>CM052447.1:15038464-15069061 GCA_028533085.1 Varecia variegata
TTTTTTTTTTTTTTTTAGTATGTCAATCTCTACCTTTGTTAATAATATACATCCTCCACAGCCCAACTCCAATGTCCCTCTGCCATCAAGCACTCTTTAGGCTCTAGTTTGGAATAAATTCTTCCCCCTACTTAAAAACCTTCAGTAGTTTCCCATTGAATTGAACAGAAAATTTTGGATTCTTTGGCCCTATAAGACCATAAATGATCTGCCCAGCTGTCTTCCCTATCTCCTCTCAAGCCACAATGCTCCAGGCACCCTGGATCTTCTTAATTTTCCAGGATTTCCCTAGCTTATTCCACTTATAGATCCTTTGCACACTGTATTCCCTCTG
Source organism: Varecia variegata (assembly GCA_028533085.1). Lineage (NCBI taxonomy): Eukaryota > Metazoa > Chordata > Mammalia > Primates > Lemuridae > Varecia > Varecia variegata. The sequence goes on from CM052447.1 coordinate 15,038,799, forward strand.
CGTGGAATGCTCTTACCTCAGCTCTTCTCGAAGCTGTCCCCTTTGCAGCTGTCAGGTCTCAGCTGAAATGTCACTTCTCCAGAGATTCTTGCCTGCCACCTCATAGGACTGTCTATCTACTCTAGTGTTGTTACTGTCCACTATAAAGATGTGTTTCCCATCTTCATAGGCTTTTTCTGAATGTGTAATTTTATATATATATATATATGTATATATATATATATATATATATATATTTAATTGTCTAATGCTTCTCCTTCCCACAAAAATGTAATTTCCAAGAGGTCACAGCCTTCATGTATTTTACCCATGCAACTCTAGACCTGACATTTAGCATGATGCCTGCCACTGGAGGAGAAGCTCAACAAATATTTATCGAATGAATGAATGTATCTCTTCTTCCTCTATATGTTTATAACAAAGTTGGATCAGAACCAGCCTTATATGATAGATGTTGATGTTAGTCTTCCATCTCGCACTACATCACACATTTTTCGAGGAAAGGATCATGAATAAATGAGATAGGGCTTGCAAAGCACCAGGTACAGTGTAGGTCCTCAACAGGCTGCTGCTGTCATAGGGCTGACCATCACAGACTTCAGAGTTGGACAGTCTTGGGTTTCCATGGACTCCACCAAGTCCCAGCTTGGTCACCTTGGCCAAGTTTGCTCAACTTCTCTGGCCCTCCTTTGTAGATTGTTAATAATGATACCTACTTTACAGGGTGGTTATGAGAATGATATTAGCTAATATGGCTAAACTGCTCAGCACCATGTCTAGAAAGTACAAAGTGTTCCATATGGTGGGTATTATTATCATTTTATTCATACTGAGAAAGAGAAAAGTTGCTCCAGATATCTAGGAGCTAGTCTAGCACTGTCAGCTAGGCCTTGATTTTCTCCTACTGAACATAAGCAATGTCACAGAGCATCAGCCTCAGACAAGGTCACTCTGTGACCACGATGGATCAAGACAAAAACAGGATTACTCCATAACAATGTCAGGACACAGAAAAACTTCCGCATTGTCCAAATTGCAAAAAATATCAGTCTTCCCTATCCCCTAGAGAATGTGAGTGAATGCTGCTTCTTCACCAGTTACAGCCTTGGCGTTGTTCTGGTGTTCCCTACTTCTCATGAGGTTTGTTTAGATACTCAACCTCCATCTCGTCTCTCCTTCTAAATAAGATGTCTTTAGCTACCCAATCATAGAATTATCCCTACTTCCTGACAGCATCCAATTCAGAGTAAAACTCTGCTTCCTTAAACCCTCTCCCAAATCACCTAACACAAGCCCACATCCTACAACAAGTCCTTTCTAACACTCTCTTACTGAGATGCCCTATGGCAGTAGTCCCCAACCTTTGTGGCAACAGGGACCGGTTTCATGGAAGATAATTTTTCCACAGACTGGGAGTGGGGGAAGTGGGGTGCAGAACTTATGCAGTTTCCTAACAGGACATGGTGCCTGTTTCCTAACAGGACATGGACTGTTTCCTAACAGGACATGGACTGGTACCAGGCTGTGGCCTGGGGGTTGGGACCACGGCCCTGTGGTTCTTCATGTTTTATGTTCTCCCTCACTATAATGAGTAATAAACTCCTTCAACTACATCTGTTTTCCTGGTGGTCTTTGGCTGGAGGGCATTGATAATAGTAATTTACAGTGTATTTACCAGGGCCTCTTCTAAGAAGTTTACATGTGTTAACTTATTAATTCTTCAACTGACTTTAGAACGTAGGCACAATTATTAACACTGTAATATTGACACTGAGCTAGGAAAAGGTTAAAAACGTTGCTGAAGGCAGACAGCTAATGAGTAGCGGAGCTGAAATATAAGCCAAAGCAGCCACCCCTCATCCACCATCACTTCTTCCTGCGCCTTCCTGTGTTCTATCACTTTGAACATAATATCTGCAAGTTTATGAAGGTCAGGAAGCTTCCACAAAGTGCAAGACATGGGGCAGAACCTGGACAGCATGTGAGAGACATCCTTCGACATGTTTCATTGGCAATTTACTGAACAGCATTGTGGAGGCGGCAGAAAGGTATAAATCATAGTCCCTGACCTCAAGGAACTTACAAGCTAATTGAACAGACAAGACTTAAACACGCAAAAATTTAAATAACAATACAAGCTGCAATATGCGAGACACATTAAGACAGAAGGATGCATGATTCAGTGTCAAATTAGGTGTGCAGATGGCGCTGGGAGAGAGCTCACCGTGGGCTGCATGCTTAGCCCACATTCTCCAACACAACTCAAAACCACAGGCAGGAAATCAGCCAGGGGAGCTGCATTGTTAGGAAGAGAGAGAGAGAGACAAAAAAAAAAAAGAATAAAACCTTAATGGAAAGAAAGCTATTAAAGTTATATTTGTAGGATATATAGCTAACTGGCTTTTAAATTTTGCTTTTTGGTAATTCACTGTTGGGGAATTACAACCCAGTCTCTGAAAGGGAGCCTTTTGCTTATGTCCAATGGACCCCATGTCAGAAAATCTCTGGAAAACAACAAAACAAAGTTCACTTCTCTTCAGGAGAAGCTGAGCCCCAGCCTGACCCCATCTGGCTTCTCCACTATGGGTCACCCTTTAGTTTGTGTCATTGCACCCTGGTGTTGTAGAAAAACGTTAATGACAACTCCAGACACAATATCTTGGAAGGATTCTCAGACACCAAGAGCCACACTAAGACTGGAGTTATTTCTGGAAGGGGATAATCAAGCTCTTATAGTGTCTTAACAAAGACTCATGGAGTCTTCTAGCACTTTTAGACTAGAAGAGATACAGATCTAGCACTTCTCTTTGGTAATTCAGTAAGTGTGTCTGAGCAAGGGCTTTGATATCAACTTTTGGGAATGACATTGGGCAAGTTATGTCACCTCTTTATCTGCAAGTAGATCTAACAGTACCCATCCCAACTCATGGGATGATTGTAGGGTTAAATGACATAATGCTTTCAAAGGCCTAAATGTGTCCAACACATGAGAGTACATTCTCAGAACACAATAATCAATTATTGTTATTATTCCCCATATCAATACCATCCTAGGGACTTGGAGAAATACAAAAGAAGCATGAGACATGGTCTTTCTGGACACTCCCAAAGACTCTTACTTGGGGATTTACCTATCCTGATTGGGCAAGTCATTTAATTCTATTGTTAACCACCATCCTATTATACACAGCTTTAGGAGGCTGAACTACCTAAATTTTATTTCCACCTCCACCACTTACCCGGACTGTGACAATTTCCTTAACCTGTCTCTGAATCAGTTAATTTATCAAAGCTGTGGGATCAATAATGGTTCCTATGTCTCAGGACTATCATGAGGAGTAAAAGAGATAATGTATACAGAGCCGTGTAAAGTGTTTGGCACATTGTTGGCTCTCAATGGGGCTTATTGTTTATCATCATCATCGTCACCACTGCCACCATCATCATTAGCAATATCTCAAATTTTGCCTTCTACTCCAGGACACTCAAGCTCAGTGATCTCTGGCATGTCCCCGGAAGCTGAACTTTCTAAGGCTTTATTTTAGAATGTGTGCTCTGTTGGCAGAGATAAAGCTTATTTATTCTAAAATAATAGGTGGGAATGGTGTACACTGCCAGCCCCTCCTCTCTTATGGAAAATGGCCTATATTTTCAAGTTTGCTGGTTGAGGTCAGGGGTCTAGTCCTTAAATAGGAGGAAGAAGATGAGAAGGAGGAGGAAGAAGGGGAGGAAAAACAGGAGAGGGAAGAGGGAGAGAAGGAAGAATGGGAAGAAAGAGGGAGAGGGAAAGGGAGTAAGGTCAGCTACTGTTAGGATTGAAATCACTGATGCATCCTGGCTGAGTGACTTGGGGCAAATTACTTAACCTCACTTTTCACATCCGGAGGCAGTTCTAGTGCCTCTTTTCTAGGGATTATGTGAATGTTAAAAGAAAGAATAAGTGTATATAAGCACAGTGCCTAGCACGTATTATATCCTCAGTAAATTGTAGCTGTATTATCCTTATAGATGTTCTCTGTCCTATATGCAAAATAATTGACCAGAGACATAGCAGGATAGCATGCCCCTAGCTACGAAGGCTCACATTATTCATTTATCCTCTTTTTCTAAAAATTTAATCTTGACTTTGGACTGCAAGGGAGAGCACAACTATGTTCTGTATCAGGTTTGAATGTGAAGACCACACAAGTTCAGTGGAAAGGGCTTTGGACAGAATTAAGAGACTTGATGCCAGTGCTGACACCTTTTGCTTTTGCTTCTGGGCCTCAGTTTTCACATCTGTGAAATGGATGTTTGAGATAAAGACTGGACTAGATTATATGTAAAGATCTCCCCTAGGATTCTAATCCCTTAAACCGGTACGCCATAAAGAATAGCTCATGTGGATTAGAATTACTGGGTTTCTTGTGAAAAATGAGTATTCCTGGATTCCTATTGAGGCTTGCAGGATTCAGAATCCTGTTGGCGGGAACAGAGGCTTAAGGCCAGAAACATACATTTTAGTGACCTTCTCAGAGATCTACTGCCCTGAACTGCAGAGGAGACAGACTTTGAGGCAGTGATGGAAACAAGAGAAGGGACATGGTGAATGAGAGGGAAGTCCATTCTTGCTCAGGTAGATCACTGCGAATTGCACAACATGTAGAACATGCTGGGCACTTAACCCATTAAGATTACTGAAGATGCCAAGAAGAAATATTTATAGGCACTTTTTAACATAGTCTATAAAATAGGAGGTTGATTCAAACATAAATTATCTACCACATCATTCTTTAACCTCTAAATCTTTCTCTAATGGCTTGAAAGGCAGCGTATCAAAGCAAAGTGAGTGTTTAAGCACACATGTAGGCTGGCCAGTTAATAAACATCTAGAGAAACAGAAGAAGTTACTAGAAGTGGCAGGTTTGCTAATAAAAAGAGCAAACAAATTTTAAGGAAATCTTAGTCTGGGAAAAATGGTTTAAATATTGTGGGTTGTGATTTTCTCTCTTTGTCTCATTTCTGCCGCCTCCTGGGTTGGCTCCATTCTCTGTATAAATCTCCCCATGTGGCAGCAAGATGGTAGCTGGAAGTGGAAGCCCCAAGGATACATCATATGCTGTCAGCAACCCCAGAGCAACTTGGGAAGACCAGGCTCCTCTATCCAGGCCGTTCCAGGATCTTGAGTTAAGTTCTCATTGGACGAGCTTGAGTCACATAGTTGCCACAGAGCCAATCACTGTGGCCTGAGGATTGCCATCTGCTGATTGGCAGCTTAAATCACACGCCTTCCCTGGGATCTGGGGAGTAGGGTTTGCAACACTCGAAACATATAAACTGAGAAAGGAACAGCATTGGTTTCCCCAAGCAAAATTAGGGTGATGTTACTAGAAAAAGGAACAGACGCTGGTCAGGCAAAACAACAGATGTCTCTTGCAACATCTTAAAGTAGCAAATATCTTTTATGGGCTGAATACTCATTGTTTATTAACTGTTTGGCAAATTATACCCCACCCAGTATATTTTCTTGTTTGTTTTCTTTTCCGTGTGTGTGCATGTGTTCTTTTTGCTGTGTGCATGATCCTATACACACTTGTCACACACATCGTATCTTAATGGTTATGGGAAATTAGATGACGCGTAGTGGTGGAAAAAATGAGCAAAGTTTTGATCATTGTTTAATTTAGTAGAAGAACGGCTCCACCTAAGATTCCTCCTGCCTATTGCCAACAGTGACAAAGTAGTTGGAGATATTGCAAATGTGCTGCTCAGACCTTCTGCAGCTGTTGCAGAAGTGGAACTGAAACAAAGTTCAAGGAATGTAATCACCAGGAAAACATGTTCTGTCTCTTTAGACTCCCTCTAAGAGAAATCTTTCAGTTTGTTCACCTCTGAATTCCCATTGCCCAACATAATGCTTAACACATAATGGCTGCTCAATAAATATTTATTGAATGAATACATGAATTAATCAATGAATGGTTTCATTTTTAGAACTGGGTTTTAGTCCGAAACACATTTTCTAAATTACTTAATTTGTGGAGCTATTTTATGAAACAGTATGGTCATTTTAAAAATGTGAAAATGTTCTTAGAAATTTGCATTAGTTTCTGCCTGTCTTCATCATTTACAAAGGAATAAGCACAATTTTGGTATTTAAAAAAAATTGGCTAGGGAATGGTAGAATATTTTTATTCACAAACTGAATTTATTGAATTTCCAGATGCTAAAAGCCAACATTGACTACAGCGTAGGAGGGCTAAGACAATACAAAAAAAGAAAAAAGAGACTTAAGGGTAAAAGTATTTTGACTTTAATTAGCTATTCATTAGCTATTTTAAATAGCTAATAATTAGCTATTTAAAATTTGTCTAATAGTAAAAACCTCTCAAGCCAGATATACAGAAACATAATATTGAATTTCAGAGAATTTCTGAAAATTCTAACAGTTTTGAGATATAGTGCATCAAGAGCTGCATCTTATTCCTCAGAATTCTAGAAAAAGGAAACTGAACTCAATAAAATATCAAGCACCATCCCTAACCAGGGTGTCTCCAATTACATCAAAGTCTGAAAGGAGGAGTCACAAAATATTCAAGCTCTTCTCAAAATTATTAATATTTGTTTTTCTTTTAAAAAGGAAGCCTAGACCATGAGCCGCTACGTTATGAAACCAAACTAAGAATGACAGGTGTCCCAGTTATTTATAGCTGCATAACAAACTAGCCTCAAACTGAGCAACCACGGGCTTTTTATGTGCACAAATACTGTGGGTCAGGAAGTCAGACAAGACACAGTGGTGATGGCTTATCTCTGCTTCCTAATGTCTGGGCCCTCAGCTGGCTAGGATACTGAAACAGCTGAGGGTCACTAGAACAACTGGGGGCTGGAATCACCTGGAAGCTTCCTCACTCATAGTTCAGGGCCCAGCTGGCATAGCTTGAAGGCTGACCTCAGCAAGGACTAATGATCAGAGACCTTACACATGGCCTAAGTGTCTTGGGCTTCCTCACAGAATGGTGGCTTCAAAGTAGTTAGATTCTGACATGTTGACCAGGATTGGGCCATGTGCTTTTACTGAACTAATCACAGGCAAGGAGGATGGGATTATTAGTAAACCAATCAGGCCTACCCCTGGAGCTGGGGATGAGGTCAAATTTTTCAAGGCACAAGGCTTTCTGGGGGAGATGTTGATACCCAAAGTTAGGGTTCCTCTAGGAAAAAGGAAGGGGGTATGGATGGTGAATGGACAAAAACAGTGTCCCCTACACCCTTCTCTGGTCTGATACAATGATTCCAACCCACACCAAGTGGTACAGTTCTTTTTCTTTTCTGTTTGCTTCATGTAGTGGTTATTTCCTCATTTTTATTCCCCTAATAAGCTCTGAACAATGTAGGTTTATAAGATGGTAAAATTCATCTCAGATCATGAAGTAAGTTGTTAATCACTGAGATGAAAGGTTTTGGAGAAAATGAGTATTATTTTTTGAGGAGAACCAGATAAGCCAATGCAAACATTTCTCAAAGTACATTCGAAAGAATATTAAATGTGAAAGTGTGTGTGTGTGTGTGTAGGTGTGAGCGAGTGTGTGTGTGTGTGTGTAGGGGAGGAGGTATTAATAGATAGGAGTGAGAGAGGGGGTTCCATTGTTTAAAAAAAGTCTGAAAATGCTGCACGCTGTTTCCCTGTCTTGTAGAATCACAGTGTAAATTAGCATATTATTATAAAAGCCCTGAGAAGGCCTGCAGCAGATCAATCTACTGTTTAACTCAGTGTCCCCAACCTCTTTTTAGCTTGGAACACTTCTAAGTATATCTATTAAAATCATGCAGAGCATGCATGCTATCACATTTTGAGATACACTAATAATATCTTCTCTTGAGTTGTGCCAGAAGAATTTAATATTCTTAAATAAATACAAGAGTATTAATTAAAGACACTTAAATAGATGAGTATTAATTTAAGGACATCTAGAGTATCATAACTTTAAAATCTTATCAACTTGTTTTTTCTTAGAGTTCAATTCAATTCAAATATTAATCATTTATGTCTAAAATTATGATGTGCATAAGCACACACATATACATACATGTGTACATATGACTATCTCTCCCTATCTATCATCCATCTATGAATCAAGAGAGAGAGATAAAAAGATAGGGAACTCTGAAGCCACACAGGTGGTGGAGTGGGTTTGAGGAAGGTAATGATTTCCATTTGTAACATGCTGGGTTTTAGGTGTCTCTGGGATATTCCAGTGGAAAGTTTGAATAAATGTTTGGATGTAGACATACTGATCTAGAATTTAGGAGATCCCAGTTTCAGCTCAACGATGTGAGAAGGACATGTGAAGAGGTTGAGGAGGCCGGGCAGTGTGTCATTCATCTAGTGGAGCTTTCCAAGGGCACAGTGGGAAGAGCTGGGGAAAGAAAGAGAGGAGGAATGTTTGGCCAGATGTAAACAAGAGCACATGAAATGAGAAATGACAGAGAGGCTAACATTTGTGGAGGTGGCCAAAGAGTACCAGGGATGTGGAACGTGTTGGGTCTAGCTCTCTGCAAGTTTTCCGTGGTTAGGAGGCACGGCATGTTCTGGGGGCAGGTGGGGAGCTGCAGGGGGAGGGGGTGTGACAGTGCAAGAAACATTCCTTATTTCTGTGTGTCATCGCAGCCCGCATGAATTGCTCATCAGTGAATGCAGAGGACCTTCTTGGTCATTTGTTTATCAGTTTCTTTCTTCCCCATAGCTTCTTCCAATAGCTCCAGTTTCCCAGGGGAACCAACTCCACCCTGACCTCAAGCATTAGGTGTGATTATGGCTAAGCCATTCAGAGTACCCTATCTGCCTAGCCACAGTGATTAGTTTAGGTGTAAGCAAATCTTCTGAGCTGTGCGAATAACAACAGTTCTCTGGATTTTGCTGAGAGCATTGGGAGAAAAACACATTCTCATGCTTGTAGCATGTGACTAATGAAACAGGTAAGCCAGAATCTGCTAGGAGCAATCTTTTGTTTTTTTTTTTGTTTTTTTTTTTTTTTTTTTTTTTGAGACAGAGTCTCACTTTGTTGCCCAGGCTAGAGTGAGTGTCGTGGCGTCAGCCTAGCTCACAGCAACCTCAAACTCCTGGGCTCAAAGGATCCTACTGCCTCAGCCTCCCGAGTAGCAGGGACTACAGGCATGCACCACCATGCCCGGCTAATTTTTTCTATATATGTTTTTAGTCGGCCGGATCATTTCTTTCTATTTTTAGTAGAGACGGGGTCTCGCTCTTGCTCAGGCTGGTCTCGAACTCCTGAGCTCAAACGATCCACCCGCCTCGGCCTCCCAAGTGCTAGGATTACAGGCGTGAGCCACCGCGCCCGGCCCAGGAGCAATCTTTTGAATGTGAAATTATCCAGTTTTGGGATTAAGACGTCATAGTAGAAGGTAGACCAGAAAGAGAGAAACAGGGACTCTGGTGACATTGTTTGAGCTGCTGGATAAATCCTCACATGAAACATGGCCTTACTTTCGACTTTTCATGTACATTGATAAAGTTCCTTCATCATTTATGTTTAACTGAGTCAAAATTTTACTAATTTCAACCAAAAATTAATTGAAATATAATGCAGAGATATTCCAATTTTTGGTGGTGTCAGCTGTGTGCTGAACTGATTACACAGGCTGTGGGAGAGAGGTTCTGGGCTGGAGGCTCAAGACATGCAGGATCCTGGGAGTTGTTGATTATGCCCCTTGTCTTGGGTTGCTTAGGTGACTATATGCCAGGTACTTTCCTTGCAAAAATCTCATGGCCCCAGTAGAATGCTTAGCAAACTATTTGTATGACTATAATTGGGTATCAAATACATGGATCAGTCTGGATGATGCTTTCAAAACAGTCTTATAAGAAAGAGCAGTACGTCCTTACAAATGGTGCTTTGGTGGGGACTCTGCAGCCATCACTGATGGCTAGCATGAGCGATGCTTTCTTATTGGAGTTGTATTCCAGGTAAAGCTGATATTGACTCACTGACATTTATGTAATTATATACAAATTATATGTATATTTATATAAACATATATGATTTGGCTATATTAGTCTATTAGTTAACTGAAATCCACTGCTCACAAACGGAGCAAAATTTAACATCAAAGCTGGCACCATTATACATAACCTATTTCCTTTGCAGATTAGAAGATATATTCAGGGAGAACTCTAATTAGGATAAAAAACTATTTAGTGGGCCACCAAACATTCCTTGTAGGAAAGAGAGGGGGGCACAAGCACCAGCTCTAATTTTCAATGAGTTTAATAAGCTACAATAAGTTGTTCTACAAGACCAGGTGTCACCAAATCTGGCCTATGGCCTATCTTTGGAAATAAAGTTTTATTAGAACATAGCTATGCCCATTCATTTACATATGTCTATGGCTGCTGTCATCCTACAACAGCAGAGTTGAGTAATTATGAAAGAGACTGACTGGCCCGAAAAGCCTAAAATATTTATTACCTGTCTCTTCACAGAAAAAGGTTGTGCACCCTTGCTTTTAGATGCTGAATGTCTTTAAGGTAGAACTATATGATTTTCATCTTTGTATAATAATCCCTACTGCATATTGGAGGCTTGTTATGCATCAGTGAGTGTGCTACCTCACTTACCATTTTAAGTCCTAAACAACTTTTTGGGTTAGATGATCTTATCTTGGTTCTAGAGAGCTCAGAGAGGTAAAACAATTTTCTTTAGGCTACACAGCCAATAAGTCCCAGACCTGGGAGTCAACCTCAAATCTGCCCGTCTGACTGAAAGTCCATGCTCTTAACCACTGTGCATCCTATACCACCTCTTCATCTCTCTGCACAGTTCCAGGTTCATAAAAAGACCTCAATACTTGATGTGGAATTGAAATGGAATTAGAACTACTATTTTAAAAATATTTGTTTACTTTATTGGAGCCTTAACAGATCATTTACTTACCAGGGAATAATTTCCTAATTGAATTGACATGAATGGCCTGGAGAAAATTGCCAAGTGGGAAACAATTCTTTCCCAAATTAAGGAAGAATTTCATTTTCCCTTTCTATACAGACTATCTGTTCAGTTTTGGTCTGCAGTAGGAAGTGTTGATAAACCAATGAAGTTGACCAGAAGAAAGAAAAACAGAATTTTTGTTGATGGGATGGTGCACTTGATCTATGAACAAGAAGATAGAAAAGCCCACCATCACTTCAAATGGGATAACTTCCAATTTTCATGCTGCCTTTTGGGCTGAGTGACTCAAACCAACTGAAAATGCTGTGCTACTCAAGGTTTTACACAGGTGAAGGACCCAGTTATACATCTAATGATTAACAGATGCAATGGTTTTCTCCTGTCATTCCAGCATTGGGACTGCTAGGTCATGGGACTGCTGTACTATGGGTTGCTATTAAACCTCTCTTCCCACTTTTATCTATTTGCTGAGTTTTCTCAAATGTGGTCTTTATAGATAAAGCTATTGCCTCCACTACAGAAAAAACACAAAGATGGAAGGTTGGCCCAATAATAGTGGTAAAGGCTCTTTTTCCTGAATCATATAACCAACAAAAGGTAGATATTGCTATGAGAAGAATGAAACAAGAAAGTTTTCAGTATCAGAGAATGCTTTGGATTATAGTTTGCTTATTATTATAGAATATTATTTTTTAGAAAAGTATAAAGCTCTCGGCTGAAGGCCTCAAACACACTAATGAAAATTTTAATGGAAACCACCATCCCATATGCATAACAGTACCATTTCCAGAGAAAACCTTGTCATGCCAGAAGCCAGGGTGGTTTTCTGTTATTAAGTATGCAAGGGCATTGTCAGAGGCACCTGAGAGAGTTAGGGGTGCTGCTAGAAGAACATTCTGGGAAGCAGACAGGAAAGACGGTTGCAGAGGTGTGTCTCTGGGTGTCTTCGTGTCATTGCCAGTCTCTTCATAGTCTCAGCTAGCATATGGATTTTTTATCATTTTATTTTTCTTATCCAAAAAAAAAGAATAATATTTAAATGAAAAATGAAATCAAATAAAAATATAAAAAAATATTTTTCTTATCCAAAGGCAGAAGTTAGTACTAATGGCTAAAAGGTTTCAGTTCCCCAAACAAAACTAATTTTGGGGATTCATCTTAGGAACAATTTTTTTCAGCTGTCATTTTTCTCTTCTGGACAATTTCAAATAAGCCTATCTGAGCTTTTCTCATCCATTTTGGGAAATAAAAATATTTTTCTACTAAGCCAAGAGTTCTAGAAATTATAGTTTAGTTATGACATAACTAAAATTCTCCATTTTCTGTAGGTCTTCTTCAATAAGTTCAACCAGCCTTGATCTCGTCTCTTTCCAGGTGACCCACAGCCCTGGCTTGTTATACCTGGACTTCTCGAAGTATTCTTGGATCACTTGCATCAGAAACGTCTAGGTGAACATGTTACGCATGCAGATCCTTCCTCGGTCATCCTGAATCAGAATATCCAAGATGAGGCTCAGGCATTTTAACAAGCTGCCATGATTCTTCTCCTTACTGGAGTTTGAGAATGGTGGCTGTATTGCATCTGTTTAGACAAGAAGCGACTCTCAGATTATTCCTTTATGTGCCTTGTAGCAGGAATGCTGCAGTCAGATGTTTGACTGGTGCCCCACACAAAAGCACCTGGTCAAAAGGGAGAGAAGATGAAATCAAGATGTTCATCCTGGCACAAGATTGTGTCCCACCAGAGGAAGAGGTGGGTTTTTTTCTAATTTGCACAAATTAGAGGACTCTGGTTGCTCACTGGTTACCCACAAGGCTACATCTGCCCGGAAGGGGCATCTTTTTCTAATTTACACAAGGGTGCTGTGTGGGCTGGCAGTGCCCTACTTGTAGGTCTGATTTATAAGACCCATGGGACAGGCATCATGTGTTAAGTATTTTTTTCCCCTCCCACTCATGGTACCTCACACACCAGTAAAACTCAATATTTGTATAATCGAATTGAAAATTCTAATAACATATTAATACTAGAAAAAGAAAGACAGTTTTATCACTCACATAACAATAGTTCCCTTTATTTCTCTCCTCCCCTGAATTTAGCAGAATCAGCAGAATTTTCCATTGCAGACCACAAATTGAACATCCAGTCTGTGTGGGGGGCAAACTGAAACTCTTCTTTTCCTTCCTAGTGGAAATAAAACTTTTTGGCAGTAATTCTTGGATTGTTTTCTTTGGAAATTGCATTCATGTGATTTTCAAGATGTTTCCCGGGCTTTGTTGAAATTTGATCCATTTAACAAGAAACACATAACTCAATTCATGTTAAAATTCTCAGGGTTACTTAAGAATAATTATGAGTTGTCCCTGTGTGCTGGATAAACAGTCCAGACTTCCTCAAGAATGGGAAGATTATTTGTCTCTCTGGGGTAATGTTTCTCCCTATTAAGCATGCCCAATGCAAGAGTTTGCTCAAGAGGTGACCCCAAGCTTTTCCCCTGGTAAGCGGTAGACAGGCTTCACTAGTTTCACCCCCAAAACTATTCTCAGAGGTGATTTATCCTGTGAACCAAGGATCTTTATGAACTTCTGTAGAAATGACAACATAGCGTCTTGCACACCTAAAGAGAATGAGACTTGGGCCGAATTCTGAGATGTAATGGTTGGATTTGATCTAAAATGTAGGTTTCTGAGCTTCCTTTGTTGGCTAACCTTTCTTTCACTTGCACCCTTCTTTTTTACTAAACCCTCTAAGCTACAGCTAAATCAAACAAAGCCCCATAAATCTCCCTCGCACTCATACAACTCCCCTAACACAGAAATGGAATCCCCTGAGCGTTCACGGACTCACAAGCAGCAAAGGCGAGGTAAACGGAGAAGGGGGTGGACCCACTCCAGCCGGCCAGCTGCAGCTCTGCTGTGGCCGAGCAAGGCAAGGAATATCTGTTGTTTTAACAACCTTGAAAAAGAGGGCTGATCCCTATGCGTCCCTTTCTTAGTTGAGCCTCTTCTGGTTGGTTACAAGTAACACATACTCATCAGTTAGGGGAATTTCTTGTAAAGACACAGGAGTGTCTCATAGACCTCAAAGTCCTCAGAAAGAACCATTGCTGGTCTTAGAGGGCATCATATTTTCTCACCACTTTTCATCTTTGCTTCTCCCACTTCATGCACCAGCTATCCTTACTCTACATGGTGAACACAGCATTCTTTGGGTTAAATTTTCTCTGTTCAAGAGATCAACCTAGACGTGCCTTTTTGCATCCCAATTCCAAATTCCTGAGGAAGGGAGGCTGATTGGCTCCTCTTGGACCTGGTAATCTCTTCTGATCCGATTGTCTACGGCTAAGGACAGAGTCAAGCTGAACCAACATGAGTTCAAGAAGGTCATCCCTGTGCCCTTCTGGATAGTGGGAGAAACATCTCAGAGAGAGCAAACTGGACAGAAATCTAAAAGGAAACCTCTAGAATCCTTTCACCTATGACGCTACAAACAAAATAGAGCTTTAGGGTCATTTAACCCAACTACCCATCCATGGCAGAAATCTGTTCTGCAACATTCTTGACTGATAATTAATAATCTTTCAGCCCTGCTTGAATACCCCTCAGGGATGGAGAGTTCACCTTATGAGGTAGTCAGTATCATCAAAATTTTTTCTTAGGTTATAACAAAAATTCTTGCAGCCATGCTCACCCATCGACACTAGTTCCAACTATTAAAGCAGCACACATCTCTAACTTTGGAGTGATATACATATATAATGTAATATATATAAATATAACATGTTAATATATAATATATACTTATTTATATTATACAAATTAAAGTACTTGAATAGAGGTTAACCAGAGAAAAGGAGGTGTAAGAGAAAGCATGGATTCTGGTGACAGACTGCCAATTTTCAAATAACTATTCACTAGCTCTACATCCTTCAACAAACAGTTGAATCTCTATTTCCTCAATTGTAAAATGATCATGTGTCATGAAGATTAAATAAGATAAAGTGCATAGAGCATTCAGCTAAGAGCCTGGCATAGAGTTGAAGTTCAATATGTTTTAGCTGCCATTATTTTATTTTAACATTACTTGCGTGTAGAAATACAATGAAATCACATATTTTCTAGGCCTATCATTCCGCAACTGATATTTCTCAGTTTAAACAGATAACTGTTCCTCGGGGGCCTTGTCCATGCCAATAGGTGAGGGAACGACAGTGTCAGAGTGTTCTTTATCCGCAGCCTGGGACTTATTTCTGGCAAGCAAGCTGGAGAAATATCTGTGCTTCCCATACCACCTGTAAAAGGGGCAGGTGCCATTCTATTTGTTATTCAAGCATGAAGCTGAAGCCTTCTCGCTCAAGCTGTAAAGATGGGGAGTGAGTGAAGAGACTTACGCATGTGTAGTTTACAGAATGGAAATACAGAAGTTGACATTTTTATGACTTTCTTAATCTCTGCAAGTAGGTGGTGTAGCCAGAGTTGAGGTGCTCTGCAAAACTTCTGCCTCCTGGGTTTGGCGTATGGTGTAAGGAGAGAGGGAAAAGGAAGTGACAGGATTGGAACTACTTGGGGGATGCATTTGCTATCCCCCTTCCCTGAGGGGCCAAGGAGAGCATCAAGGCATCAGGCTGCCTAATACATGGGTATAGCATTACTCCTCAGGCTGTAGTTGCCTTCAAAACAAACGGTAGCAAGGATGTGGTCTGTTTAAAGGACTATCATTGCTTTTTGCTTCCTGTGAATAATGTGCTTGTGGATCTTTTGGGCAGCAAAGAAGAACAGCATTGAATGGGCATCTTGAGGCAGAGCCTCTTTTGTGTTCTGGGGTCACTGAGGGCTTGGGAACCAAGCCTGGGCCACATGTACCACATTGGTCTCCATAATACTTGCTGGGTTGCCAGAACTTATCAGATCCATCCCAAGATCCTGTTGCTGTCCAGTAATATAAAAAAAAAAATAGACGAGAGTATGGAAGAATGTCAGATGTCCAAGCTGACCACTTACTGAACACAAGCTTTATGTGAGACACAATTGTTAACTCAGCAAATATTTACTAAGCACCTACTATGTGCTCTATCTGTGCAGGAAGTGCCATCGTAAGCGAGGACAGAATGTACACAAGAGCACTGAGAGTGCAGACGATAGCCAGATTCCACCTGGGTCAGGGAGATCTGGGAAAGTTTCTCAGAAAAGGTGATGCCTGAAGTATGCCTTAAACAATGGTGTAAGTTTCCAAGAATATGTAATCACATGAAAAATGTCCAGAGTATAAGGCTGAGTGAAAAAACACATACATAAAATTTTTATAGCACAATGTGAATTTGATTACAAAAAGCACAAACAAAAATATAAATATAAGGCAGACACTGTTTAACCTTTTCCATTTTGTCTTCCATTTACACCTGCCTGATGAATACATGTAGTTACTATCTACATTTTGCTATGTAATTTAGGGGAAAAAGAAGAAAAAATATCAAAATGTTAATCTGAGTGGTGAATTATGAGTAATTTTTATTTGCCTCTTTACACTCTGTTATAGCTTTTAAGATATCAGACAAAAAATAATAAAGTTTTATATTATTTTTTAAAATAGACTCTTACATAAATGGTCAATTGATTTTTGACAAGGATGCCAAGACTTTTAATTGGGGAAAGGATAGTCTTTTCTACAAATGGTGCTGGGAAACCTGGACATCCGAATGCAAAAGAATAAAGTTAAACCCTTACCTCACACCACACACCTCAAAATGGATCAAAGATCTAAACAAAAGAGTTAAAATTCTAAAACAGTTAGGAGAAAGCATAGAGGAAAATCTTCATGACATTGGATTTGGCAAGGATTTCTCAGCCAAGAAAAGAAAAGCACAGACAACAAAAGAAAAATAGATAAATTGGACTTCATAAAAATTAAAAATATTTGTACATCCAAGTACACTATCAAGACAACGAAAAGGCAATCCACAGAATGGGAGGATATTCCCAACTGACTCAGAAGACAGAGGAAGATCATTACCACACAAGAAACACAAAAAGTGCCACATGGAACTCCAGGGGAGGACCATTCTGTTCCAAGTAGAAAATCACAACTGATGTGAACCTTGAAAGATGAATACAGATTCAACAAAGAAAAGTGTTCCAGCTGAGGAAGCAACATACACAAAGCCATGGAGGAAAGAAAGTTCTAGAAGTGAGGGTCTATCTGAAATGGCAAGGACTACATTGTCTGGAGCTATGGTGCCCAAAACATAATAATAGCTAACAGGTACCTGAGGTGACTTAAATTTAAATTAATTAAAAGTAAGTAAGACTTAAAATGCATCTCCTCAGTTGCACTAGTAATATTTCAAGCTCACATAGCTCAGTCACCTGTGGCCAATGGCCATTGTATCGGACAGCACAGATACAGAATATTTGTATCAGCACAGAATGTTCTTTTAGACAGCAGTGGTCTGGAGGAACAAGAAGTAGTTAGAATTGAGGCTTACTTCCTTACCTAGACATTTGGTAGCAAAGGTTGCATAAATAATTTTAAATTTTAGGAATGCATTTCATATAGTATTCCATGCATTCAAAATTGTTCCAGATATGAACCAGATCACTCGATTCACATATGTGATTTTGCTTCCTTACCAGTCAAGACAGATTAGATTATGCTGTAGTAACGAGTAGCCCCTTATCTCCATGGTGTAATACAACCAAGGATTATTTCTTGTGCTCACTACATGTGCAACATGGGTAGTCACTCAGGGACCCAGGCTAATGAATGTCATCTTGACACACCCTTCCTCAATTGCCAAGACAGGTTAAAAACAAAGGTTGGTGTTGAGCACTAGCAACCAAATGTGTCACATGGAAGAGACACACCTCACCTCTATTCACATTTTGTTGGCCAAAGCAAGTCACATAGCTCCCATCAAGAGAGTGAAAAAGTGTCATCTTACTATGTGACCAGAAAGAGAGAGGGCAACCAGAGTAGCCCTAAACACAGTTGTTAACAAATCAATTATCCACCAAGGAAAGAACTCCAACCAGAACAGTTGACCACAATGTAAAAAAATGGTCAGAGTCACAGAGATTGGTAGAAACCTGACCAATAATGGACCTTAAGCAATATCCAGAAACCCTTCTGCAGCAAGCACCACTTCTTTCCATAATGTTTCCAGGACATTGTTTACAGTAAAGAAGAATGAGGAGCCACAGCCATGACCATGGGGCTTTCTTCCCAGAATTGTTCCTTGCATAGCTGCCTATGCCGGGAGTGGCTCCAAATTTTCTATGGGAGGGGCCTAAATGCACAAACCTAACGAGGAAGAATGCAGTGAGATTGGTCTTAAGGCCGGGTTTGCTTAGCAAGTTTGCTGTTTTTACTTAGAATGCATGTTTGTTTGGAAGGGCTTTAGGTGAAGGGACTGGTGATGCAGATCACAGAAAGATGAAACCCCTCTGAGCCCCCACCTTGCACTGTCACCAGTCTGTGACCACTGAAGGCAAATCCAATAAATGTGTGTTGTTTTGCCTCTTCAGACCAGGAGATGTAAACTGGTAGTCTATGAGGGTGACCAACCATACTCGTTTGCCAGGGACTGGGTGGTTTCCTGGGGCAATTACCAGTGCTTTTGGTACTAAAACAGGGATAGTCCCAGGCAAACTGAGACGGTTGCTATCCTATGGCCTACAGACAGCATACAGCTCTCAGACATATTTTATTTTGTCAGTTGGTATTTTTTTTTTTTAATTTGAGTAAGTTAGGAGGATTTAAAAATTAGATTTTCTTAACATTGAGATACATGTTTCTTTTAAGAATTCAGATTCGGTCACTCTCAGACCTGTATTCCCTCGGGGCAGTCACTGTTTTCACTTATTTATGTCACCTGCCCAGACCCTGAGGCATGAGGCTACACATTAGAAACACCTGCGTGGCCTTTGCAGTTCCAATATTTAGGCCACACCCCAAAACAACTATATAAGAATCCTGGGGGTGAAACCCTGGCATCCATATTGTTTTTAATGTGGTAAAATGTACAGAACATACAATTCAGCATTTTAACCATTTTGAGTGTACAATTCTGTGAATTAAGTACATTCACATTGCTGTGCGACCATCACCACCATCCATCTCCAGAACTTTTTCATTATTCCAAACACAAACCCTGTACCTATTAAAAAATAACTCCACTTCTTCCCTCACCCATCCTCTGGTAACCACTGTTCTATTTTCTGTCTTTATAAATTTGCCTATTCTAGGTAGCTCTCACAGGTGGAATAATACAGTATTTGTCCTTTTGTGTCTAGTGTATTTCACTTAGCATAGTATTTTCAAGGTTCATCCATGTTGTAGTAAGTGTCAGAACTTTCTCCCTTTTCATGCTGAATAATATTCCATTGTAGGTATACACGACATTTTGTTTATCCATTCATCCTTCTATGGACGTTGGGGTTGTTTCTTCTTTGGGACTGTTGCAAATAGTGCTGGTATGAACATTGCTATACATGCATCTGCTCGAGTCCCTGCTTTTATTTCTTTTGGGTCTGTACCTAGGGCTAGAATTACTGAATCATATCGTAATTCTATGTTCAATAGCATTCATTTTTTTTAAAGCCCCTCAAAAGTGATTCCATTGTGGAGACAAGATTGTGCACTTTCGCATTAGAACTTGTAACCCTTGAAGAATCTATATTTCTCATTCCAATGAGTGTGGGGCAGGGAACAAATGAGCATCTTAGGTGATTTAACTACAAAAATCGGAGTTTAAAAACAGTTTTGAGAGTACACAGAAAGTCTTTCTGTCTTCTCAAGCCACTGAAAACAATTCTCTGTAGCCCTTTATTAGATATTTCCATCAACCTTCTAGAAGAGCTACCTTCAAAGGGTATTTCAAATTTCATTATATACACCATTTTAAAATATTAACTCAATATATAGAATTTTATAAAAATGTACTGGATTGGGAAATGACACAAAAATAATATCCACTAGTTTTCTTTTATAATATGCAGCCAAAGTGACACATTTTGCAGTAGTGCAGTTATTAAAATTCAGCCTTGTGATGGTATGAATGTCACTTATATTTAAAAGGAAAGTAATTTTACATGATTTCCTAACTTATTTTTTGTCCTGGCAATACCGGGAGATTTGTGGATTCAGTGACTTCATCAAATGGTCTTCTTCCTTCTACCATGCTACTTTAAATGAGGACTGGAAGCTTTTAGAATCCTTCTTCCCAGGGGAATTTATGAAATGTCAAAATGGTCACATCAGCCACTTGGGCTGGCCTGGGAAAAAAGACTTAATTTGGTCATGGGAATAGAAGAGAGATATTTCCTTGAAGTTCTTTTACCCTCCTGGTTTTTCTCCTCTGAAAACATTCCATTATGCTGTATCATTATCTAAACAGGAATATTCACAACTGAACTCAATTTATCAGGGGTATCATTTAGGACTCTTCATATTCTAAGTGATAGGAAATCCAACTTCAGTGACTTAAACACTGAAGGGAGGTTATAAATTCATGTAATGAAAAGGAAGTAGAGTAAGCTTCAGGTAAAGTTTGATCCAGAGGTTCAATGTCCCGAAGTATTCAGTTTCCCTCTGTCTCTCTGTTCTATAATCTACAGTGTTGTCTTTACCCTTTGGTGGCTGCCCAACAAGTCTGGACTCTCCACTTGTGCTACCAAAGGACCTACTTTAGTTCTGCATCTCCCATCTTTATACCACACAGCCCAGAGGGAGCCATGAGGGTCTCCTTTTGTAAAGCTAATAATATCTCCTCCCTAATTGGGAGGCACCAATCCCACACACATCACCTGAGTGAGAATGGGAAGGGGGCATTTTCCCATAGGACACACCAGGAAAAGGAAGGAATTGCTTCTGAGTGGCAAACAGCATGTGTCTACTATGCCAGGCGTGTTCTGTCCAATGCAGAGCACAGCATGACTCTTAACCTCACTTGTTCCAGGCAGCACTGTCCAACAGAACTTTCTGCAATGACATAAATGTTCTATATCTATGCTAATACAGCAGCTACCTACCCACACGCAACTGACTATTCAGCACTTGATTTTTGATGTTATTTAAGAAAGTAAATTTAACTTAAGTATCCACATGTGGCTAGAGGCTGCCATATTATGCAGTGCAGGTCTAGAAACTTATACTTCCATTAAAGCAACTGAAGATTACATTTGTTTTTTCTGGCAAATACATAATATTATTTGTGGCATATGGTGGAGCTTATTAACAAAATTCCATAACATTTTTTTTTATTTATGAGGCTACTGTGTCATATCTTTGTCATTCTCTATTGTACATTTGCAATTAAGTATTTAGATTTAAGTGCAAGTTTTTACAGATTGAGTTATCAGGGCACCCCCCTCCTTAAAGATATTTCATATCTGGATTTTTTAATTCATGATATTATTTGATCTGCCAACCTTACGCTGGTCTCTATCAAGAAGGGGACTTATCCTACAGCAGGGCTTTTTTAAAGTTTAATCTGGAGATTATGAATGGCTTCTAAGATATGGTGAAACTTCTGAAGATTTTGGTGTGCTTCTACTATGTTCTTTTTGTCCTCCCCCCGCACCACCAAGGGAAATGGCCCTTTGTTAAATTTTCAAAGGTTAAAATTGATAGTCAACAATTTGCATCTTTGCACATATTATTAAACAAAGGCAGCAACCTATGACCTAGTGTTAAAAACGGTCATTCAGATTAACATCAGTGTTTACCCCAGGCTCTGTCTCCAGTCCCTTAGACCAGAAAGATGGTGAGCTTTTTTATAGTGTTGTCCACCATGAGGCAAAGCCACAAAAACCGGAAACTTACCCATGCTGGTCTCTTTCTTTAAGTTTTGACGTCTTCTTCAAATCTGCTAATTGTTGTTCCCTCTCTAGAGTCCTCAGGTAGTTGTTTTTGTATTTCCTTCACAGTTCATCGTTGTTACGTGTGAGAGGGTCATTCTTATTCTGCTATGCATAGTATTTATTTCACCAGATCTTTATTAAAGAACATTTAGAATCTTAATAATTTTTTTGCCAGTGCAATAATTTCTGAAATGAACGTCCTTATTTGTTTCTCTTTGAGCTCATGTGCAAGTCAATAAGGAGGAGTAGAGATGTGATTATAGAGTATGCACACTGAGATTGTAAAAATTGTGGTGGAAAGTCTGAAACCAAATAATTTTTTCATAAATGATATCATCATATCAATAAACCATTGAGTATGAGTTAATATACAGAATAAATGTCCATCATTTGTCCATTGTATCCAGTGTACCAAAATGTCTTCAGACAGGATGGCTGCCCCATTGGCACTGCCAGAATGCTTTCCAAAATGTCTGAGAGCGGAGTGCAATGCTCTGGTATAAGTAAACAAAGGAACGCTGAATTTTCTTTCTCTGGACAATTTGAAGAAGAGACATTTTCATCCATCTGTAGCGAATGTTAAGTGACCATCAAAAGCCATGGGGCCAAAAAAGGTAGAGGCAGTTGGACAACACAAAGCATTTGGTTATCCCTGGTACCCTCGCTTACATTTTAAAGCAGGGCTCAGGACCATGGGGTGGCATCTCCTCAAGCTTTGCCTATCTAATGCTGCGAGGCCATCAGGGAGACATTGGATTAAGAGTCATACAATCCAGGAATAAGAAAGTTCACAAAAATGAGCACTGCAAGGGCAGGGTGACGAAAAGCAGCTGCATCTCAACTGTCCATCCCCTAATGTATGCCAGCCCCCCTCTCAATAGCAGATATCCCAAAGAACAAATGTTAAGGATTATTAAACCTTCATTTCTTAATTTCCATTTTGATTCAAAAATCGCAGGAGGCTATTACTTTATGATTCCTTTTTTCCCCACCCAGCTGGAATGGGTAATCTGACATTTATAAGCTGGGAAAGCTAGGGTTTTTCTTTACGACACTAAATATTCTCTTTCATGATGGTGGTTTACTTTACAAATGGCAAATAGATCATGATATGACCTGCATAGAGATGTTGTCAATAAAGGTTTGAGAGTTATAAAAAATTCCCCTTATCTTGTGGTGGGTTGAAATCTCACTATCACCTCTGATGCACTTCATGCTGGTATCACGCACCTTATTGGTGGGAGAAAGCCAACTGAATACGGGAAAAGGCCTGGTGTTTCCATTTCATATTCAGTCAAGTTGCTTTTCTAAGGAATTCTAGGAATGTAACAAAGATGCCATTGGTATCAGGCTTTTTCATTTTTTTTCCAATCAGGTGTTTATTCAGGAAATACTAACTATTCACATGTGCCAAGCATCGACTAGACCTTGTGGGAATACACACACGAAATATTCTTAGACCAGCTTAGAGTAGGGTCCCAGGTAGTTTCTTTCCCAGGATGGGTTCCAATGTCAGGCTCATCATGCAGTTCAAAGCAACGGTGTTGATGTTTTAAGAGAAATATAGTTTCTACCCTTATGGAGAGAATGCAGAGAATGTAAATGTTAAGTAAAAAATGACAAGTGTGTGCATTCACAGTGAAGCGAAAGTTCTAGCCCTGCTTTATAACTTACGGGTGGGGCGAAGGAAATATTTGTAACCTCAACATTTGTACGCCCGTAAGATGCTGAAATTAAAAAAAAAAAAAAAACCCAGCTGAGTTTCTGACCCTCCCTCCCCATTAGACAGTCAAAATCCCCTAAGAATATACGTCTTGCTTTTCATCCTCCCCCCCTTCATTTCATTCTTTCTCCTACCTTATTTCATTCTCCCTCCATGTAATATTTGTTTATGGAGTGCCTCCTGTGCGCTCAGCACTGAGTTAGAACAGGAAATGTCAATGTCCATACACACTGCATCCACTGTTGCTCTTGTTCGTGGCACCTGATGGTTTGTAGGCAGGCTTTCCCTTCATAGACCCTGCAAGGTGATCATGCATTTTCCTTCCATGAGCAGAGTTCTAAGAATGCCTAGGACCATAAATCAAAGGGTGGTCCACGGTGAACAAGTAACTGGGACTTGGGAAGGGCTGGGCAGTATTCCCTAGGGAATGCAGGCTGGCTAAATGGCCAAAGTTTATTGAAGCTCTCCATACATTGCTGGAGATTAGAATTCACAGTCAAGCGCTTGGGGTGGCTTTCACTCCATCCTTCCTTCCAAGAACCACAGAGATGAAGTAAATGAGCCACAGGAATAGGGATTTCTTCCAGGCTGGAGATATTACAACCCTTCTCTCAATGTAAGAGTTGGCTTGAAAAGGCAGCATTCACTATTGAGGGGATAGCTCCAAAGAGGTCTTGTGGTTATAATGGTTTTATGATTATTTTGGATCTTTGTAAAGACTCCTGTGTTTGGGTAACTGATTCCACACTGCAGAGATCACACAAACATTCCTTAACATTAGTCTGTGGCTTTGTTAGACAGAATTGAAAGAGCTCTGTGTCCATTCCAGCTCCCCAATCATACCCCAAATCTGACATTCACATGACTGTGGAGTTTTTCAGAATTAGACTCTTAGTCTTCTGTGTTTTTCAAAAATCACATTTACAAAAACAGTCTGGGGGAAGTCTGTGCTATGTGTCGAAAATAAAAGATATTTAAGTCAAGTGACTATCTTCCAAAAGCCTACAGATGAGAAGGAGATATTTGTTAGTTAAAATACACACATACATACATATATAAACAAATAAATAAACAGGTTGGAAAAATATCTGCCCCTTTTCTTCCATCATTAAATAATTGATCAGGGAACACTGCCTGAGCACCTATCCTTTGAGAGAAGTCTATGTTATAGATTAAAAATAAAAGATGTTTAAGTCAGCTCAATGTCTTCCAAAAGCCTATAGATGAAGAGATGAGATCTGTTAATTAAAATATGCACATATGTACATAAACAAATAAACAGGTTGGAAAAAAATACCAAGGATGATAAAAGGTATTCCTTGAACAGATATTTTCAAAGTATTTATTTATTAGGCATGTTCTAGTGCCAATAAAGAGCTTTTATTATAGCGAGATAGACAAGTAATAAACAAGTAAATATATAATTCCAGGTAATAGAGAGTTCTGTGAAGGAAAAATAAAGTAGGGTATAAAAGATAAAATTACAGGAGAAGTATGATATTTATATAGAGCGTGGGTAGGAGAGCCCTCTCTGAAACGGTGATATGTGATATTAAGCCATGTGAAAATGTGTGCATGAAGTAGCCTGAATCCAGATCACATAGGACCCTGCAGATGACAGGCAAGACTTTGACTTTTATTCTGTTATTCTAAGTGAGATAGAAGAGACATTTAGAGGGTTTTGAGCTGAGGACTGGCATGACCTAGTGTGTGTTTTTAACAGGATCATTGTGTCTTCTGTGTTGAGAACAGACTGCAAAGGAAAAGGGCAGAAGCAGGAGACCAGTTACAAGGCTAATGCAATAATCCAGGTGAGAGGTGATGATGGCTTCACCTGTGCTGGCAGTGCAAGTGACAAGAAGTGGCTGAATAATAGAAATATTTTGAAGATAGCATTGATAGGAATTGTGATAAGTCAGAAGTGAGGTGAGAAAGAAATAGGAGTCAAGGGAAACCCAAGGCTTCTATCCTGAGCAATGGGAAGAATTGCTAGTTGAAATAAGCAAGATGGTGGAGGAGCTGGATTGGGTGGGGTGGAGAGAAAGGGAGGGATGGAGACTGTTGGGAGCTCAGTGTTGGCACACTAAGTTTGAGAGATCTGTTAGATTTCCAAATGGAAATGTTAAGCATCTAATTAAATAAACAGGTATGGAATTCAAAAGAGAGGTATAAAAATGGAGATACAAATTTAGGAGTATTTAAAACCCTAAGAGAGGATGAGATATCTTAGGAAGGGAATGTACATAAGAGAAAGAAGAGGTTCAAGGACTGAACCCTAGAGTGGTCCCAAAATTTACAAGTCAGAGAATCGGATGGAATCCACAAAAGAGAATGAGAAGAGGTGGCTAGAAAGAGAAGAAAAGAAACAGGCAATTGTGGTGTCCTGGAATTCAAGGGAAGAAATTGTCTCAGGGAGGTGAGATTAATCAACTGTGTCAAAAGCCATTCTTTAGGCAAATAAAATAAAGACTGAGAAATAAAGTGAAAGCTAACTAAAGCAAAACAAAGAGGTATAGCTAAAAAGCCAATAGAAGAGATTAAATAGAATCTTTTAAAACACAAAAAACAAAAACAAAAAATACCCCAGATTTACTATAAAATAACTCCGGAAAGAAGAGAAAAAGGGACCAAAGAAGACATGGGACAATTAGATAAAAATACATGATGGTATACTAAAATCCAACCATGTTAGTACTTATACTAAATATAAATGACTAAATACTCAATTTAAAAAGCAGAGGTTGCTAGACTGGATAAAAATAGCAAGGTTCATATATATGTTGTCTGCAAGAAAACAAATTTTAAAGAAATGTCTAGCTTAAGAGAAAAAGGATAAAAAGATATACCACAAAAACACTATTTGTAACAAAGCTTGAGTGACTATATTGATATCAGATAAAATAGACTTCAGGATAAAGAGTACTGCTAGAAAAAAAGAGGGATATTTCATAATGATAAAAAGGTTAACTTGTTAATATTATAACCATAATTCAAAAACCATATATTCCCACTAGAATGGCTAAAATTTAAAAGACTGACAACATCAAATATTTTTAAGGATGTAAAACAACCAGAATTCTCATACATTTGCTGATAGGAGTATAACATGGTACAACCACTTTGGAAATCAGTCTAATAGTTTCTAATAAAGTTAAACTTATATCTGCTTATGACCCAGCGATTTAGTCATAAATATGTAACCAAAAGAAATGAAAACATATCCTTCCAAAAGATGTATATAAGAATATTTATAGAAACTTTGCTCATAATAGCCCCAGACTGGAGACAACCCAAATTTCCAGACAAGAGAAGGAGAAAAATATAATATAATTATAAAATGGAGTACTAACTAGCAATTTAAAGGAATGAACCACTATTATACATAGCAACATGGATGAATCGCAAATGATTTTTTCTGAGCAAAAGAATTCAAATACAAGAGAATATGTATCGTTTGGTTCCATTTTTTGAGGTTCTAGAATAGGCAAAGGTAATAAATACATGGTGACAACTCAGAGTGCACGTGCTTCTGGGGTGGTGGGACGGTGGGAGGGTTTGACTAGGATGAAGCACAGGCCGCTTTCTGGGGTGATGGAAGTGTTCTGTATCTCAGTAGGGGCATGGTTCATTTCACTGTATGATTCTTACACCTCAGTAAAAATGTTTATATAAAAGGAAAAAGTTAGAAATCAAAAATAATATTTTTAAAGTAAAAATATAGAGACTCAATGATACTTTCCCCTTATGTATTAATATTAAAAAACACAAAAATCTATATATTACTATTGATACAAATCTGTATACGTGTAGAATTCAAAGCAGTATTTTTACATTAAAAGAATCTGACTCAGTAGCTTTTCCGGTCTGAGTCAGCACTAATTATAACTAACAGTAGCATTTTCTTATTTAAATTTTACAATAGCCTTTGTGCAGTAGCTTATTTTCCTTATCCCATTTGACACATAAAGCAACTGAGTATTAGAGAGTAAATGGCTTGCCCATTATAATGTCACTGATGAACAGTAGAGTTAGAACTTGACCTCATGTCCGTATTACTCCAGAGTTTGTGTCCTTAACCACAGCATTGTACTTCCCGCCATGGCAAGGACATAGCACCTTCTAAGAAGTCCCTTGGGTCTCTGCAGGACTTCCGACAATCTCTCCAGGCACTGTCTGTGTTCTCCATCCTTGCTCTTTTCTGGGGCCTCCAGGTACTTACAAACTTACCACCCTGTACCTGGTTCCAGCTTGCCTACCTAGCTCCTTCAGACTCATGCTTCATTTAGAATATCTGCTTGGTTTCATGCCTAGGTTCTGTCTTTTAGCTCCAACTTGGCTGCACATGCTGAAGCTCTCAGTCCAGTCCTGCTTCACCACTGCAAAATATCAAAGCTCTCAGAAACCTCACCTAAGTCTAGAACCCTAGGCCCAGCTATTCCATGAAGGGACTTTGGATAATTCCTCTTACCTTGTGACTGAAATGTATTCCTACCCAATGTGAAAATGTTGAATAAGTCTCCTTGCTGAATTTATTTGGTAAGACTGGGTATCTACTTCCTTTCTACCAAGAAACTAAATTATTTTTTTAAGCTATAGGATACAGATAATTTTACTATTCACCAGTACAAAACTTGAATATGTTGGATCTTAGGAAAACGACTCCTCATCTATCAGAGTTCTAAAAGCCTGAGTTGCAGGCTGGGCATGGTGGTTCATACCTGTAATCCTAACACTTTGGGAGGTTCTGGCAGGAGCATTGCTTGAGGCCAGGAGTTTGCAATCAGGCTGGGCAACATAGCAAGACTTCCACCTCCACAAAAAAAATTTAAAAATTAGCCAGGCTTGGTGGCATATGCCCGTGGGATGCCACTCAGGATGCTGGGGCAGGAGGATCATTTGAGCCCAGGAGTTTGAGGCTGCAGTGAGCTATGATTGCACCATTCACTCCAGCTGGGGTGACAGAGTAAAACTGTGTCTCTTTAAAAAAAAAAAAAAAAAAAAAAAAAAGCTGACTTGCAGATTCTGACAATTCAACCACTTTTTGTTTTACAAAATTCAAAAATGATTCTAAACGCTAAGGCAAGATCTGGCGAGAAAGCAAGAGAAATAAGTAATAGGTTAGAATATAAAACAAACAACCTTTCAGCAAGCTATGCCTTTTAACCCCGGGAAATACTCTGGTGCCTTGGAGAACACAGGTCAATGTATCGGTCTTCCACTTTATTAAATTATTAGTATTAAAAAATAACTCTGAGCAAGCAACAAAACACAGCACAGTGCTTTCTACAAATAAAATTTAATTTGCTATCTCAAGAGCTTCTGGCTTTTATCGCCAAAGATTGGAGCATGGTATTTACAGGGAGAAAGTTTTTTTTTTCTTCTTTTTATCTAGTTTGTAGGAAACATGGCCAACATTAGTTCCAAATATTTTATTTCAAACATAAAGCATAGAACCAACACTAATAAACAACAGGCTCTTATGCCAACATTGGTGCATGCTTTTGTTATTGCATTATATTCCATGAGAGTTATTGTGCATAATTAAATAGAAAAAAAACCCTTGAACTTAGAATTATAAAACCGTCACCACAAACCAACAATTCCACTTGATGTGTATTAAGTCATTAAATTTATTATAAAAAAAGGAGGAGGGAAAAAAATCTTTTCCTTGTAAATCATTAAAAATGCATGAGGGTTGAAAGCAAAGCAAACAGCCCCATACATTTGCTTAGGGAACCAATGCTGAAGAAGGCGCTGCAATTCAGAACAGAAAATGAGGTTTTTTTGAAATCAGAATGGCCTGTTATCAAAATGACTGCCATGTGGGCTGTTGGGGAGAGAAGACTTGTACATTGTAAGAATGTAAATGTTGGTCTCAGTGTCCTGGAATAAAGAATGCTTACAGGATGGCTGGGTCTAGAGAAGCCTCCTGGTTGAACAATTCATAAGGATTCAAGGGATCTGTGAAACACAAGAAAATCCAGAAAACACACACTGAGTGAGGACCTGGCTTCTGGACAAGGGTCAAGCCAGTATGTACCACCTTCACACCAACAGCAGAAACAACAGTTTTGTAGACAGTTACTGAGACCTCAGAAATCATGTCAGCTATTCATTCTGGAGGATCACCAAACTCATGTCACAATCCACATTGTGTCAGCATTGTGCATTTGCTCTGAAAAGCTTTTGCTTAATGTGTTATAACTGTAAGGCATTGATGAAATAGGCAGAAGTGGAGAGAAGGGGAACAAAGGAGCTCCAGGTGGCACATGCGTCAATCAATGTTCTTTCAGTTGCCAGGAAGATATTCATTCAAACTGGCTTAGGCAAAAATATGTCTTACTGAAGGGAAAGTATGGTTTTTCCAAGGACTGGACACCAAATTCAGTTAGGCCACTTGGGAACCTCTCTCTCCCTCTGCCTCATGTGGAGTCACATTAAGTCTTTTAGGAGAAGGAGCTATAAGTGAATAGAGTACATTTCTATTTACTCAATTATTTGCATTGGTGCTCACTGGACTCTGTTTTTCTTAATCCATGCCAGTTCTTTATGTTTTACTGATGGCTTTGCTACTCCTTTCTAATTTAGATTGTTTGTAGCATTGGTTTGGCATGACCCAATACTGGACCCAACTGTACATGACCTCATTTAATAGACTCTGCCTTTCTCCTTTGGTTCTTTTTTTTTTTTTTTTGAGACAGAGGGCAAGCTTTACAAAGGATCAACTAAACAAA
>CM052447.1:15069161-15107544 GCA_028533085.1 Varecia variegata
GACAGATCAATATCCCTTATGAATATAGATACAAAAAATCCTTAATAAAATACTAGCAAATGGAATTCAACAACACATCAAAAAAATAATGCACCATGATCAAGTGGGCTGCATCCCAGGGATGCAAGGATTGTTCAACATATGTAAATCAATGTGATTCACCACATAAACAGAAGCAAAAACAAAGACCATATGATCATCTAAATAGATGCGGAAAAAGCATTAGACAAAATCCAACACCCTTTCATGATAAAAACCCTAAACAAACTAGGCATAGAAGAAACATATGTCAAAATTATAAAAGCCATATATGACAAACCTACAGCCAACATCATACTGAATGGGGAAAAGTTGATATTCCTAAGAACTGAAACCAGACAAGAATGCCCACTGTCACCACTTCTATTTAACATAGTGCTGGAAGTCCTAACTAGAGCAATCAGGCAAGAGAGAGAAACAAAGTGTATCCAAATTGGGAAAGAGGAGGTAAAACTATCACTTTTCACTGCTGACATGATCTTGTATCTGAAAAACCCCAAGACTCCACCATGAGACTCCTGGAATTATTAAATAAATTCAGCAAAGACTCAGGTTACAAAATCAGTGCATACAAACCAGTAACATTTCTATACACAAAAAACAGTCAAGCTGAGAGTCAAATCAGACACTTAACGTCATTCACAATAGTTACAAAGAAAATAAAATACCTAGGAATATACTTAACCAAAGAGGTGAAAGATCTCTATAAGGAGAACTACAAAACACAATGGAAAAACATATCATGCTCATGGATTAGTAGAATCAACATTGTTAAAATGTCCATACTACCTAAAGTGATTTACAGATTCAATGCAATCCCTATGAAAATACGAATGTGATATTTCACAGGTCTAGAAAAAATAATTTTATGCTTTGTTTGGAACCATAAAAGATACTGAATAGCCAAAGCAATCTTAAGCAAAAAGAAAAAATCTGGAGGCCTCACATTACCAGACTTCAAACTATACTACAGGTTATAGTAACCAAAACAGCATGGTATTGGCACAAAAATAGAGACATAGACCAATGGTGCAGAACAGAGAAGCCAGACATAAAACCATCCACATATAGCCAACTGACCTTTGAGAAAGCAGATAACAATATATACTGGGGAAAAGAAGCCCAATCAATAAATGGTGCCGGGAAAATTGGATAGCCACATGCAAAAGAATGAAACAGGATCCATATCTCTCACCACTCACAAAAGTTAGTTCAAGATGGACATAAGACTTAAATGGAAGGCATGAAACTGTAAGAATGCTAGAAGAAAATGTAGGAAAACTCTTCTAGATGTTGGCCTAGGCAAAGAACTTAGGACTAAGACCCCAATGGCAATTACAGCAACAACAAAAATAAATAAATGGGACTTGATTAAATTAAAAAGCTTCTGCACAGCTAAGGAAATAATCAACAGAGCAAACAGACAACCTACAGGATGGGAGAAAACATTCACAAGCTGTACATCTAATATAGGACTAATAACCAGAATCTACAAAGAACTCAAGCAAATCAGCAAGAAAAAAAACAAACAACCCCATTAAAAAAGTGGGCAAAAGACTTGAAAACTTTTCAAAAAAGATAGACAAATGGCCAATAAACAGAGGAAAAAATGCTCGACGTCACTATCATCAGAGAAATGCAAATTAAAACCACAATGAGATATCACCTTACCCCAGTTAGAATGGCTTTTATTGAAAAGTCCAAAAACAATAGATGTTGGCATGGATGCAGAGAAAAAGGAACACTTATACACTGTTAGTGGGACTGCAAATTAGTACAACCTCTATGAGAAGTAGCATGGAGATGCCTCAAAGAACTAAAAGTCGACTTATTGTTCCATCCAGCAATCCCATTACTGGGTATCTACCCAAAGAAAAAGAAGTCATTTTATCAAAAAGATACCTGCAGCACAATTAACAATTGCAAAGGTGTGGAATTAACCCAAGTGCCCATCAATTCATGAGTGGATTAACAAAATGTGGTATATGTATACCATGGAATATTACTCAGCCATAAAAAGGATGAATTACTGCCTTTTGCAACAATTTGGATGGGACTGGAGACCACTAGCCTAAGTGAAGTATCTAAAGAATGGAAAAACAAACACCACATGTATTTGCTATTAAATTGGAACTAATTGATGAGCACACATGTGCACAGAGGGAAGTAAAACTCAGTGGAAATCAAGCAGCAAGGAGGAGGGGATGGGTGAAAATGTACCTAATGGGTACAATGAACGCTATTTGGGTTATGGGCACACTTATAGCCATGACTCAAGCATTATAAAAGTAATCCATGTGAGCAAAAACATTTGTACCCGTTTAATATTTTGAAATAAAAATTTTAAATTTTTTAAAAAATAAAGGGAGCTCATTGGCCTAATTTGGGTCACAGATTTATTCTGGCCCAATTAGTACTGGCCAGAAGAATTAATTATCTTTCTATTCACCAGGGACCAGGATGGGAACAGATTCTCTAAGAAAAGGATGAGGACATGGCAAGCAAATTGACAGAAACATCCACAATGAGGCAAACTATATGATCAGCCCTAGAATAGCCATGAGTTGAACCCACAGAAAATGTTTGCTATCGCAGGGTTACAGATGTATATTACTTAAATAATTGCTATAGTTCTTCAATTTTAAAATGAACATATTTTTCACATTTTAACATTTCTCAAATTGAGACATAGATTGCCATCAACCTGTACATTTAATGCAGTATTTTTTCTCCCCCTCCACATAATAGCTGCTATTAAATGGATGATGCATCTTAAGTTAAAGTTCCTCTAAGAATTTAGGAAAGATGGAAAGTATGATTCTACTGGCTCACAGTTTTGTCAAAAACTAAAAATTAAATCTTTTTATATAAAATTACTATTAAGCACCGTCTTCTTAATTGTTCTGTTTTTGTCTCACTTTCATTGGGAATATGAGAATGTCATCATTTCAGCAGGTAATTCCCCAATCCCATCATGTTACCCTGTCCTCTGATATCATGCCTAAATCAACTCTCCCTGGATTAACTCATTATTCCAATTAAAGCCCTTGATGTATGTCAAAAACGTGCCCTTGTTTGTGACAGAGCCATAAAAAATGTGTTGCTTTAATTCTCTCTATAAATCAGTTTCTCTACTCCATTCCCTTAATTATGCCCTGTTTTTCTCTGGAATCACTCCAATGCCTAGGATTTTTTTTTTAATCCCTAAGTGTTTCCAAAATCTAAGTGTGGGATACCAATATAGTCTGACCAACCTGCCCTTCCTCCTTTACGATTTTCCTTCATTCACAATTCCAAGTGAGTCCTTTACCATAGTCAGATCATCCAAAAAAGAACTAAACTACCTCTAGATTCATCTGGTATAGGTATTTGTAGGGTCATTTGCCCACCAACAAAGACTACTCATTTTGGATTATTTTTACACAAATAGCTAATCTTTCACTTTTTTTTTCCCAATGAAACTTCCTCTTATTCTTTTCTAACTCTGGAGTTATTTATTTAGCCTGGTAGTTAGCAACAGGTACTGTGAATAGAGTTTTAATTCAGGTTGTGATATTGATGGATGGTTGGGCTTTTAAAAAGGTTAGTTAATGTCTCTGGGCCTAGCAAGTGGTTAGAAAGATGAGTAGGAGTTAGATGATTCCTAAGACTCCTGCAGCTCTAACATTCCACAGGATCCTCTCTTAATAGTCTGGTTAATATTTTTCTTAGTTCTCATAGGCTCAAAATCAAACTAAGTCCTAGACCAACACTTGTAATATCCCGCCAACCCTACATTCATTACCCATATTCTGCACCTGTCGGGAGGTAACCATCCAGGCTCTTTCAAAGTCCCATGCCCCACAAAATGCAATATGTGTTCATGTACAAATACTCATGCACATGCACACACACTTTGTTTTGCAAGTAAACATTTATGGAATCTAACTCTTACAGAAGTTCAGCTCTGTATCTTTTTTTTCCTGATGGATACACAAGAAAAAAGAAATAATGTCCTCATCCTTTACTCTGATAAGAAGATGACATACTGCCTTCCCCTCTGATAACCTAGAGAAGGAACTATTTATCAGGAATGATTTATGCTATTTTTCAATAATCTGATCATAAAAACTGGTGAATATACCACAAACCTACCTTAATAGACTATTCCCTGCCCCTTGCCATCTTCTTTTGTATTTTTGGTTTAGAATATCCTTCCTTCAAGCCCAGCTCCCTTCACAGGCACCAGCCACGCCTGGACTGAATAATCAGCATTATGCAACCTCTCCCTGGTTTTAAAGCTTGAAATCCCCATTTTTCTGGCTTCTGAGTTCATCTCAGATCACAATTCTGCTTGCTAAATGAAGAAACCACTGCCAAAAATCGAATAGGCCTGTACCAACCCATTTAATCTCCTAAGAGGCATACTATCCTGATCAGTTGTGTTATGCTCAAATTACTCAAGAATTCCCTTGCCAGACTTTCATCAATAGTTATTTTTGCAAGGTCTTCATTACTTTCTAATTGACTAAATTTATTTTCTTCATTTCTTTCATTAAAGACAGGTTTAGAAGTAACATCAATTGTGTAGCTTTTCTAATGGTTTCTTCTTTTAGGTTTGCCCTCATTTCTAAACAGGCTGTTATCAGCACCATGCTCTAACCAACTGAGCTAACTGGCCACCTTCTAAACAGGCCTTTATTCTACCCTCAGCTTCTATCTGTCTATCTATCTACCTACTACCTATCTATCCTCCATCTATCCTCTACCTACCTATCTATCTACCTATCTATCCATCCATCATCTATTTATTTGGGTCTAACTGAGATTTTGAAAAGTCACCAGTAAGTGAGTGTCTAGCTTCATAACCTTGGTTGAGAATAGTTTCCCCCAGTAGAATCTTCCCCTACCCCAAGTACAATATGCATGGAACTACATGGCTCTATTTCCTGATCATCCCTTTCCCCTGATCTAGGCTTCTAAGATCAAGTCATCCTTGGTCTTTCTTGCCTAATGGAGCCAGAGCTCTCACGTGCCTTCCTGAGCCCAGAAATCTTCCCTATTGCTACAAAGAGTTGGTTGTTCCCAGAATGCACTACCTCTCATGGGGCTCTGGGTGCTGAGTTCCTTGCCAATGCAAACTGCTGTTGAAGTCTCAATAGGTCTTCAATGCTACATGCAGGTTGTCTCATGCAAAACTGTCCTGAATGCCAAAATTATAGTTTATATATGTGTATGTGTGTGTGTTTTAATTCACTGGAAAAGTTGCTCCCAAAGTTCAATGCACCTGGAAGATCCGAATCAGAGTATCTTCCAGGGTCATCTGTCTCTTGCTCCCAGAAGAACCATCCCCTTTACCATTACAATGAGGGGTTAAAGTCCTAGACCCACATCTTTCAGAATTATCTGAATAACCCTCAGAATTATTTATTTCAGGAGTCTCGAGGCTTCCTCTTTACCAAGTGAGTTGGTCAGAGCCACCCAGGTGGCTACTCCAATAGATGTAGACCTTAGAATTTCAGAGAAAAATAAGAAAGGCTTGGTCATGACTCTTTTGGGAGGTCTTCAGGCTCCTATGCAAATATTCTCCCAACTCCATTGTGCTTGCTTAGCCATAGTTTCTCTGGCCAGACACCTCAGTGCACTTTAAATGTTCACAGACATTAAAATATCTTGTTAATGGCTTCTTTTAGCATTTCCTTCTGAGACTCCATCCACACCTGGTTGACCATTTTAACTGCCTGTTTGTCTGGCCAACTTGGCCCAACAACCACAGTGAGGGTGTGGATGTTTTCATTGAATAAACTGCTTTTACTGTTTTTATTGGCTTGACCAGTCAAGCAAATTAAAAGAAGTTACATGTGCTTTTAAAAAATTAAACCATTTTTGGCACTTTGATCAGTGTTTTGCTGAAATCTAACCGATTTTTACTTGAGTTTGATGCAAGTTAAGGTTTAAATTGCTTTCATCGATGGGCCTGCTCCCCTTTCTATGAATAACTCATGGGACTAGTCAACCCAGTATCAATTTGCAGTTTGGCAGTTTTCCCATCTGCTACTTGGGCATAAAATCTGATGTTCCCTACTTGTTGCTTAAGATCAAGACCTCTGAATACGGTGGGACCTTGGGAGATCCTTATCTTGGTTTTGCCCTGCACTAGCTATATGACCTTGGGGACATCACTTCACTTTCTTTGTGCTTCAACCCTCAACTGTGAAATGGAGCACTGATAGAACTTGCTTGACAGAGCTGTTGTGAGGTACAAATTAGATAATGCATGACATATCACAGTAAACAATAAATGGTAATAATGGCTAACACGTATAGAATATTTTCTATGCATCAAGCTCTGTGTAAAAGCCTCTTAAATTATCACAGTCGATAGTATCTAGTATTGTTATTCTTACAAGTTATTTAAATTCCACAAATACTTGGTTACTACTTTCTCTGGGATGAATGCCCTTGTGGATACAAAGATTACCGAGACAATATCCCACAATCAATTAATTCATATTCTCAGTGAAAGTATAAGACAAAGACGCAACGAGTGTGCTAAGTGGTAAGGTCATGAGATATCTACGAAGTGTCATGGTGGCATGAAAGAAGAAGCGATTATTTCTCTGGGGGTGTTACCAGGAGGCCTTCTTGAAGAAGGTGATATTTAATGATGGTTTTGATTAAATAGGCAATAGTAAAACTAATAAGAAGAAAGAATCAGCAATAATAATAGCAGCTAACACTTGCAGAGTTCCTCCTACATGCCAGGCCTTGTGCTAAGCAGGTGACTAACGTTATTTCATTTAATCCTTCCCACCACCCCATGAATTAAGTGTAATTACCATCCCCTATTTTGTTTACAAGGCCGAGAGAGGTTCACTAACTTGCCAAAGAACACACATCTTGTAAGGTTGAGCCAGGATTTGAATCCAGAGCCTGTGTTCCTGACAACTGTGGATGTACTATTATACTTTCAGATACACGGGAAGGGGGTGGCAGAATAATTAGCAGGATGATTTTACACACACACAAAAGAGAGGGCTGCAAGGCGTTCAGGGAGCACCGGGTAGTTGGGTTTGGCTGCAGGAGTGCATGAAGGAAGGGTGAGAGAGCAGGGAAGGATGAGAACATCAGCTGAAGTCCCCCACAGGGAAAGATGGCTTTTAGGGCCACGACAAGCAGAGAAAGTCACACAACCAGAGATGTGCTTGAGGAAGACAGACGTGGAAAGGGAGATCCCTGACGCTGGATCAACCAGACTGGGTGGCTGGTTGGATTCAGGGAGAGGAAGGTGAGGCGAAAGTTGAACAGGATTCCCGAATTTTCCTCAGGAGACAATGTGGGGAGAGGCATGTTGAGATCATTAAGTGCCAATCTGATGCAAGATTTTGCTTTTCACTCACACTCTTCTCAAGTTGCATGAGTGTAGGGGTTCACTATTCTTTTCTCTCACTAAAGAATT
The DNA here is from genome assembly GCA_028533085.1 of Varecia variegata. NCBI lineage: Eukaryota > Metazoa > Chordata > Mammalia > Primates > Lemuridae > Varecia > Varecia variegata. The sequence goes on from CM052447.1 coordinate 15,076,639, forward strand.
TGAATATTTCTCCAGAAGCTCCCTGTCATGGAACTCAGGAAGGAGGGCAGGCTGTGTCCTTTCTGGAAATCATGTGTCCATGTGGCTTCCTCAGCCCATAGTGGTGAGTACATTGCCCATCACTGCTGCCCCCCTGCCAAGAGGAGAGATAGAGGCAAAACAGAAAGGCACGGGGCTCAGGGACAGAGTTTGAAATGGCCAAAGTGGTCCCCAAATGTTACTCTGAAAAGCCTCGTGATTAGGAAAGGTGAGATTGGCAGCCTCCAAGTATCCTTGCTGCTTCCAATTTATGTCATTTGGGGCCAAGTTACCAATTTCTGTGCAGCAGAATATCTCATTTAATCCCCTTAACCACTCCCTGAGGCACGGTTAATCCCATTTCACAGGTACAGCAAACTGAGGCTCAGAGAAATTAAGTAAATTACCCAGTGGGGAGCTGGGGTTTGAACTCAGACTTGTCCTACTCCAATGATTAGAAGGGTTATCAGTTTATTGAAGTCTCAAAAAATGTAACATTATCCTAGCACTCTGGGAGTCTGAGGCGGGTGGATCGCACAAGGTCAGGAGTTCGAGACCAGCCTGAGCAAGAGCGAGACCCCGTCTCTACTAAAAATAGAAAGAAATGATCTGCCCAACTAAAAATATATATATAAAAAAAATTAGCCGGGCATGGTGGCGCATGCCTGTAGTCCTAGCTACTCGGGAGGCTGAAGCAGGAGGATCGCTTGAGCCCAGGAGTTTGAGGTTGCTGTGAGCTAGGCTGACACCACGGCACTCACTCTAGCCCGGGCAACACAGCGAGACTCTGTCTCAAAAAAAAAAAAAAAAAAAAAAAATGTAACATTCATTTCCTTGTAGTAGTGACAGTCTCTATTTTAAGTATTCTAAATTTATGCATACCCCCTCAGGTGACCTTCTAGTACATCTTAACATTATAACACAGAAATTTCCAGAGCCGTTTCCCCAAACATCTTAGGTTTTGCTGAAAGAGGCTCTTGCATAATTCCAACCCCTGGCCAAACTCTCTTAATAATGTTATTTCACACCATATGCATTGAGGTTGGCCTGAGTCAGCCATTTTTTCCACTTTTGATTTTTTCCCCCGCTACCCCTCTCTTTTCCAGTCAATATTCATTTTAAATGCAAGAAGTCAGCCTCCTTTTTAGCTGACAAGGCTGGCTGTTCACACACCTTTCGGGTGCATAACTGACAAGCGTCCACTTAGGCGTGGGGCTGACTCTAAACGAGTCCTCTGAAACGTTCAAGGCAGGAAACGCAGGCGCAACCAGGAATTTGCTGAGCAGTGGATGTGCTGGTAATTAGAGCCAAAGGGATCCCCAAAGGTTGTTCTGAAAAGCCTCGTGATTAGGAAAGGTGACAGTGGCAGCCTCCAAGCGTCCCCCTCCAGCCCCTGCGTCCTCTTTCCGGGATTTTCCCAGATGAGAGGAATCTGCCCACCTGGGGCAGCGAGAGCCCCTCTTCCAGACGCGACCCTTCCTGCAGCCCCAGGGCAACTGCCCCTTCTCCCTCCCGGTGGAACTCGCTCAGAGGTGCTCTCAGGAGCTCTCTCTTTCTGGGCAAAATGCCTGCTCAGTGGTATTTTAATCCTGGCTGCCCATTCGAATCACTGGGGAAGTTTTTAAAAATGTCAATACCTTGGCCTCCCTCAAGACTAGTTAACTGTGTGTTTATGGAGGTAGCCCTGAGCTCCCATGTTGCTTTAATGTGCAACCTCATTCAGACCTACCATTTTAGGGGGTCAGAGCTCTGGACAGGGTAATCTCGAAGAGGAAATGTTTGAGAAAAAGTCTGTGGGTCTCGTTGTCATTCTTTTCCAAGAGAAAGACACACGATTCAAATAAATTGTTTTAAAAACTCCCATTCAATCTGGAGTCAATCTGAAAGATTCTCCAAAAAGTAGAAAGTACCCATTTTAATTTTGAAACAAAGCAAAATCAAGCAGCAACGTGCATTAAGACTTCACTTAGTTGTTTCCCTTTCTCCACTCTCCTCTCTCTCCCAATTAGACTGGGAGTTCTTGGAGAGGAGGTGGCAGCTCTCTCATCTCTGAATGCTTCAGGCAATGTCTGGCATAGGGTCTGGCGCTGAGTAGATGTTCAGTAAACGTCTGTTAATGGAAGCGAATCCGCAACTTACTCCCTGCAACACAGGCAGAAGCTTCTGCAACCATAACTGGTCCAGCCAAGGCCCTGCTCCTTCCCTGCCCACTGTGCTCAGATTCACACACTCTTCACAAGGCCCCTTTCCCACAGCATCTCGCTGAACTTGACTTTGTTTGCCACAGACTGTATCCCTAACACTAGTTTCCAGCATACGAATGCATACCAGTGATTCCTACAGAGATCAAACACCTGAAACCTAGCCCAGGCTTTGCTTTTTTTTTTTCATTTTTAATAAATGAAGTTTTAAATTTTAGCATAATTTTAGATTTCCAGAAATGTTACAAAGAGAATGCAAGGAGTTCCCATACACTCCTCTCCCAGATTCCCCTATGGCTAACATCTTACACGGCTATGGTGCATTTGTTACAAGTAAGAAACCAACATGGGTACCTTACTATTAAACATCTCCACACTTTATTCAGATTTCATTCGTTTTCCTCTACTGAACTTTTTCCATTCTAGAATCTCATCCAAGACTTCGTGTTACATTTAATTGTCACGTCTCCTCAGCCTCCCTCCTCTGGGCCATGGGCGTTTTTCAAACTGTCAGGTCATCCTTGTATTTGATGACCTTGACTGTTTTGAGAAGTGCTGGTCGGGTGCTTTGTAGAATATCCCTCGATTTGGGTTTGTCTGACATTTTCCTCCTGGCTTGACTGGGGTTACGGGGTCTGAAAGGAAGACTACAGAGGTAAGAAAGCCTTCTCTGCATACGACAGTGACATTCCCATCAGATCTTTGGGCTTTGCTTTTGAGCAGAACCATGCTCTAATGGTAGCTCTGCAGTCAGGTGGCCCGTCCTCACACCCTGGCGCTACTACCTACTCTCGTGTGATCTCAGGCAAGTCCATTTTTCTCTCCAAGTCTCACTTGCTTTATTTGTAAGTTGGAGTAACGATCCGTCTGCCGCATTGTAGCGTCTAGCCTAGCACCTGGCACAATAATAAGTATTAAAGAAATGATAACTATTCTTACTATTTTTCATCATTCAGCATTATCTTGGGTAAATTTCTCCCATGTTTACTATTCATTGAATATGAGAGTTGAACCAGGTGATATTCAAGGTGCCTTTAAGTTATAATATTCTTGGATTCAGGGAACCTATTTAGAGGTTTTGCAAATAAAAAAAAAAGGACTCATCAATGTATGCTGTTGTTGAATTCCCAGTTCTAATTCTCTAATTACCCTTTGTAACTGAAAGCTAACTTGGCAATTCAGCCAATACTAGTTTAGTTGAGTTCCTCTCTATATAAGAAGCAGCTACAAGGTTTGGAAAAACAGATGACATAGAATCAGGAGATGTGAGTTCAACTAGGAGATAAGAGTTGATGTTACTAGTTCAGTTAGTGTGGAGTATGTTTCAGAATTAGAGATGGGTTGACTTTGACTCAGCCAGGCTCCCTTGAATGGGTTCCAGTGGAACCACCATGGTAGAAGGAGGCTGGGTTAGGGGGTGTGACCTGGGACAATGAGTAGAATGTGGCAGAACAGAGTGGGAAAGAGTCACCATGGGGAGCGTTTGGCAATCCCCATCTAGCAGGGGGGAATTGGCTAGCATGGCTCCAGGGTTTTCTCTGAAATGTGGCTGGCAGTTAGTTCAGCTGCAGGTTTAACCTCAGGTTCCTCATCTGTAAAATGAGTATAATATTTCCCAGCCCCCAAATTACCAAGAGGGTTTAATGGGACCATATATTTGGAAAAGCTTTGTAAACATGAAAAATGCTATTCAGATGTATTATTATTTGTGAAAGTCTAGGCTGGAAAATAGTGAGCCATGAGTGGAAATGGGCTTATTGTATTTATACGAACACATATATTCTTCCTGTCTACAAAGGTCAATGATGTGGCCGAAGCACAAGCCTGGCAGAGGTGAGCCTTGCTCTCTGTAATGCCTAGGAAGTTTTGAGCTTAGGAGCTCTTGTAAATCTTGAGGCCACTCGGGTAAACCTTGGAACAACTTAGTCAAACGACAGATGTATAGGAGTCTAGATTCAGTGGGTTGGGAATTAATGGCAAACTTGCTTCTCTCAGATAAGAGCTTCTGTTAATTAACATTTTAAATTTTAATGTGTCAATAATTTAGGAGCCTGGTTTGCTTGGATTGTGGTTTGGTTCTTTTTCCCCCTCCTATGAAGAATAATATTGCAAGGGTAAAATCGCTGAGCAGGGCATTCCTGTAAAGTTTATTAGGAAGGTGAGGGGAGGCTAGTAGATTGTCTCTAGACATCCATTCTTTTGCTACAAAGGCTGGTTCCTGATTTTAATTTTAATACTAATCCTAGGAGATTCAGGGTGATGAATCTGATCCTAAAATCTGAGACATGCGGCTTGAAATTGAGACTATCTCAGAAAATAGAATATAAATGAGAGGTTTTCTGTTCAATTATTGCCCAGGTTAGTGCATTTATATTATGCCTAAAATGAACCAATATAGTCACTTAGAAAGTGAAAATATCAATAAGCTCTTTGTTTCGTCTAGAGCAGAGGTTGGCCTACTACAGCCCGTAAGCCAAATCCAGCCTTCTCCTGTCTTTGTAAATAAAAGTTTTATTGGAACAGAGCCAGGCCCATTCCTATACATGTTGTCTATGGCTGCTTTTGCACTCAACAATGTTGAGCAGTTGTGACAGAGACTGCATGGCCCACAAACCCTAAAATGTTTACTATCTGACCCTTCCCAGAAAAAGTTTGTCAACGTAAGACTTGAGATACTTTTAGGTGGTCCATTGGCAAACATTGTTTTATTTGAATAGTTATGTGTTTATTTTAATATTTATTAGAAAAAGATAAAACTGTCAATCTGTAGTTTTGTGGAGTTTTGTTGTTATTGTTGAGGACAAGCTAAAGAAGAGATATAAGGAAAACCTTGAGTCAATTTAAGGAAAAACGCTAAAGAAATGATACAAAAAAAATTCATGGTGGTATGCAAAACTCTGATATTTGAGAAAGACAGACATACTGGGCAACAAACAATTTGTTTGATTTTGTCTTTGGTTCTAAGAAAACTTGGCCTAAGAGAGTTTTTTAACAAGTATACTTTTAACTTATTTCTATCTGAGTCTTAAAATAGTTTGGAGCCAAAATTAATCAAGTAACAGTAATGGCTTTGCACTCACACACATGAAGGGGAGACACAGGGTAACATCTCATTTGCAGTCACATGGCCATAAGCAAACCTGTTGTGGTGGGGGAGGGGGAACAGAAAAGATCTTTGGGAGTAAAGCATTAAATATAGTCTTAGCTCGTCATAAAATGATCTTGGCTAATTGGAGAACTCCTTAAGGCCTAGTATCAGAGAGTTCTGCTTTGTCATGTAACCATGAACAAAAAAATTCAAACTGATCTGGCTCTAACACCTGTGGGCAAGTACACAGGCTTGAAAGAAAACCATATACAGTCTCTGTAATGTACCACCTTCAGCTTACTCAAGACAGTTTCTCTAAGTATGTACCATGGGATATTTGTAGGTTCACATTTTTTTTTTTTTTTGAGAGTTCAGTGGCCAAATACTCTCAGGAAAGAAATACTGATTGAAACAGAGTCAAACCTGCACAAATTTACTGCAGGAACTTTTCAGGATCAGCATAGAGATGGAGGATACAATTTTGCTCAAAGGTATCTGACCACAGAACTGCTTTCTCATGAAGCATTTTTGGAAATGCCACTTTTAAGGATCTAGAGAAAAGTGGACATAGATGGGCATCAATATGATATAGGGCTCTAGAATTTATTTCCATTTGACTTTTTTGGAATTCCTTTGCTTTTGAATGTATCATCGATATAATGAGAAACAAATTTCATGACAGCAGATGGTATGGCTTCCAAACATGAGAGAACTTATGTACAAAGATCACTTGGGAACTTTGAAAACCAGTCTGTGCTAAAACTTTTAGGAGGCTAATTAAAAATAGATACCAAAATCCTTATACATTATCTTTAGTAAGCAATTCCACTTTTACAAATTTATCCTTTGGAAATAATCATCAGAGATATGTACACAAAGGAATTCCCTGTAGAATTATTCATAATACCCAAAAAATTAGAAACAATTTTAATGTTAAATAATAGAGGATTATTGGGAGCTTTTAAATGTATTGGAATATTAAGTAGGCAATAAAAATCATATTACTGAAGAGTACTTATTGACGTAGGGAAATATTCATGGTATATATACATATATACATACACATATGAGAAAAAATACCATTAAATGGTATTCACTGTATCCTACTTTTACAAAACTATGTAAGTGAATAAACAGGAAGAATATTAAAAAGACTTACAGAGAGTATAAATAGTGGGATTATTTGGGGTGATGGAATTAGGGGGGAAACATTTCTTCTCTGTGCTTTTCTGTTTGTGAACTATCCTACATTGAGCTTATATTACATAATAAGAAAAAAAACGTTAGACTGAATTACAGTAGAAATCCTACCGAAAACAGGGTTCTCCTTATATTACTTTTTCCAAAAGGACCTATGACATGGAACATTTTGTAAGTGCACTAGGCTATGTACTGCTAGAACCAGAAAGGCTTTTCTCCCAAATGCAAGCATGGCAAAGGATGATACCAGAGCCCTAGAGGCTTCATGGCTAAAAATTGCTCTTCTGCTCAGAAACATGTCAGCATGAAGAATAGCCATGCCAGTATCTCAAGAAATGACCTCTGGTTTGTAATCCAGGTAGACAATTTCCCTGTAGCACATCAAAGACCTGAGTCAGCTTGTCCTATATATCTGCTCCTCCCATATATAGCTCGGATCTCCATGGTCCTGTCACTTCCATCTTCTGTCCCTGTTCCTCTGCCACCTGACAGTGCCAGAAATGAAGTAGTTGAGTCAAAGTTGCTGGCAGGGGATGACCTCAGGCTGGAGAGTGACCCAGTCAGCTCCAGGCTTGGTATCATGGCTGCTTCTGCATCAGGTGGTTGGCTCTGTCCTCACCTTGTTGGAGAGAACTAAACCAGCCAGCACCGACCTCTGTCCGTTGCATTTTTAGAAAATCTCCCAATGGCATACGTTATTTAAGGAAGAAAATTTATGTCCCTGCTGGATGGCACTGACCTGAGGTGACTTGCCATGAACTGCGTGACCTTGGATTAAAAGTCTCCCTGCTCTGGACCTCAGTTCTCTTGCCTATTTAATGAGATGCCTTGATTCACTTAACAAACGCTTATTGAGTTCCTAGTGTGGGGCACAAAGGTGCACAAGACAGACATAGCTCTGGCCTTAATGGAGCTTACAATTTAGTGGAATAGACAGACGATATTTTTAAAAAAGCGAATCCAAAGCAGTGTGGATGTAATTCACATAGGAGGAATTATAGAGCTTCTACTGGAACCAAAGGAGGAGACAGCTCAGCCAGACTGCTTAGAGCCAGTAACATCTAAAAAGTGACTTCTAGAAGACACACTGAAATAGGAGTAAGAGTTAGAGGGCTGGTGGAAGGAAACAATTGTCTATCAAAGGCCCAGAAACAGAAGAATGAGTGATAAATTCAACAAATTAAAGGAAACGCATGTGGCCAAAGTGGAAGGTGCCAAAGGGAATTGATGAAGATGAAGACAAGCCGTGTGGAAGAGTCTAGAAGGGCACCATCAATGGGTCTATAATGCAAGCCACATGTGCTGTGCTGTTTTAACTCTTCTAGCAACCACATTTTAAAAGTAAAAGGAAACAGCTAAAGTTCATTTTAATGATATATTTTAGTTAAACCAATTTATCTAAAATATTATTTTAACCTATAATCAATATAAAATTATCAATAAGATGTTTTACAACCTCTTTTTCTACTAAACCCTTCAAATCTGATGTTTGCATTTAGAGCTCACCTCAGTTTGGACTTGGCCACAGCTCAAGTGCTCCACAGCTACACGTGGCTGGTGGCCGGCCACTGCATCAGACAGCACAGGTTTAGACTTTATCCTTAGAATGAGGCAAAGCCACCAAAGGGCTATAATGAGGGGTGGGACATGATGATCACCTAGGCTGCCCCGGAGATAATGGATTTGATGGAAAAAGATGAGAAGCAGGGAAAGTAGGAAGGAGAATACTGTAGAAATCTAAGGGAAACTTTTGGGCAAAACATTCTGGGCAGGAAGAATAAATAGATCTCGATGGAGTCAAGAGATATTTAGGAGGAGACTTCGACATCTTGACATGCACATGAGCCCGCGGAGCACTGAGACCCAAGAGCTACTGCACAAGGCATAATGATGTATTTATTTTTTCCCCCTCTGACCTCTTCAAGTTGAAAGTCACAGACCTGTGTGAGAAGTCAGAGGCAAGATCCGTTTCCTAGAAGCCACATAGTGAATGGTTTTGGTGCATGCCTCGTGGTACTGTTTTGACCCTTCATCATCTGTGCAGAGTGAGACAGAAGGATCATCCAGAAGGCCTGAGAGTGATTGTTGCTTTTTTTCTCTCTCTCTGTCAGCTGACACACTGAATCTGTGGAGAGAGGAGGGAGGAGGAGGTTGGTGGAGAAAACTGCTTCTGAGGGGTGATTACAGCTAGAGATGGACTTGAAGAGACATCCCTGGGCCCCATATTTCTTTTGCCACCAATGACTTCCAAATCAAATGAGTCCAATCTGCAGATCAAAATGAGATTTTTCTAATTGACTTTCCTGAAAGCTTAGCCGGCTCTCTGCAAATCGAGTCATGTGTATCCTGCATCCTCATCAACCATTGCTGATTGCAGGGAAGTCGGAACTGGGCCGGGGTTGGCAAATATGTCACTGATGCATGAGGCCAGGGAAAATCCAGCTCTTATTGGCCTGGCAGTGCTGACCTGGTTTGTCCATAAACGAAGAGCAAATGCAATTTGCAAAACACATAGAACTGATAAGGGGTTACAACAAGGAGGGGCTGGAGCTGCTTTTCTAAGAGCAAGCCTGCTTGACAAGGGGACAAAGCAGATCTCAAGCTTAAAATTGGACAGTGTTCCCTGAAGTGTGCTCGCTATACCACCTTTATCATAATCCCTTGAGGAGTTTGTTAAAAATACACGTATCTGGGTCTAACCCCAGGCCAGTTGAATTTAGATTGCCCGGGGGTGGGGCCTGGGGAACCTCCATACTTAAAGTCTAATAAGTCCTGAAAGAAGGAAGGTGGGACAAGACTTTTTCTACTTGTGTGTTGGAGAAAACGCTGACCTTGGAGGCAGTCTACTCTACCCTTCCTACCAACTCTGCTATTAACGGGCTGGATGGCCTCCTGTGAAGGGAGAGAAAATGGTACGTGAAACAGGAAGGGGGGGCAGGCCTCCCTCCCTCAGAGCAGAGCTGTGTGAGGATGGTTAATAGCTAAGCTGAGCCTCATTGTCACCACCAGAAAATGCAGAGGTGAGCTCAGGTGGCCTTAAAATGTGTGCTAGCTCCAAATGTCAATTTCTTTAAAATACCTAACCTCAGTTTCTTTATCTGAAAAATGGGTAGGTTATATTCTGTTTTGACTATGCTATTTGGGGGATCTAGTAAAGCAATGCAATACATATGTTTTGAAAAAGTATTTTGAAACATTGACAGAAATAGGAAGTTGTAGCATTAATCCATGATAGAGTTATCTCTACTTAGCATGTTATTTGTCATAAGACTATTTCTACACAGATAAAGTCTCCTTAAAGACATAATATTTTATTTTTTTACAAAGCATAATACCAAGTACAAAGGGATATGTTTGTTTTGTTTGTTTATTATAGATCACACAGTGTGAAATGGGCCAGATTAACCTCTGTGACCCTCCCTCTAACTACCACCAGTCTTGGAGGAACAGGAGAGTCACCTTGTTAACACTCCAAGTTTCTGTCCAACTATTAAAAATAGCCTTCATTAATACCCATACCTTAACTTGGCATTCAAGTCTGTCAAAAATTTGGCCACTGTCTCTTTACATCTTCCCAACACTAGCAAAATGTGATTATTTGATGACATATCTTCCAAAACATTTGTACCCCTGTAATACTCTGTAATAAAAATAAAAATAAATAATTTTTTAAAATTGCAATATTGTTCTGGGCAAAGAAGGGAGATACTCCAGTGATTGACATTCATGTAATGCAACTTCTCTCAGCCTCTGCTTCCCTCTCACCTTCTTTCTAACTTCCCTCTGTGTGTCTCAAATTCCAAACATGAGCAGAAGGGCCAGATTCCCTTAGTCGTCCCCTAATCTGGGGCCCCCGCACTGGGCAGAGCTCTCAAGCCAGGCCACTTCATGGCCAGTGGTCTACTCAGAACATACATGGGTGCCTTTGGCTTTGATCCAATCAGTCACATGCAGGGTGGCATGATCACATGACACAACATGGACACACACAGGTCAGGAACTACTGAGGCTGTTTCTCTCAGAAGGGGCTGCAAGAGTGGCAGGCACACAGATACTCATGCACATCATTCTCCTGTACGCCCACCAGAATAATAACTGCTGTTATGTCTAAATGGTGGGGGGGAAAATAAATTTGTTAGGGTTGGATTTGGATCCATGTGACAGTAAACCCCAAATTGCAATGGGTTAAACATAGGGGAGTTTACTCTCTCAAGTGGAGGAAGCTGGTGTGGCCGCTCACAGTCATCAGGAATTCAAGTGCATCCTAACTTTCTTCTCCTCATCATTTATATTCTTCAGGAACATGATAGGGCTGTACTTTGTTCCCTTCTAAATTTTGGTATGGCATGTGACTTGCTTTGACAAATGAACTGTAAGGGGAAGTGACATGAGCCACTCCTAAGTAGAAGCTGTAAGAGGCAATGCACCATTCATTATATGTCCTTCCACCTACTACTGTGATTCTGAAAGGATATGTGACAGGAAGCCACCATCAGCCTGGGTGACAGAGTGACTCTAGTTATCACAGATCCTTTGTTGAACTCTGTTGGATAGTCAGGTGAGGAAGACATATAAAATCACTGAGGTTGGGGGATTGTTTGTTATTGTAGCATAGCCTGGTCTATCCTGACTAAATACATATAGGCATCCTCAAAGTCACTTCCTAGTCCACACTGGCTGTTGGAGATTTGCCCACCATCTTCACGTCCCAGGCATCACAAAGGAAAAATGGGGAAGGACAAAAGGGCCAAACCTTCCAGTGAAGCCGTCTTTCTTAAGGAGACTTCCTGGAAGTCCCACACAACCTTTTCACTTCCATCTTGTTGGTCAGCACTGAGTTCATGGCCAATGTCGTTGGCTGCCAAGGAGGGTGGGTAATGTAGCCTTTAAGTGGGCCACATTGCTGCCCTGTCACTGAGGGAGAAGAAGAAAGAGCAAGGATACTGGGTAACCAACCAATCTTTCTGCCACAAAATACCACTCTCACTTCTTTTATTTACATTTTCTTAATTTTTGAAATAAAAAAACTTATAATTTCATATAAGGGAAAAAAAGTTTTGGAGCCCTCTCATTTATTGATTAGGACAGCTCAAAATCTCCTTCAATCAACCCTGCAGAAGCCCAGTCGTCCTCCTCTGAGTTCTCCCTAAATCTTGTTGTGCCACCGCTTCCTTTCTGAACACACTTGCCATTGTGTCACGATTACGCAGCAGGTCTCCTACCTGATCATAGGTCCCTTGAGGGTGAGGTCCAGCTCTTATTTTCTTCACTCTTCTAAGGTGCGTTTCATGTATGGTAGGTGTTCTATACTGGAAAAAGAGAAAGAAAGAAGGAAGGTTATTGCTCAAATACTATTTATTTTCTTTTAAATCCCACATTGGAAACAAAATTAGCTAATACTTCCTCTAAAGCAAGAACATTAAGGAAGTACCTAAGTGCAAAACACCAAGTTCAAGTCCTTGTCCAAGAGAAGAGTTCAGACAATAATCCAGCTCCACAGATGTTCCAGAGGGGTAGTGATGTGACTCACATGGAAACATAGGCCAAATCTAGGTGGATTTGAACTTAATAGACAAACGGACAGGATGTGCTGGCAGCTGAATGTCACAAAGGCTAGCACACCAAATGTCCCCTAGAATATGCCAGACTCCCCTCCACACTGCCCCTGCCTCCTGGTCAGCTTGTATGTGAAAATTTGGGGGATGAAGTACATGATATCTTCTAATAACTAAAGGCCCTGAAATTGCATCCAAGTAAATCTCATACAAAATTTCAATCTACCCCAGATAGTATTGTGGGAAGAAGTTGATATACTGGCCAAAGTGTTTTAAAGAAGAAGTAAGAGGAGGTTGAAAATAGTCCCACATAACTGAACCAGGCAAAGGGATACCTATTCTAGAATGGCAATCCAAAACAACACATCTAAGAGTTACCACTGAGTGCCTCTGATACGTGCTATGCACCAGGCAATACACTAAGCACTTTACATGCATTGCTCATTTTATCCCTATTATGTAACTCCTACTTTTAAATTCCAAGAACAAAAGAGATTTTGTGAGACCAGTTATAGTAATGGCCCCACTTAATAGCCCCCTGTAGGCACACTCTGTCAGGTGACTTTGTAGCTCCTCTCAGCAAGGGATGGAGTCTGTTTCCCCATTCCTGGGATCAAGGCTGGTCTCGTGATTTGCTTTGGTCAAAATAATTTTGCAGAAGCAGCAATGTGCTAGTTCTGAGCCTATACCTTAAGAGGGCTTGCATGCTTCCATTGTGTCTCTGTTAAAACATTGCTGCTGCACGTAAAAAGCCCAGGCAAGTCTGGTATACTGTGGGAACATTCTCAACTAGCCAGCCCCCAGCTGACCCCCCAGCTGAGCCCCCAGCTGACCCCCCAGATGATCCCCCAGTTGACTACAGAAGTATAATGGAGCCCAGCCAGGATGTGCAGAACCACCCAGCCAATCCCTAGACTCTCGAGTAAAAATAAATGTTCATTGCTGTATGCCACTGAGGGTTGGAACTTGTTTGTTAAGCAACATGATTATGGTACTAGATAACTGGTGGAGGGATATATAAGTAACTTCCTTAGCCCACCTACTAGTAAATGGCAGAGCTAGGAATTAAACAAGATATGTCTAACTTCAGAGCCTGCTATCACGAGGAAGACTTGAGAAAGAGCAAATCCCTTGACAGTACCTGAAGTTTCTCAGGATCTGTAGTCTCCTCGTCGGAGGCCCTGAGTTCTGTCCTGAGGTCTCCATTAACTAGTCCAGGCCTCTGGCCTTAGGTTTCTTTATCTTTAAAAAAGGCATAATAAAAACTTATTTTAAGGCCGGGTGCGGTGGCTCACGCCTGTAATCCTAGCACTCTGGGAGGCCGAGGCGGGAGGATCGCTCAAGGTCAGGAGTTTGAGACCAGCCTGAGCAAGAGCGAGACCCCGTCTCTACTAAAAATAGAAATTATCTGGCCAACCAAAAATATATATAGAAAAAATTAGCCAGGCATGGTGGTGCATGCCTGTAGTCCCAGCTACTCGGGAGGCTGAGGCAGGAGGATCGCTTGAGCCCAGGAGTTTGAGGTTGCTGTGAGCTAGGCTGACGCCACGGCATTCACTCTAGCCTAGGCAACAAAGCGAGACTCTGTCTCAAAAAACAAACTAACTAACTAACTTATTTTAATAAGATTCCTGTTAGGATCAAATGAGTTACCTGATATGAAAGCATCTCGCAAATGGCCATGCAGTTGCCAACTTGGTGACTTGGCTAATGATCAAGGACATCATTCTGTCCACCTCTGCCAACAGCGTAAGCCCTCAGGGCTGCTCTGCCTAAAAGAGGCTTTGCCTGGGAGTCCTTGGCGCTCCCCCGCCACGGTGTGTGAGTGCACCTGTGCAGGAGGCAGGGTCTTTGCAGCAATCCCCCTGCCAATGGCAGGGGAGCTTCAGCTGAGTTCTAAGTGGGATAAAAAGGAAAAACAACCACTACCACCCACAGCTGAAGCCGCTATCAAACTCACAGGGGCCCTTAATGGTGATTTAGTGCTGGAAGATCTAGCTTGCCACAAGACTGTGACAGGACTGTATTTTTTTCTGTCGGGGTTAGGTGAATAGTAGCGTGGCTGCATTTAAAGGCAGCGGGGAGGGGCTGCTAGAAGAGGCATTAATCATGTACCTTGGAGCATGGTCTGCACTATGAGCAGAATTAAAGGGGCAGGGAGACCAGCAGATGGCTGAGGAAAGACCCTCGGGGCAGGACATTATGAAGGAAGCACAAAAAGGAGGGCCAGGCCACCCCTTGCCTGCACTTACTCCCCAGAGGCAGTCATTGTTGTCAGTTTCTGTCATAGTCTCTCATATATACATATATATATATATCAAGCTATAAGTAAAGGTTGAGGGAAGGAAAATGAAGAAAAGTCATTCATTATCTCATTGCTTTCCTCACAAGAGGTGCAAATTCTCAGCAGAGTCCAGACAACCTCTGGAGAATCCAAGCATCTGTTAGAAAACACTAAATCAGTCAGCTTAGTCGGGGCTAACACGAGTCTGCTGACACGTGAGCCAAACTCAAGACCAAGACGTGGAAGTGGACAAACGACAGGTAGACCAGGAATACTGGGGATATGAACACATCTCAACGAAGAGGACAGATAAGAAGGGATGGAGAGTTTGGAAGAAAAACCCAGCTGCTAGCAAACCCCATGCACTTGAACTGCAACAATATCCACTTGTGCCTTTGTGTGTAGAATCCCATTGAGTTTAGTAAGAAAAATTAATTCATACTTTCTGTGACTACTTTATGTTTCAGTGTGACCATCCATTGAAACCATTGTCGTTGTCTCTCAGAAGGAGGTGATGGAAAGAGGATAAGGCACATGCCTGGAAAAATGTCCACCATCTCTACTGTTATGACAACCCATCCCACTGTGCTACAATCTTTTTGAAAGACGCTGTTTCTGTCCTATGCATTAGTGAGGTCTTTTTGTAATTTTGTTTTGTATTGCATCCATATATATGATGTGTATAATTAAATCTATATCTATATAATGCAATGGTAGCAGGCTATGCACAATTTTCTGCACTTTGATTTTTTTACATAATGATATGTTGTAGCATGGGTTTCTTATTAACACTGTACAGCTGCCTCATATTTTTGCCTCATATTTTAACAGTTACATAGTATTGATTCGATGTAATATAATTTATGTAACCATTCCCTATTAAAGGCCATTTAGTCTATTTCCCATCTTTTGCTTTGAAAATAATGCCTTAATAAATGACTTCATACTTCACAATACCATTTTAATTCATAATCCTTTTAAAGATTAAGAAGAGATTATTTCTAACATAATTTATGTTGTTTCTATCATGGATCTCCATCTATCAAAAAACATCATTATACTCTACAACAGTTATCAAACTGAGGTCCAAAGAAGAGGTCCAAACTGATAGTCATTGGCAGAAACTAACGTACACATGTTGTATTTGCTTCACACAATTATTTTTCAAAATGAAATGAATAGTCAGCATTAAAATCTTCAGCATTTTGATGTAATTTAGAGAAATCACATCAAAATCAAGATGTAGGGTGTCTCTTGAATACCCAATATTTAGCAATGCTGGACTCTCATTCTCACGCTATAGTAGCAGTCCACTGGAGGTACACAGAACCTGCTTGACTCAGATGTAAATGAGCTTCCTCAGTCACTGCTACCAAGATAGGAACCAAGGTTGCTCCATGTCTTTGCATGTTGTGTCAATTAACATTCATCATCACACATTCTCTATTTTATCTATTTTTCTCCCCTATAGCAGAGCTGAGAAAAAAGTGACACATTTTCCTACTCAAATGTTTTTTTATAGTGGGAAAAAACGAACTACACTCATACTCACTACCACTCCCTATTGCCTTATACTCGGAGGCTTCTTCACTCATTTACATGCCTGGCCTCTCCTCTGAAAGCATTTGAGGTTGTAATCACATGCTTAAAAGAACCAGAACCTCCCTAAAGTCAAGCATAATTTCAGGGCCAGCCCCAAAGCTACCTATTATCTCCCTCCTCTCTCTCTTTACATCCCCTTTCCATTTGCCAATTTTTTTTGATGTTTGACCTGAGAAGGATTTATTTCTTTAAAAAAAAATCCTAAGTGTGTCCAATGGACTTTGCAGCTAAAGTGGCTGATCCATTGATTCTGGAGAAAAGAGCAGCTGGCAAAACTAATCAACGTTGGACATTTGCATCTTTTTCCCTTTTGCATGGTCTCCCCTGGTGCTGGGAGATTGGTTTTCTGTGTTGGAAGGAGAGCGTGGAGAGCAGCTGCTGTGTCCTAGTCTAGTGCATAGTAAAGAAGAGAGCGTGGCACAGAATTCATCTACCAAATATCCCAACAGGTTAACAGGTTCTGGAGTGAGTAAGTCACAGCTCTTGCTTTTGAAGGTTCTTTGTATTGAGTAAAAAAGATTCTGTGTTTCTGGGAAAAAGAAATTTTTCTCTTCAAATTCGCTCTCTTTATATACTCTAGGAAGCAAGATGATGCTTCTTAGGCATAAAGATCTCCTACCAATGAGATACTGACAAGAGAAAAAATTAAATACGAGCATGAACTTGAAAAAATAAACATATGCATGCTTCTGCAAACGGGCAGCAATGTAATGTTCACCACAAGTTATTATGTGCTTCCTTGGCCAGGTATCATGCTCAGTGCTATACATGCATTATCTCAATTAATTCTCTCAACACGGAAAGATAAGTGTTTGTTAACCCTGCTTTATAGATGGAGAAACTGAAGATCATAAAGGCACAGTGATTTTTGCAAGGGCTCTGGGCTTGTAAATGACAGAGCTGGGATTCATCTAGGTCTTTCTGCATCCCTCGTGCCCTTAGCTAGCCCCCTGGAAAGCTGCTTTTGTAGAGCAAGCAGTCTACAAAGAGGTTTGCGTTGGATTCCCGATGCGTTCCACTGAGATTCCCTTTGGAATCTCTAATGCTCCTGATGATAATCATTCAGGAGGGAACCTTTTGATCCTATCCTTTATGTTATTTTTTTTTCCTTCGATATCTTCTTAACAAAAAGCAAGCTATTGTTGCCACCTTCTCCTCAAACAACTCATAATCGAAGTAGCTACCCCATGACCCTACTTCCAGTCAGAAAGTTGTTTTATTTTATTGGCCACTTCTCTGTCTGGCATGTCAAAGCTCTCCTTCATGTCCTAAAAAGTCAAGTCACTAGCGGTTGCTGCTGACAGCACACCATTCACTGCAACTCCTTAGCAGGAGGTCCGAGAGCCACACTTAACCCAGGTCACCTGTCCTATAATCCGTGAAGCTTCAGGTTTCACACCTCACCTCTGTCCAAAAAGGTCTTTAGTGATGTTGTTTATTAAATAATTATTTGTTTAGTTTGCGTAGAGTAAAATTCACTCTTCGTGATGTACAGTTCTATGAATTGTAACCAGTTACAGTCAATTACTTTGGAAAATAGTTTGGCAGTTTCTTATAAAATTAAACATAAATTTACCATATGACCCAGCAATCCTATTCCTAGGTATTTACATAAGTGAAATAAAAACGTATGTTCACAAAAACCCTGTGCACAAAGGTTTATAGCAGCGTGATTCATCATCACCAAAAATTGGAGCCAATCTAAATGTCCCTCAACTGGTAAATGGATTAACAATCTGTGAAACATCCGTACAATGGAATATTACTCATCAATAAAAAGGAGTAAGCTACTGATACACACAAAAAACAACTAGCTATTCACCCAAAAGAATTGAGTTGAATCTCTACCTCACACAATATATAGAAATTAATTCAAAATGGACTATAAGACCTAAATGTACAATTACAGAACTCTTAGAAGAAAGCATAGATATAAATCTTTATGACCTTGGATTATGCAGTATTTTTTAGATGTGACAACAGAAAGCACTAGCAAAAAAAAAAAAAGGAAAAAAATAGATGAAAAGGACTTGATCAAAATTAAAATCTTTTTTGCTTCAAAGTATGCCATCAGTAATAGGGAAAGATAGCTCACAGAAAGGGAGGAATTTTTGAGTGACCAGGTAGAGAAAACAGAAAAGCCACATGGTCAGAGCTGCACTTAGGATTTGTTATTGAAATAGGAAGGCTTGGCGGGAGATGGGCTTGCAGGTTGCCGTGTGTTAAAAGGCCAGTACAGGCATTATCCTGTCTTCAGTGTTTTAAATAAAGATGCTGTTCTCATTGTGTCCATATGCTCCGTGAGAATCTTAAAAAGTGACCTCACTTTTACTATCCTCAGATAACGTCTATATTAAATCTTACCATTGAGTAAAAAATGTCAGCCAACCCCTCTGTACTCACAAAACAGCCATCTTGCAGGTGCTTGTTTTTTAAACTCAATTGACCATTAGTTTTGATATTACTAGAAACAGACACCCTTCAAACAGAAGTTTACTTTCTAAATTATTTCTCTGGTGAAGAGATCAGACTTCACAGGTACCAAGAGACA
The DNA here is from genome assembly GCA_028533085.1 of Varecia variegata. NCBI lineage: Eukaryota > Metazoa > Chordata > Mammalia > Primates > Lemuridae > Varecia > Varecia variegata. Next base: position 15,095,138 of record CM052447.1, read on the forward strand.
ACAGAGAGGACAAACTTGGTAAAGTGTGAACATATGGCCATGGGAAGTCACAGAGATATTCATGCATTAAATAAAAGCATGAAACAAAACACTGATGAAAGAAATCATTGATGACGCAAACAAATGGAAAAACATCCCATGCTCATGGATTGGGAGAACCAATATTCTTAAAATGTCTATACTGCACTCTAGCCAGGGGAGACAGAGCAAGATCCTGTCTCCAAAAAAAAAATAGATAATAAGTAAAGAAGAGAGATGGAGGAAGGAAGAAGAAAAGGAGGAAAGGTCCAACGATATGAATGCAGGACACTTTAGAAGAACAGAGCGTTGCAATTTGGGTCTTCTGTCTAATACAAGCCACCTGGTGACTGCGTCTGAACAAGCCCTACCAAGTCTTTCCTCATGGAGTTATTTTGCTACTGTTTATTCCACACTTCATCTTCGCAGGAAAATGAGTGGATTTTCCCTGCACATAGCAGGGATGGTCAGAGCAAGGAGGTCAGGAGGAAAAAGGCAAAAACAAGGAGTGATTAAGAGTGAAAGGTAGCAATGCCCTTCTCCGTATCCCTCTCCAATCTCTCCGCGTTGGAATATAGATCTGAGGTTTTACACAAAGCTCAGGCACAACTTAAGTCGTAGATGCAGTTCTTTTCTCCAGTCCCACAGGCTCCCAGTCAGCCGTAGGCCTTGCGTAGGGAGCTTCCAAACCGCTATCCAAGGTTTAATTAATTTTCTGCAAAAAGTTGATTGGTTGACATGACAGCAATAAACATCAAATTCCATTAATTAATACTGAGACGTCAGTGTCCGTGTTGCCTCTCAATTACACACTCAGATGCAGCCACACTTATGCTGGCATCGGTTTGGTCGTGGGGCCCAGTCAGGGCTGTTAAAATGGAAAGAGGACCAAGGGGGGGTGGGGTGCAGGTGGCATCTGGCTTTGGCTGAGATAATCAGCTTGGAGGAATTCACACTCCAAAGCCCACTCCCCAGAGAAGGGTTTAAGAGACCTCGATGAAAGGATTTAAATTTGGTTGGGTGAGGCATTTTCATTTTGCTGATGGCCTGGAAGGGAACTGTGAGCTTGATGAAAACAGCACTTCCCTCGGGTTCTAAGGCGTACTCTTCAGGCCGGCTCCCCTCCCATTGTTCTTTCTTGCTTGCTTTTGTTCCTAGCTACCGTCATCTTCAATTTCATGTTAATTCAGAGGAGCGTCAAAGGGGAACAAAAAGCAATCTTTGCTTCTCCCACTCAAGTGAAAAACCCTAAAGGGACCATGTCTCCCATCAGGCACATGTCTTAGGGCCTGGAGACAAAGTAAAAATGTTCTCATGCACAGTGGAAGGTTAGGTCGTGGAGATAAAGCAGTGTGATTAAATCTTGATAGATCTTTGTCTTAAGAGTGAAAAGGAAAAAAAAAAAAAGAAAGTCTTGTTTGCCAGGTTACAAAGAGCGCCGTTGGCAGTCCCCACTTAATCAGGATCTTGATGAGCCTATTTTCCCTCCCAGGACTAAGACACCAAGGAAGAGTCTATTTGAGGCAGCCTCTGGCCCATTCCCACGTGGTTGCTCCGTCCCTGTCACTCCATGGGCCCAGCCCTGGGAAACAGCCATTTCATTATTGCAGCACTTTTATGATAATTGTTTGGACTTCAATTTCAAGATTATGAAAATAAAGCCCTAGCCCCACCCAGCCGCAGAGGGCAACGGACAAAGTTGATAATTGTTAAATTTCTTCTATACCTTTATGGGGAAGTATCATTGCCTTATTCATAAGTTAATAATCTTTTCCAATTTAAGGATGGAGTAACAAAGACTCAAAAAGAGAAGCAATTTGCCCAAGGGCACTCCCCAGATGGATGGCAGGTCCCTAACAGATACAGAGTGTTCTGAACAAGGGAGCAACGGCGCACGGCGTGGGCTGCAATGAGAATGTGCCTTCCGGATGCTCGGGCTGGGCCTCGCCACTGCAGGGGTTGAGCTTGGTGGCGTTAAGATAGGGTGGATTCGTTATTACTATTTATTTCTGTTGCTGTGTTGCAAAAGGCTGGGAAGAAGGTGACTGCTCAGGCCTGAAAAGCACAGAGCTGCCCAGACAGAAATTAAATGGTAGAGGTAATGATGGTATCATTTCAGAGTCACATGCACTCTGTATAGAAATTCAAAAAAAAAAAAAAGAGCGAGAGAAAAGAAAAGGCCCTAATCTGATACAAAGAATGGGAATTAATGCCGAGGAAGGAATCAAAATATTCGATTCTGTTCTTAGGTTCCCTCACCAGCTAGCAGAACAATTTTGATGTTTTCACTTAACCTCTCTGGGCCTCAATCTTTCATTTGTTTAAGGGTGCTCAGTTAAACCTGCTCTACTGTCAGGGTTGGTATGGGATAAGAACCAACGGCATTTGTGAGCAGAAAGCTCCAACAACCTTTAAATAGGCCCCACTATGCGCTGGGAGCTGGATGTCTACCACTTAGAGAACAATGGCTAAGGTTAAGAAGTTTTCAATATGTCCCAGGCACTAGGCTACGTACTTGGCAAACCGTCCCATTCAATCTTCACAAATACCCTGCACGTACTAGTATTGCTCTAATTCAAAAGATGAGAAAACTGAGGCTCAGAGATGTTAAGATCTTCCCCAAAAATCACAAAATGAGTAGGTGGCACAGCAGGATTCAAAACAAATTTTGTCTAGTTCTGGCACTGGAGTGCTCACATTCTAGGCCATTCTCCATGGCAAAAGCACTCCGGGGTCATTCAGATTAGCCGTGGCATAACTCCACTGAACACAAGATGAAAAACACCACGTTGAAGCACACGTGTGCAAAAGGAAAAATATTTCTGACCCTGAACAAGTCCTTTTACCCCCATCAGTGGGACTTCGGTCCCAACTCTGAGATGAGAGCCTGCGGGCAGAGAAGGCAGGTGGCAGAGCTTGTCAGGGGAGGCAGGGCTCGGGGCACGCATGGCCCCCGAGCAGCCTGAATGCTCCACAAATCAGCATGTGGCTCCCTGTGCTCGAGTTCATTCCAAACAAATCCATTAAAAGCACCATCTTAATGAATATTTTATACGGTTATGACATAGTGAGTCCCATTTAGGAGGGGCTCTTACTAAAGGCTGAGACAATGAACCACTGAAATAGCCAACTAATCATCAAAGCCAATAGAAATCTGGTCAGGGGACACAATAGTTTTACACAAAGAAAACACAAAAAGAAAGCCACATACTCCCTTCCTGCTGGTTAAAAAAAAAAAAAAATTAACTCTACCTACCATGTTCAAATACTGCCAGCCATAAGGAAAAGGCACCTGTTACAATAATTAATTTGTTTTTCCTCAGCCCCTTCGTGGGTTCGGAAGAAAGTTAATGTACATATTTATTTGCTTATGTTCGTTCTATCTTTGAGCTTTTAAAGAACATGCACACACACTTAAACATATACACACATCTTAACCTACTTCCCTAGAAGTTAACAGTAAGTGGGGAAGAGGAGACACTCCTAAGGGACAAATCCAGCGGTGTCCCATGCACCATTCTACACCACTTCTCCATGTCTTGCCCCCGTCCCAGGAGAACTTGGTGTGGCTCAAGGACTTGGGATGAGAAAGAGGCTGAGCCTACAACACAGACGGCAAACCGGTGGCCTGGGTGGAAAGGCACCCTGTGTTCTGTTTGCTCTGCCCATCTTGACTTGCCTGCTGTTTGGAAGAAATTTGAATTCGTTGTTAACATTTGAAAATCTGGAGATTTCACAAACTCTTCTGGGTTTCTGACTTCTCTTGAACAATATGGAGAGTTGAGCACATGGCCCTGCATTCCAGCACAGCCACCGCCCCCGGGGGCCCTGTTGTCACTGGCAGAAGCACCGAGCTCCCCCGTTCCCGGCCTCCAGAGCATGTCCCTGATGGGAAGACAGGCTCCCTCACCACTTGGCATTACCCTGCAAGGCTGTTTTGCTTAGAATTGAAAGGAAAGCAAGATAGTTTTCATACCCACATTTCTATCTAAAGTGGGAAAAGGAATGGCAGACTGGGATAGCCACATATTTGCAGAAAAATAGGAGAAAACCTAAAGCCTAATTCTGAATGAGAATGAAGACTATGCATTTGTGTTTGATGTGCAAACAAAATCCAGGCTGGTGTAATTTAAGTTTCTTGCCTGGCCTCTGTGGGCATTTGAGATAGAAAACCTGTTCTAAAGTTACTACAGATGTCTAGAAATTGGTCTGTAGGCTCTGGTTTTATTCCTGTAGCTCCAGGTTCCTTCCTTAGTGCTTGGCACAGGGCTAATCATATAGAAAAATAAAATGCATAATGAACCAAATCACTAAAATTACACTGCCCCCTTTTTCCCTCCCTCCCCACCCAGATCAGAACAGATTTCTGGGTGCCACCTACCCTATGCCACCATCCTACTTTCTTGCTGGTTTAAGAATCCTTCTAGAGCCTTTTTGTGCTCTAAATAAACTTTATTTTAGGACCAATCACACCGGGAAGAACCTGGTAATGGGGTTCACATACAGACTTTAGTGATTGGCTTGATAATGTATTGAGGACCAACCACACTCGGATTTAAATTCCAGCTTCGCCACTCACTGTCTCAGCCTAGGCTTCCCAATAGCAGCTCCTGAGATAAAGATGTGCGTTGTTTATTAGTGAATGTGATCCCTGGAATGAGGGGCAGGGAAGTGAAGAGGGAAGGAGGAAAAAGCAATACAAGGACGCACTAACTGCTGCAGGCAAGTGGATACTTCATACAGCACCTTCTGAGAAGGCTTATGGAACACGCGTCAGACTGTCCGCCAGGGACAAGAGCCTTTATCCGCTGGCTTCCGCCCACATTGGCAGAGCATTGCCCCAGGGGGTGTTAACATCCCCGCACAAGCACGGAAAGCCAGAGAGACTAGCAAGGCCAAGAAGATGTGAGACGGTGTACAAAAGCCATCCTATACAATGACCTTGATCAAATTATTTCAATTCTCCAAACCTCAGCTTCTCCATCTGTGAAATGGGATAACACCACTAGTGTTTCCTTTTTAGGGATGAAGGAAGGATGCAATGAAATAATCCGTGTAAAGCTTATAACAAAATGCCCAGCACATAGTATATGCTAATGAATGGCAGTCTCTAATATTCTAAGCACTGCACACCCTGGAGGACTTTATCTGAGAGCTCAGCAGGAATAATTAATGAAACCAAACAATAGTAATTATAATCTTAGTGTTCGCCTAGCAAGAGATGGCAAACTGGCTGCTGCTAGGCCAATTCTGTCCCATAGACATGTGTTTTTTTGCTTCCTACACTATATATACATATATATATAATGTATATTTTAACAGAAATTGATTTGTTGCCAACATTTAAAGTTCAGAAAATTTCCTATAAAATCCAGATTTCCAGCTTACTCTTAACAAATGGAAAGATCTGGCCCCACGGGGCTGGCGTTCCCACTGCCAGCTGGAGTCCAGTAGTGGTGACCGTTTCAGATGGGTCATGTCTTTTCCAATGTGCCACTGTCCCCTCTGAGTCTGCCTCACTCATTTGCAACCTGCCTGCTGGCAGGGACATGTGTGTTTGAAACCCCTGGACTGACACTTAACCTAGAAAAGCAGGGTCCCTGGAAACTCAGCCAGGACCCCAGGAGAGAAAATGCAGGAAAACAGCAAGACTTTGTTTTTCAGCAAGGAGGCTGAAGAGCCGTCCGAGCCCCGTGGAACGCACTGTCCTTGCGATGGAGAGCTAAGTGAGTCCTGCTGAGGGGACAGTGTGTGGTTCCGGCGATGCTGGCTATTACCGACCCGAGGCTGAGGTCACCCCAGCTGCTCCTGGTGCCTGCAACTCTGTTTATTTCATTCTGGTTCATACCAGAGATTTATTTTTATGAACAGTGAACATTTTTTTGTAACATTCCCTCATTTAACCTTCATTATCAAAGTCTCTGCCCGAAGCCCATATAAGCACCATTATTGCCCATATAACATTTTCCAACATAAACCATTTAAGGCATTTTCCCCCCATTTTTATTTATTTCTCTTCTGTTACATTTCATTTGAAATGTGCATGGGGGAGAATGTGTCTTGTTTTTATGTTGTCTCCTAGAGACCATAAGCCCTAATGGAGGGGGGCTGCCTATTTGGGAGGTTAATAAGCGATGGGGACATTCATCATGTGGAACAAACAACCAGGATATGCTGGCCTCTTAAAAAAAGTACTAGAAAGGAGTTTTGTGGGACTGAGGAAATTGAAAGGAAAATAACCCAGCTTTTTTTGTGTCTGCTGAAAGTCAAGAGAAGAAGAAACATGGTGGCTCCAAAAGAGGAAGCCAGAAGATGACAAGCACAATGCTGTAGTATTGCTCCTCCAATCACCCACTAATGTCAATTCCCCGTGGATGATGACAGCATGATGCATATCCCTGAACCCTCAGTCTCTGGTCAGTGGGTAATTTAACAAGATTTTGTACTCTTAGAAACTCAACTGGCATAAACAAAAATGGTAATACATTGGCTCACACAGTTGGAAAGCGTATGCAAGAACTAAAAGAGTGTCTGCTATGATCTGAATGTGTCTCCCCGAATTCATGTGCAGAAACTTAATCCTCATTGTGTCAATTGTGGTGGTATTAAGAGTGGGGCCCACTGAAGAGTGATTAAGTCATGAGGGCTCCACCCGCACGAAGGCATTGGTGCCTTATCAAAGGGCCGGAAGGAACCAGCTTATGCCCTGTCTGTTCTTCTGCTCTTTGACCATGTGAGGATATAGAGTTTGTCCCCTTTTTGCCCTTTTACCTTCCGTCACATGAGGATGCCACCATGAGACTGATGGAGTGGCCCCTCACTAGACGCTGAATCTGCTGGCACCTTGGCCTTGGACTACCCTGTCTCCAGAACTGTGAGAAATAAGTTCCTGTTGTTTAGAAATTACCCAGCCTCAGGTATTTTGCTATAGCTGCACAAACAGACTAAGGTGATATCTTTAGATTCTCTGTCTCTGTTTCTCTCTCTCTCTCCTAAACATTCCCCCTTCCTTTCTCTCTATTGCTTTTGCTTTGGGTAGTCAAAATGTTCACCAAGAAGCTCTAGGCTTACATTCCTACAAACTCAATAATTCCAATAATAATAGGAAGGAAGAAAGGAAGAAGGAAAGGGAAAGAGCAAGTTTCTTTTTTCCCCCGTTTCATCAAAAGTCCTCATATAAATCATCTCAGTGGCCCAGTTCGAATCCCTGAACAAATGACTATGGTCAGGGATAAGGAATACATAGACTGGAAAGCCAAGGGTCAGCCTACTCTACCACGGGCCGAGATTGGAGGCAGTGGAACGCTACAGGGTTGGCCCAAGCAGTAGAGGCCCACCACAGAAGAGGTGGACAATGTTGTTGCGTAAAGAAAACAACAGCAGTCAATTGAGCCCTGGACAATTCCTTCCAGCTCTAGTGTAACCAGCTAGGATGTCGTGCAAATTAAATTTAATTCAGTGCCACAAATGTGTTCTGTGCTAAAACCTGAGAAAGTAAAGTTGCAAAGCCATTGACAATGATCTCAACAAATCTATCCATTTGTAGAGGCCAGAGCTAACAAATCTTTAGGAAATCTCCTGCGAGGAAAAACAGAAGTATGTGCAAGGTGCAAGGGTGTTTTTAGATTCCCCCAGAAGCAGAGCCTGAGATTAGGATTTGAGTGTAGGTGACTGATATTTGGGATGTAATCTAGAAAACCTGGGTAGAGTACTAGGGAAGTGAGACAGGGAGGGGAAGGATGCCAACATAGGGGATCATCAGTGAGTTACCACTGTGCGCAGGTGGATCTTAACCTGCTGGGAACTCTGGGAGCCAGTGTAGAGCATATGCCTCCAAATTATTTAACAGGCTAAGGTGGGGGCTGATGGCAAGGAAACTGGGGTATTTATATATGAATTTGTGGCAATCGTTGGCTAAGGGCTGCTGGAGGATAGGGCTGTAATTCCCCAGGCATTTCTAGCCTGAGTGTGGACTGAAAGGGCTTTCAAGGCCAGAGAAAGCCCTCAGGCAAAGAGTTGCAGATGCTAGTGGCTGGCAGTCAGACAACTGCACTGAAATGGTAGGGCCTGGGGGTTAGGTTGGGCACTGCAGTATCTGATCTTAGGGGAGAAATCATTTTGCTAGTCTTTCCTAAAAAAGGAAATTGGACAGGCAAATCCCCGAGGGCCTAACCAACTCTCAAATCCTAAGATGCAAGATTTAGTCTAATGATCTTGTTTTATATTAAGATTAATACTTCCATGTTGGCTTGTCTCAAGCTGATTTTAAAGCAATCTGGAAATGGGTGGGTGGTAGAAAGTGAAGGCAGCTGAAAGAGTGATGAGGTTAATGATTTTGTGGTCAAAACCCAGGACTCCACACAAAAATGTATTCATCATAACAGCTTAACTTGTAAAAAAATCTGCTTACTTTTAACCCTATGATCTCGGCCCCTGCACCTGCAAGGGGGAGTCACAGACCGTGGGCCCTGGCACGAGTACCCTGAAGGCTGTAGTTTCATAGAGAAGAAAACTGAGGAGGCTACAGGTGGTTATGAGCTCCTGGCCAAGTGCTCCCTTCTGTGCATGGCCAGTGACAGGAACCAAGAAGGGCATGTAGAAAACCAGGCTTCAGAGGAGAAATTAATTTCTTTTTCAAGCTCTTAGTGCTATATTGCCTTCATACTTCCAAAGCTTCCTCCCAGCTTAGGGAGGCTGATTATATTACTTTTAGCATTTCTTACCGTTGGAAGTATTTTAGTGGCTGTCATGTAGACAGGGTGCCAAAACATTTTTGGAACAGGCCCATGGCTCTGTGTGGCTACAGTTCGGAGTAGGGTTCCCCATTCCAACAAAACCCTGTTTCCCAGAAATCTGCCTGTAAAACACAAACTCCCTGTGAACCCACACTGGGCCCTGTACAGAGCATGTGAGTTCCCAGGGACAGGTTTGTCATCTTCTCATTTCTTAAGATGTGTTCTGGCAAATTAGATCTCTTCCTATGTTTTCCCTTCCCTTTCTTTTTCCATTCCATACAGCACCACTATTGTGGTTTCTAAAGGAAGGTCAAGAATTGCATTGGATTGTAAAGGATGGAGCATTTAAAGACTGGGGATGGAAAAATGAAAATCATAGAATCCAGCAATGAACCAGGACAATGGAGGGGAAACTCTCCCCGAAGCCCTGTTGATGCTGAATTCTCCCAGTGCCTGTCTGTGCAACTCATTGGAACGAACCGGCATTTCTTCCTAGTCAAGCGCAAGATCAAACTAGTCGTAATTAAAGTCCTCCGTATGCACACAATACTGGATTAGCTTATAGTTGTGTCCTCCACTGGGGTTAGTTTTGCTAGAAAAGGACTTAATTTAGCAGATTTGGGGAATGATTTGAGCATTGCTGGGCACTATTTAGGAATGGAGAAAGGATATCCCTTCGTGGACAAATCTGATCCTACAACAAACACCAACTTCTGTAGTCTTCTCTCAAGTCTTAGCACGAACCTCTGGCAGCAGACTTGCCTCTAGAAAAAGAATTATTCGTGTGGCTCAGTGGCTGAGAGAAACTGGAGTGGAAATGTTTCTTGAATTAAGGTTTAATAGTGGTTAGTGATAATAAAAGCTACCTTTTATTGAGAAGTTGTTATGCATTAGACAGGATTCCAAGTGTCTTATATTCATTTAAACCTAAAAAAAAATCCCACAGGGAAAATGCTGTTAGTGTTCCTGTTTTACAGATTAAGAAACTAATCACATCTTCTCCTTTTCTTATATTCCACAAAAAAGCATGCTAAAAAACAACTCTAATACTACTTCCACTACTATTGCTACTATGATTAATATTAATCATGCAGTTAAAATTAGTTAATTTAACCAGTTACTAAGCATTATGAAATGCTCAAAGTTTAAAATAGTGCCAGACATTATTGATAAAAATAAGAGAAACAAGAAATTATAGTCATATACATATTCAAGCAGAGTTAAGGCGTAAGACAGGACCTTGGGGACAAGTGTATGCCGTGAACTTCCTCAAGCAAAATACTACTGTTGCTCAATACTATACCTAGAAGGAAAATCAGGAAATAAAAACAGTGGCATTCTAAACTAAATTCTTATCCAATTTTAATGTGTTTAAGACTGAAATATACAAATAAAATTCTTAGAAAGCCTCAGAATAAAAGTGGCATACACATACCAAGCATTTATGATAATAGAGGTTCATAAGAAAGAGGTTTTTCTTTCTTTCTTTCTTTCTTTTTTTTTTTTTTTTTATTTTAGAGACATAGTCATTGTGGTGCCCAGGCTAGAGTGCAGTGACTTTTCACAGGTGTGATCCTAGTACACTGCAGGTCTTGAACTCCTGGCCTCAGCCTCCCAAGTAGCTGGGACTATAGGCACACACCACAGCCCACGGTGGGAGGTGCTTTTTTAAAAGCAGCAGTAATGAAAATTGAACTTTTGTTTTTTCTTTACTTTCTTTTAATTAGGTATAAGTACTAATTTGGAGATAGTATATGCTGATATTACAAAGAAAGTATATAGAATAAATACACACACAATCATTTTCCAGACCTTAAAGACATACTGATGTTGCCCTGAGTCTTATTTTAGACACTGTCATGTCATTGTTTTGACTATATAAAATATGAAAATTTTCTTGATATGTACAGAAATTTTACAAACCAATAAGTATAGCATTAATAAACAACATAACAAGAATAACAGTAAGAAAACCTAATAATATAAGACTAACATACAACCCAATTGAAATGGGCAGAAGACAAGAAAAAAAGTTCACAACGAAAAGAAACACTTTTGGCTTACAAATATATGATAAAACATTCAACCTCAGTCAAATCAAGGGGTAAGACAGCATTTTAACCTTAAAGTCTGAAAGACATTGTCATGAAACATGTACTTCATTGGCCCCCAGATCATAATAAACATTGCAGGTAGCTCAATGTTGACCTCAGTGCTTTTCATAAAGAATACAATGGTTTTTCCTTTTCATTCTTCTCTTATCCTCAGGCTGTGGTTTTTCTCACTTTGGCCTCTTAATATTTTCCTTCTAACAACAATATTGGCTATGTCTGTACAGAATTCCTAATCCAAATAGTTGAATCAAAATACTTTGTAGTTCGTGTATGCAACATCAGAGAAAAGTCCCTCCCATGCATCTGAATTATGAGGGAACTTATCATTAAGCCCTTAGGTCTAAATGCTATATTTCCATAGATATCAACATTCTTTGAAAAGAACTGCTCAGATGAGATTGGTAAAGCTATCACTTGCCTCCAAACACCAGCCAACCAGGGAACAAAGAGAGAAGGGAAAAGCCATTTAAATGAGTTTGATTCTCAATTTGGATAAATTTTTAATTTTTGAAAAATATTTATTATCATATTCATGAAATTTTTTAACTTGAAAGTAAAATTTTAAATATAAGTAATAATGCTTATTAATGCTCATTTACGTGCTTTATCACATTTAATTCTTATAATAACCCTATAACATGAGTGCTATTATTATTCCCAACTTACAGATGAACAAGCTAATTTTAGAGAGATTAAAGAATTTTCCCAAAATCATATGACTAGTGAGTGGCAGAGCTTTGAATCAATCCCAGGCAGTCTCTTTTTTAACCACTCTACCACTCTACCAAAAGAGTTTATCACGTAAACTCTTTCTGGGTCCAGAAAATAATTTTGTTTGCCCTCATGCTGCATTTCCCTAAAGGTGAATTTTCCATCTCAGAATCTACTGCCCCTTGGGGTGAGACCAGTATTCAGTGATGTTTAAAGCACAAAGGGTACCTTCTCTGTGTTTTCCTCACCTCTAAGTTTTCCCAAGAGACTCGCTCCAAATGCTACTCCTGGTTGGACATTATCCAAATGCTGTCTTTTATCTTGGCTTCTAGAATGCTAATCATCCTGCATCATCAAGCAACATCCCCTGTAAAGATAAAGAATAGACCAAGTCCAGTGGTACCATCAGAGGCTTGGCTAAGAGCACAGGGAAAAGGCTAATGTCTGCCATATGCCACAACCTCTTCACAGATACTTTCTACATGATCTAAGAATACACAATAAAACCAACGGGAAAGATTATGGGGAGATAGATTTCAGCTCCATCTGGACTGAGCTTACTAGTAATTGGAGTTCTCTCAGGAAAAGGTGAGATCCCCTGTTACTGGAGTGATGCAAGAAGAGGATGAATCATTAATTGGCAGAAATACAAAGGGGTGTCAAATCTCAGGTGAAAAGTTAGATTAGCTCAGAAGTTTCCAACTTTGCTTCTTGATACATTGCTATGGCCATCATCACTCATGTGGTACATCACGGGTAATTTTTTACTACTAATACAGAATGATATTTGTGATTGATTTTGTAAATCATATAAATTAAAGTGGATCTG
>CM052447.1:15108044-15124004 GCA_028533085.1 Varecia variegata
CTCCGATTTAATACTATTTGCTCTCTGGGCGTTTGGGCCCTCTTTGATAACTGCTTTCAATGCACTGCTGCACTTTGACCTTTTTCAAATTCCCATTCATTGTAGCAACAGAGGAAGATTTGAGAGCACCGTGGAGATAACCTCTCATGGTTTCCTCAATGGGCTTCAAGGAGAACTGCTCCAGCACAAGATCCCAAATGGAGAAGGGAGGTCAAGGCATGTTGAGCTTCATGAAATCAAGCCATTTGGGAGTTGTGGGGGCCCACAGCCCATGACCTTGCTTCCTAAAGGGCTTGGAGACTATAAATTGTTCTCCTTGAACGATATCTCAGAGTCAACATCCCATCACTTAAGTCTGAGAAAAGAGGTTGTATCCGGAGGAGAAAGGAAGAGTTGCCTTTTACCACCAGGCTGCCTTATAAAATGGAACTTGGCATGTGAGCAGGGAGGATGCGTCTCTGACACCGTTCCCTTGACTACGAACGGGGAGCAATGTCTGTCCTCTCTACGTCTAAGACATGTGCTGAGGATGAACGGAATAACGAAAATAAAAATGGCCTTTCCATTGAAATGTGAGGATTCTCTCTTTCCCAGCCTCTTCATTGCCCTCGGGGTAAAGTGAGTCCTCTTTCACAGTGGTTAACAAAGTCCAACCCACCTCTTGTCTCTGGTCACTCCTCTCTTCACACCCTTCGTCCCTTCACACTGGACAGTCCCCCATGAACTGTCCACTTTATTGCCTTTGCACAACCTCCTTCCTCCTTCCTGGAGCTGTTCTCCCTGCTCTCACCTGTCCCTGACTCCCCTTGGGCTGAGTAACTCATACTCATCCTCCGGGTCTCAACTTAAGATGCTGCTTCTTCCACCGAGCCTTTCCTGAGCCCCACTGTCCTCTCAAATACCAAGAACCAAGTTCAATTAGTCTCTGTAACTACATATGTCACCTACCAGATCATAAATTACTCAAATGGGAGAATCTGCCTTTTTTTTACTATTACATGTATCCCTGGCTCCTAACAGGGTCTAGTACATAGTAGCTACTCAATAAATGCTTGTTGAATGAAGGAATGGATGAATGAGTCACTGACAGATGAATAAATGCATTCTTTCAATACAAGTTCCTTGATATAGGTCCTATTTAGAGGATTTAGATAAAGGAAAAATATTCCAAAGACCAGATGAAACAATTAGTGAACATACAAGAGAAAACTGTTTAGTGGAGTTAGTCATTTTAAACAGTGAAGCTTTAAAAAGCTTAAATCCTAAGCTAAATATTATTGTCATTAACACATTAACTGCCATGTGAGTTGTATTTAACTCATGCTAGTTTTGAGCCCGGGGCTTCATGAAGCATATGTAACTCACACATCTTTTCACGTTGGGAGCTGTGAGAACTATTTTTCAAGTTGCATATAACTCACACACAGAAAACAATAAAAAAATAACAAATTTTTCATTAAATTAAAAAGGATCGTTTTGTTTTCGAAGTTTTTATTCTATTTTCGTAATAAAATGCGGTGGTGCCAAGGAAAAATTGGCCCCAAGTGTGGCAGGCAATGTGTTAAATTACTATATTAGCAATATATCATAGAACTTACATTTATGTACTCTACCTATATGCTCAGCAATTTGCTAGATGCTTTGTACATATTAGCGTTTTGAATCTTCCCCAAAACGTTATGAAATAGACACTGGTTTTTATCCCCATTTAAAGACAAGAAGATAAAACCAAAGAGGTTGAGTGAGTTTTCCAAAATCACACGACTATTAGAGAGTGGAATCACAATTTAAATCCAAGGCTGCTGGAGTCCAGGATCTGCGCTGCTGAAAGTTACGCTCTCCTGCCTTCCCTGCCAGACAACTGACCACCAGTCTTCTGGGTCCCCTGAATGCAGCAAACCTCATTTAAATCCAATCCTGGATGAATTCTTGAGTTGGGGATCTGTGTTTTTCCCCATCATCTTTAAACTCACAAATAAGGCTACTCTATCAATCACAGCTTCTCTCCTTCCAACGCCAGGGCAACTATTCCTCCCACAAAGCCCTATCTGAACTGCGGAGTTTATGTTTTAACACAATTACATAGCTCCCCCTCCCCACCACGGATTCCCTTTTTTTCTTCATTTGCTTCCAATAAAGGGACATTATTTGCTTGGGAGCTTTCCAGGGTAACACGAATCCATCTTTTGAAAACTAGTCCCTGCATCTGGAAAATTGAGTGATGCTTTGGTGTTTGTTTAGCAAGAGAGTCGGTCTGTGGAAACAGCGTTGTTATTTTATTATCTTTAATGCTTTTAAGCCATATTAAGCAGATTTAATTTCCAAAGAAGTCTTTTCTCATCGTCTCTCCCCTCTTTTTAAATGGACAAGTCACTTTCTACTTTAAAGCTGGCTGCCTTCAAAATATGCCACTGAGCGCTGATTTGTCTACTTAACCAAATTCACAACACGGTCCATCTGTACCTTCCCGCCCTGCCCTGGAAAAACAGGTGTTGCCTTTAACATAATGAGAAGGCTTTTTCTGATCAGATCACTTCTTATAAAATTAAATACACACATATCCAAGAACCCCCAAATCCATCATATAAATAAAAAAGCCACACTACTTCAGTCCATAGACAGCAGTTATCTTAAAGAAGAGATGTCTGACAACCCCTATCCATGAACCAGAGAGGTTTATGATTACCCTAGTTCTTACCAGTATTGCTTTTTATTCTTTGCATCACTAAATGCTGTAGCTGGGGATGTTCACAGTGCTGGTGTGTGACAGCTTCCGTAATCATCTCATCCAGAGACCAAGAAACTCTGTTTCTTCACACCCAGGTAAGATTTGGAACGTTGGGAAAGCTAAACACAGTTGGTGTCTGGTTATTGTGTTCTCTAACTCTGAATAAAGGAAATAAAAATATGCTTTAAAGATAAGGCTTCTTTATTTTAAGGATGAAAATAAAAAGAACAACCTATCCTTGCACTGACAAATTCATATATTAAAAGCCCAAATCAGACATTGAAACACATCACCATGATTACAAGGGTTATCAATAACTGAGTGAGGGACAGAGCCAACACTTTCCTGTGAATTTACTCACTTCAACTGAATTTTTTAAATCAAGAGCTGAATTTGTTTACAGAATGTGTCCTTTAGCAGAAACATATAATTAATAATAAAAGTATAATAAACAGTAATAAAAGTTCATGGAACTGTGAGCAAACCCTATGCTCATTCTAACAAGCATATTCTGGGTCATAAAAGTGGATCTAAAATCGAGAACCAAAAAACATAAGGTCTGAAGCTCAGAAAGGATTCAGTGTCATATCATGTCCTTTATAACCAGCTGGAGGACAGAATCTCTATCTTTTTGGTTAAATTATACAAAGTGGCTGATATGGGACCTTAATGTGAAAACGCTCCCCACATACATGGTGATAGGGATGATCTCATGGCGAAAGGAAAGAGCTTTGGTTTTACTTTTTCTCTTTTTCTTCTGTTATAATCCATTCATACCCAAGAATTCAATTCTGCAAGCAATTATTGAGCACCGACTGGAACAATTGACAGTGTCAGATGTGCACAAAAGGATCCTAGGCAGCTTAAAGTAATAAAACTTTCCCCTTATTCCTATGCTAACTGAAGATATATTTGTTAGCAACAGCAAAAAAAGCAAAGTATTAAATTTATGTGTAAATATGTTCAGTAGAAGCTTGTGTGTCTTTTCTTTTCTCCTTTATGTCTAATCATCTTTATCACTACCATTTCAGGGTTTGCTCCTGATTAGGGATCCTAAGGGATTTGGAGAAGTATAAGAAATGCGCCCAGCCTTTGAGAATTGTATAGTCTCACTGGCAAAAACGGGTAGATGCACAAAACCATGAGAAAACCAAAGTTTCAAGTTTGAGTTATATGTACAAGGTCAAATATGCAAAAAGTTGCTGTTAAAGTCTTCTTTCTAAGCTTTAACTGAAGGTGTAGTACAAGAAAGCATACGCTATGTGATTAAGAAAATAGAATCTGAGTAAGGTTATTGAATAACTGGGTCTGGAATAAACTGTAGAGGAATGAGAGTGCCAGTGGAATGCAATAAAGACATTGCTGCAGTTATTCCAGCAGAAGCTGAGGGGGCCATAAACCTCACATCTGAATCACCTGGGGAGCTTTTGCAATATGCACATGCCCACATTACCCACTGATTCCAACTCTGTAGACCGTGAGTGTAGCAAGGGCATGCATCTTTTGTAAACAGCTCCCTGAGTGAGTCCCTCCTTGGTTAAGAACCACTGGCCTAAATTAGGGTGCCTGCTCTACCAAGCAGGGATTTTCCTCAAATCAAGGCTGTCTCTTATTAGCCGTGTGACCTCTGACAAATCTACCGTACTCAGGGAATGTGCAAATAAGTGATACGTTATTTTTTCTTCT
Source organism: Varecia variegata (assembly GCA_028533085.1). Classification (NCBI taxonomy): domain Eukaryota; kingdom Metazoa; phylum Chordata; class Mammalia; order Primates; family Lemuridae; genus Varecia; species Varecia variegata. The sequence goes on from CM052447.1 coordinate 15,112,459, forward strand.
GTTATAGACATAAATAAATGTTCGGGATTCAATACTGCAAATCTTGAATAATTAAATCAAACCTGCCAAGACCCAGACTTCCAAAATAGTGATACCAAATCTCAAATAGAAGTGTATTTTGATCAGCTTGCCTCATAAACTACAATGTATTGATTACTTACCATGTGTCACGCACCCTGTTAAACACTTCACCTATGTTATCTCATTCAGTCCTCACCATCACCTTATGGAGAAAGCACTATTATTATCCCCATTTTAAAGATGAAGAAACTGAAGCTCACAGGGGTTCAGTCATTTGCCCATGGTAATACATAGCTAATAAATTGTTGAAGACCTCTGTGTTAAACTTTAAGTATCAGTTCTATAATCAAAAAACAACAAACCAAATAATTCTATTGTAAACAAAGCAGCATAAGCCATCATTTTTTCCTTTTCCTCCTAAAAATAATTTTAAAAAAAGGCAACAAAAAGATTGAAAAAACTCACCACAAATTCTATTTTTAGTGAAACTGAGAGAAAGGTATATCTGCAGACTCCAAAAAAGCATCCACGAAAGACAATTGGATCAGACATCACATGGAAGGAAGTGAATAGGAGATGCATGGAGAATGGTAAGAAAGCTTATCAGTGGAAAAATCGAAGAAACTGCCAACAAAAATATGGTCTCTAATTGTGTAATATATAGAAGCCATAACCTGAGTGTTACGTGTGCTCGCTGCTACTGGTCTGTCTAGCCCCCCTGAGAACACAGCCACTACCATAAAATACACGTATGTGAACTATATCCCTTGTTTGCACCAATGCAGGTGAGAATTTCAGTGGGCAGGGCAGGATCAGTTTGGGAGGAGGTAGGGCTATGCAGACAGTCATACAAATAAGCCATCCCTGCAGGGAACAGTCTGTCTTTATGGCAAGAGAAGGCTACTCTGATCATCTGCTGCACCCTGACACTGAGCCTCCTGCAAAAGAAAAGAAAATCCAGATAATGTAATAATGAATAACTAAAAAAAGAAACAAGCACAGCATTAATACAAAAATACTATGGGAGAAAATACGGAGAAGAGCAGCAAAACTCGCCAATAAAGAACACTCACTAGAAAAGCGTTGCTATGAAACAGAGAGAAAATATGACCAGGCATCATACTATGAATTTAAAAATATGAGTGAGATAATCATGTCTTCAAAGGAATGCTACAAAGCAAAGATGCATAATCTCAGGTTATGAATGGTGAGGTTGTAGAAGATTAAAAGTGAGCTGGCAGAGCTCAATAAGAAATATAAAGCAAAATAAGAAAAATCAAAAACGTTCAATATTGAACAAATGGGAGAAAAGACATTATAGGATTTTCAGTAAGACAAATATTAATAGTAGATAGTAATCATACAGGCAAACAAAAATGGAAATAAGGAGTTAGAAAGAATTAATGACCAAGGAACTGGAGTCCATGAAAAATAAAAATGATGGATTAGAGCATGTATTGGAAAATATAATTGGAAAATATGTAGTCTCTGGCTAATGATGGTTTCCATTTCTGTCATTCCTTATACAATCATCAATAGACTGCTATGGTAAGGAAGAGCTGTCCTTTTCCCTTATTGGTTTATTTATTCAATCATTTATTTATATCAGTATGGATTCATGAATATTTTATTCTACAGGTTATAATGCAATATGTTCTTATTAACTTTCTTATCCAGATTATCTCAGCTTTGGGTATCAGGAAGATCTTCAAGTTGTCTCCAGTGTTCTTTCAAACAAATAATGAAGTCCTCATACTTCCTTATTTCTGGAACCACAATATTTTCAGGCTTATCTTGTATTTTCTCTACTGCATCCCTGGAATCCACTATAGTATTTTTTAAAGGAGTTCTGGTTCCTGCTGTTGGAGATGATGCATAGAAGCCATACCCTGAGTGCTAGGTGTGCTCATCGCTACTGAAGTGTCTAGCTCTTCTCAGTGGACACAGCTAGGAAATATATGTACGTATACTAACTTATGCATACACAGCTATATTTATTTCTGTATCTATCTATATATATTAAAAACTATGAGTTCATATTAATATTTTAAATTCTAATCTAACATGTCACAGGGCTCATTCTAGCCTGTCTTCTTTCCTTAGTTGTAACTTGTTTCTCTGAAAGTAAGAAATATGCCTTCATTATCTATAATACATTTATTAACTTGTTCAATTCTAGTATATACATAAAGTATATTTATAATTTCTTATCATATCCCTATAAGGATAAAAAATCAATGTGCACAAATCAGTAGCATGCCTATACACCAATAACAGTCAAGCCGAGAGTCAAATCAAAGACTCAATATCACCCACAATTGCTACAAAGAAAATAAAATTCCTAGAATATACTTAACCAAGGAAGTTAAATATCTCTACAAAGAGAACTACGAAACACTGAGCAAAGAAATCATAGATAATACAAACAAATGGAAAAACATATCATGCTCATGGATCGGTATAATCAACATTTTAAAAATGTTCATAGTATGAACTACGCAAAGTGATTTACAGATTCAATGCAATCCCCATCAAAATACCAATGTCATATTTCACAGATCTAGAAAAAATAATTCTGTACTTTATTTGGAACCAGAAAAGAGCCAGAATAGCCAAAGCAATCTTGAGCAAAAAGAAAAAAATCTGGAGGCATCACATTACCAGACTTCAAACTATACTACAAGACTACAGTAACCAACACAGCATGGTATTGGCACAAAAATAGAGACATACACCAATATAAAACCCAGATATAAAACCATCCATATATAGCCTATTGATCTTTGACAAAACAAACAGCAATATTCACTGGAGAAAAGAAGCCCTATTCAATAAATGGTGCTGGGAAAATTGGATAGCCACATACAGAAGAATGAAACAGGATCCATATTTTTCACAACTCACAAAAAGTAATTTAAGATGGGTAAAAGACTTAAATGTAAGGCATGAAATCATAAGAATGCTAGAAGAAAATGATAGAAAAACTCTTCTAGATATTGGCCTAGGCAGAGAATTTATGACTAAGACCCCAATGGCAATTACAGCAACAACAAAAAGCAATAAATGGGACTTGATTAAATTAAAAGGCTTCTGCACAGTTAAGGAAATAATCAACAGAGCAATTAGACAACCTACAGAATTTGAGAAAATATTGACAAGCTATACATATGATAAGGGAATTTTTTTAATTCTGTGTGAACTGGCTGGAGGAGAGGGAGAGTTAGGAGAGAGAAAATATGTGGATCTATGTCATGTGATAGTAACATTATTTATTTAAAAAAAAAATTTAAAAAACAAGCCCCTCAGAAGGTTTGTCTGAGCTCTAGGGAAAGTGAACTTTGAATATCTTAGAACTAATATTTTTATTTAACACTCCGAATAATTCTCTGGAATTTACCCTATAGAAATTCTTTCATGTGTGCAAACTGTGTTCAAAGAAACTACAAAGATATTCGCCACAGCATAATTTGTAATAGGCATAATTTTGGAAACATCTTAAATATGTGTCAACAAGGAAGAGTGGTTAAGAGAATGGCAATATGGACACACTAGGAACCGCAATACATTGGTTAAAAAGAATAAAGTAGATTTGTATGTGTCTTTGTTAAAAATGTCCATGATGCATTGTTAAGGAAAAAAATAAAGTTGCAGAAAACTGTGGACAGAAAACTTTTAACTATAATACGATTTTGTTTGTAAATGTAATAAAGATCTGGAAGGATATACAACAAACTGAAAACAGTGCCTCCCTCAGGGGAAGTATGTGGGATTTTAAGGGGAGAGGCTTACTTTTCACTATTTCTACTTCCTATTATTTGACTTTTTTTTCTCCTTGCAACTATGATGTATTGCTTTTTATGTGTGAATAAACATACAAAGATTTTTAAAAACCCAATGGAGTGCTGGTGTGCAGAAGCAGCAGCCATCTCGGGGGCTGTTTGCCATTACCTGTGTTCATTTCTTTCAGACCAGGAAGGGCTACAGGAACCTCAGTGTTCTCTGTAGCGTTGTTAACCGGGGCACTGCATCTAACTGGCCATACCCTGTAATTGGATCCTTCCAGTAAAGCTGCCTCAATAAAATGTCCCAAGTGCTGCAGCCAAGTGTTTAGGAGGCACATAGGACCCTGGTGGCAGCCTTGGGGGTAGGGGTGGGGGCCTGGGCCTGGGGCCTGGGTCTGAAATGCTGTAGGAGGCATGCATTAAAGTCCCAGCAAGCTTAACTAGCAACAGAGGGGCACGTCTGCATTTTTCATGCAGGCTTAGAGAGACTTGTTTGCAAGGCCCAGGATCCCTGGTGAGCAGTTTTCTGTGGCTTCAGTTACAGCACAATTTCAAAAGTATTAATGCAATGAGACTTTTGTATAACTACATTAGAAAAGGGGAAAAAATTCACTCTGTGGTTTCGCCAGCAGGCATGCACGACCGCTAACAAGGAATATATCTCAAGAAGAAGCTGATGGTCAATAACTATCCCCTAAATCCCACCTCACGCAGTACCTACAATGATAGGTAGAGAGGAGCCTGCAACTTCCTCCTGGCTTGGTCTGGAAGCCCGACGTCAGTTCCACTCAGATGGTCTTTCCTTTTATTTCTTCTTCTCCCAGGGGCCCTGAGTTCCCTTGTGATCTAGCAAATAAGCTCTCCGTCTCGGTCATTTTTTAAAGTTTCAAAACCCAAGAGCTGAATCCAGATGGGGCCTTTTATGTCCTGCCAGCCTGGAGTCACAGGCTGTTGGTGCCTAGTGCTTGTCTGTCTCCACTCCCCTCATTTACACGAGGAAACGAAGGTCTTCAAGGACGAAATTACACGGGGGTGTCAGTCAGAGAGCTGGGACTTGAACTCTGGCCTCTGGAATTCCACTCCAAATTTCTGGAGCCCTGTGTTCATTCGTTCATACCTTCATTCATTTCTTCACACAACAAATACTTACTGAGTGCCTATTATGTGCAGAAGGATATCACTGTAGTTAGAAGTGCTGATTTTGGAAATAAATTACTTAGGTTTTCATCCTAGCTCCATTGCTTACCAGCTATGTAATCTTTATCACATCATAAAACCTCTCCATATCTCTGTTTCCCATATTTAAGTGGGAATAATGGCAGAACTTACCTCATAAGGTTGTTGAGAAGACTAAAGAGTTAATATATGGAAGAGGCTTAAGACAGTATGTAATATAATGATAGCTACTATTGTTATTATTTTTTATCATTATGCACCAAGCATTATGCAGTGGACTTGGAACACAATAATGAACAAAAATAGGCAAGGGCCTACTTTCATAAAGTTTATAGACCAATGGGAAAGAGCTGGGACTTAATCAGGATAGTCAGACAAGGCTGATCTGGAAAAATGATGCAGTTCTGAAATGTACAGGAGTTAATGAGGGGAAATGGGAACAGAAGAGTTTTTTGAGTGAAGAAAAAAAGAATGTGCAAAGGCCCTGGGGCAGCTGGAGCACAGTATCCACATGGGACTGCAAACATTATGTGTGGCTGGAGCAGAGATATCAAATGTAGGGCAAGAGTCCTGCTAAGGGTCATGTCACCTAGGGCCTTGTAGACCACTCTAATGGGCTCATCACTATCTTAGGAGCAATGGGCAGCCATTGAAGAGTTTTAAGCAGGGGATGCCATGATCAGATTTTCATTTTGGAAAGATCTCTCTGGCTGCTAAATGACGAATAGACTGGAGGAATGTTCCTTCTCATATATCCAGTGTCTCTCCTTGTTGTAAATAGATGGAGGACATGCATCCCTGGAAAGAAGTCAGTGATTGTCTTCACAGAGAGAAGTGCAGAGAGGTTGGGTGGGGAGGTTCAGGGATGGTTCAAACTTAGCCTACTTGCCACTTAGGGAAGCACACACCCAGTCTTCCTTCTCCAAATGGCCTCCGTATTCCATCCTCCAGCCATGGGCTCCAATGTTTCCAAATTTCCATTCTGTTTGCTGCTTCTTGGTGGTAAGCACCCTTCAGTCTGTTGAATTTTTAAAAGACAGTAACCTAATTGCTGGCTACTTTCAGGGATGTGCAGTGGGTAAGAGAAAGAGCATTGGGTCGCATATAAAGAACTGGATTCTTGCTTCTGCTCACTAGTTACATGACCTTAAATAAGTCACTTGCCCTCTATGAGCTTCAGTGTCCTCATCCATGAAATGGGCATAACAGTAACAGTTACTTCACAGATTACAGGAAAATCAAAAAAAATAGGGAGTGTGAGAACACTTTTGTGCCAGTGGTTCTCAACCCCAGCTATGCTTCAGTCTCTCCTGTTGTTTGATAAAAGACAGATGTCTCTCCCAGACCTACCAAGTCAGAATGCCCAGGGGTAGACCCCAGGTAGCTGTATTTCTAAGAAGTTTCAGAAGTTATTCAAATGTGCATCCAGGGTTGAAAACCACTCTGGTTGTGACCTTTAGGACACACACACTACAGTCCAGCGACACCAACACAACTGTGGGCTTTTCTCTCCCTTCTTGCTGCTTTTATTCCCACGCATCTCCAAACCACCTTCTACTAAGACAGCCCAAGGAGCCTTTAGTAATTGTAAATCGGACATGTCAACGCTCCGCTTGAATACCCTCCAGTGGCTCTCATTGCTCTCAGGGTAAGGGACGGATTGACCTACGGCCCTACAGGATCTGGCTATGCTGACCTCTGACCTCAACCCTTCTCACTCTCCCTTCTCTCCCTCTGCTCTGGTCCACAGTCCTTTCCACTTCTCCAGCACACCAGGTTCCCTTTCCCTGGAGTCCTTGGCACTTGCTGACCCTCGTGTCCAGAACGTCCTGCTCTAGACCTCCGAATGGCAGGTTTTTCCTGAAGATTCAGGCCACCGGAGACCTTCTAGACCATCCAACCTCAAATACTCCCTCTTTACCTGTCACTTCCCATCCATTGCAGCACCTGATTTATTTTCTTTAAGTTACCTATCCCTCTCTGAAATTACTCATTTTATTTATTTTCTTATTTTTATCCATCTTCCCTGGCTAGAATGTAAGCTCCACAAGAGAGGGATATTTCACGTGTAAGTGACTGATTTATCCCTAGTACTAAAAGATTGCCTGGTACGGAGTAGGTGTGTAGTAAATTAATCAATAGAATGGAGAAATAAATGTCCATTTCATTGTCCAAGGCAAAGAGGACTTTCACGTTTTGCCATCCCCTAATATTTTAGCCAAGCTGTGATATGACCAGAATTTCTACTTTGATTCACTTTCCAATTGCTGAATTGCAATTCCCAAAATTCCAGCCAAGTAGTATCAGGTGACCATAGACTCAAAAAGGTATCATAAATTGCTTAATATGTGTTCTTCTGGGGCTTAAGCAATGAACTTGATATTTACTGTTTGGCAAAGTCTTTCTGTTTCACTTTGTTGGTAGGTGTAAGTTGATTTTTGCAGCCAAAAACACCTCTTTCTGGCTGGCTTCCCTGTTTTTCCTCCTTTTACTAGCATACCCTGGAGTAGTATAACCAAGCTGAGGTGAGTTATGTGCAGGGAAATGGGCCTTAATGAATAGAAAATCCATGGAATTCATTTGATGTTAGCACATTAACACTCTCTTTGCCAAGTCTTCCAAATTTCAGCTTTTTCCCACAAAAAAATAAAAATAGTGGGGGAAGGGATATCTCTTTCAAGACCATGATCTTGGAAGTACATAAGCAATTCTATCTCTTTTTTTTTCTTGTAATGAAATGTGCTCACAAGCAGCCAACCATCATCCATAAACCCCACACCCAAATGTCAACAAGCCCCATTGGTATATAGTGTATTAGTTAGGAGCCTGGGCCATGACGTCAGGTGTATTGGGTGCTGTGGCTTCCTGGCTGTGGATCTGGGGCAAGGAACCTAGCCTTCCTAAGTCTCAGGTTCCTTATCTATAAATTAGGGGCCATAATAGCACCTGGATCGTAGTGTTAACCGTTAGGACACAATGAGATAGATGTCAGGTGCCTGGCACAGAGTATCCATTCTGTGCATGTTGGCTGAAAACTAAATTAATTAAATAAATGACATTCAGCTTTCCCTACTTTTTAGATTCCATTTTCAGCCATGTCCTTCCATGCTACACTCCTCTTCAAGAACAGTGAATGACGGGATCAATTTGGACAGGCCTGGTGGTGACTGGGCGCCAGCCTTGAGCCTGGTCTATTGAAAAACAGCTACTATTTCTGCAGTAGAAATGCCCTAATGTACTGTAGGACACAGTCTCTAGTCCACCAAATAGAGATGATAATATACCCTGCAGGCTGAATATGGAGGCCAATTATTCTTGAGAGTCTGGTTCCTACAAGTTCCTTAGCCAAGTCCTGGCCATATAGCATTACATAAGCCATGGGCCTGCCCCCACGGATCTCACAGACTCACTCCAAGTCTCAACTCTGTCCCTTCTTTGTGAAAACATGAGCAAGTCATCGGGCTTACTGAGCCTCCGCTTTCTCCTTTAGTAGACGTGGAAAGGGATGTCTGGCGTCCCACGCCCTCTGTGCCGAATGGGACTTAAATAAGACAAAGCATCGCTAGTGGTCAGCAGGCAACTCTGGCTCACTTAAGCAGAAAGGTACTTGCAGAGGGTTGTCGAATGACTCAGAGTATCAGCCCAAAGGCTGGAAAACCAGAAAAGCAAGCAGTAGCCAAGGGACCCACAGCCACTCATAGAAGGAATTCCCTGCAGAGAACACAGCTACTGCTAGATACCAGTGCCATCACCACAGAAAGCTGCAGCCACTGCCACAAGATGCCACCAGCATGAATAATACCCTCCAGATTTACTCCCTGGCTCACAACCCAAAGGCCCAGGTGGGAATGCCCAGTTGGCTGAGCCTACATCACGAGCCACTCCATGGCTGCCTGGGAGTGAAGACAGGGAAATCCAGACCCTGTCAGTTTCCAAAGTGGGAGGCAGAGCATTGTCTTCCTCTGTCCCCTGCGCTAGAGGGGTGTGTGGGTGCTGAACGTTCTCCCAGTGCCAGAGACCCGCTGAAGGATATGAAAGTCCTCTGCGCACAGCTAGCGGTTACATCTTTCTGAATCACGCTGACTGCAGAGTTCAACTGCCTGTGAGTGGGGTCGATTAGGACTACAGACCTAAGGAGCACATTCATTGCGCTTTAAAAGAAAGAAAAATGAATTATCCATACTCGAAAGAGATTTACTGTAAAAGCCCATGGGCATTTCCTAGAAAAATACCAATAGTTTCATGCTGTTAGGACAAGGTATTTGTGTAACTTCTGCAGGGGAAATAACTTATGGCTTTAGTCACTAATATCCACCTGTCATCTCGTTACTGTTGATCAACACCGGATAGCCAATGGCGAGTTGGCAGGGAGCTTCCTCCAGGATCAGCCCTGACCTGAAACTTCTTCTACCCGGCACCAGGTACTTTCTGAAGGCCCCAGAAAATTCTCCAGCCAATGGTTTCTTCCCCTATATCATCCTCTGCCTTGGGTGGTGGGAAAAAAGAGTGACTACATGTATGAATTGAGAGCGAGAGGTATTTTAAACACTGCTGGGCACTGCCTTAAAGGCTGCCTTCACTCGATAAATATATTTGTTATGCAGTGCCAGAAAATTCTGGAGGAGAGAGCAGGAGAGGGGAGAAACAATAGCTATCTTTGGAGCCTGAAGTCTTGCCTGGAGTCACTTACCACCCTGGCACCGTGCCAAAAGCACGCTTTTCCCCACTATCTCAATCCTCCAACCTACCCCTTCCCTTCATAATAAGCAGCCTTGAGTGCTGTCATTTAATCCACATACACAGGGCTCCCCAGAGCTTGGAAACTCCTGCAACTGTCTCCTTGATAGGCATCTGAGAAACAAATGAGGAGAAAGGATGTCTAAAGGCTCCATTAACATTGTTAGGTTAGAAACGTTGACAATAAGTCGATTCTTTTTGACATGACTGTCCTGGTAATGAAGGGACATTTCTACATGACTCTTCCTAATGTAAGATAAGATATGGATGGCCTCTGATTTTTTTGACACATGTCCAGTGTATTGAAGGGGTGGGGACTGGTATAAGGAAATAGGTTGTTTCAGTGACACGTTAATAAGAGCCCTGGTTGGGAGATTAATGATAATGCTACCTTGCGCCTGAGTGTTCTGGCAGCTCACCTGGGAATGTAAGCTGGAATTCCTACAAGAGGGGGTTAGGAAACCCAAGGGCCTCCATCTAATGTCCAGATGAAGTTCCCCCGTTTGTCCATAATCCTAGGAAACCACAGGGACGAGAGGAATTGCTCGTGTTCTGGAATGTCGCTTTTCATCTGCCTCTGGCCGGGTTGCGGGTGGCAGTAATGAGGTGGGCCTGGTTCTGACTTGTCAAAAAGAATGGATCTGCCGGGGTTGGTAGCAGCCCCTTGAGCAGGCAGGAAGGAGGCGGGGTGGCGGAGCAGGGCAAGGTGGCACACCAGAGCTGGAGAGAGCAGAACAGAGAGGCAGGAAACAGAAGTTGAAGGACCAGCTCTTTCAGCATCCAGTGATCTTTCTCCAGACACCGAGCCTGCCCCGTAGGGCTCTGATATACAATACAATTTACTATAATGTTATCTTAGGTGTAGCTGAGCCTTAGGCCATGGATCTTTGTTTTGTGCCTTCCAAGTGCCTAGAACAGTGCTGGCACATGGTAGGCACTCCATAAATATTTGTTGGATAAATGAATGCTTAAAGAAAATTTCTAGCAGTCAAATATTCCTCTTTAAAAAAAAACTATAAACTAAAATTAGTCAATTCAACTTCTCTGGCAACTTAGCCACACTGTGAATGAGAGACTTTGTTATATTATTACTATTATGAAAGAATCATCAAAAAGATACAAAGAAAACAGCAAGTACTTTGGAAAAGGTGCCCATTCTAGGGAGGGCACTAAAAGCAGAAGACTGACAGGTTTGCCTTTTTAAAAGTTGCTTATCCATACACAGGCATAACTCCCTTCTGTAATAATACAGACAGTATTATGAATATAATGAAATAATAACAACCAATGTAATGAGTATCAAGTCCTGACAGTGTCCTGGCCTCGGGCAAAGCAATTTAGATGCATTGTCTCTTTTAATTCTCACAACATATTGGAGCAGCTGTCATGATTATCATTCCTGTTTTACAGATGAGGAAACTGAGTCCCAGAGAGGTTGAGTAATTTCCCACGGTCACACAGTAACTATAAGGCAACACTGGGCATTAAACCTGGATTCTTCTGATTCTGAGCTGCCACTTCAGGCTCTGTGTCATGCTGCCTCTTACCTCTTCGTCTGTCACTTTTCCTCTGGCCCACACTGGCAAAAGGAAAAAAATTACAGAAGGGAAGAAGTAGTTTTAGTCTTAGAGGACCCAAATGTCCTTTCGACCAATCTCTCCTTCACCCCCAGAACACACAATGCTAAAGATGCAAATAGGGGAGTTTTATGAACTCAGAGATGCTCACTGGACACTCTTTAATCAGTTGAATCTCAAAGTGTTCAGAAAAGGCTTGTCATGGAATAGCCAGTCCCCCATGAAGCGTGTGCGGGATCCGCCTCCTCCTCAC
>CM052447.1:15124504-15162158 GCA_028533085.1 Varecia variegata
GTGGGGTTTGGACCAATCTATAAACTGGGTGTTTGGAACCAAATTGCACAGCTATCACTGACTAGAGTGGTCCTAATGAAGTCGTAGCTACCTGACCTGCTTACTTGAAAGGCCTGTAGGAAAAAAGAAAATCCATTAATCAATTTGTTTCTTGAAGCAACTTAGCAACAAGGATCCCTGCAGTAGATTGGTTGCTTTTGCTAATGAGCAAGTTGGATTGAATAGTTAGTTGCATCAACTTAATTTAATTTTTAGGCTATTGATTTTCATTAGGAAGATTCAATGCAACCTTCCCACCTTCTTACAGACATCCTTTTCCCATTGGGACATGCTATGTTTCACAATTGTCCCAGTGGAGTATCTCCAGAAGCCCATTTCAACACTTTAAAATTTATGGGAATCTGTGGCACCCAGAAATTCCCATTGTTAGGAAACCAAGACAGAATGATTTCTAAAGCCCATACTTCAAAGATCAATCCCCAATTTTTTTTAACTCATACTCACTACAATGCTTTCTAATCACACCTTCTGTATATACCCTCTACCCAGGGATATTTGGGTTGAAATTTGATTTATTTTTTCATTTATTCACTTGTTCAACAAATATTTATTGAGCATCTATTATGCTATATCCAGGTATTCTACCAGGTGCTGAGGATACTTTGGTAAATAAAGGAGCCATGGTCCCGTCCTTATGGACGTTACCCTCTAGTGGGAGGACAAATAATTAACAGGTAAATAAGTACATATATAATTATCTAGTGTGGTGAATGCTATGTTGAAAACCGAAAGAGAATATGCAGAGAACAGGAGTGAACCAACTGATATGTGATCACGAATAATCAAAACTAATATTTATTGGGTGCTACTCTAAATACACATATTTTCTTATTTAAACCTCTTAAGACTCTTTTGGGGTAGGTAGCATAACAACCTACATTTTTAAGAGGAGGAGAGTGATTAACATAAAGGTTGATGGGTGTATGCATACATAATGAGTGCGATGCGCACTGTCTAGGGGATGGACGCGCTTGAAGCTCTGACTCAGGGGTTGGAGGGCAAGGGCAATATACGTAACCTAAACTTTTGTACTCCCATAATATACTGAAATTAAAAAAATCATAAAGGTTGAGGAGTTTGCCCAAGGACACTTACGTAGCAAATAGCAGATTCGAACATGGAGCCCGGCAGGCCTGTTCCAGACTCAACCACTGCACCACACTGCCTCCCTGGAGAGATGCTATCTGCCCCGGCACCTGAAAGCTTGCAGTGAGGGGCCATGCAAGAAGCGGGGGCAGTGCAGTTGAAACAATGTGCATGAAGATCCAGAAGTTAGAAATCTTTTGGCGTGCAAAGAGGCAGGCAAAGCTGGAACACGAAAGGTAAGAGATGAACTTTGTCTTCTGTATGTGCATTATAAAAACATTTTAAAAACTACATATATCAGTCCCAAGCCAGAGATTCTGAAACACCCTAATTGAAAGTTACCATAAATGGCCTCATTAAACCACTACAAGGATAATACTGGACCCCGAATCTTATCAGTGCACACAGAGCTTCTCCCACTCTGCGGGGAGAGCCCTTTAACCGTTTTGTTTGGTCTGGTAAGCCTGTTTCATATCTGTCCATGACTCCAACCTTGGACTTCTTGAGAGCAAGACACTGCCATATTCATCCCTACAGCCTTAGTCCCCAGCACAGCACATGGTAAGGAGGAGATGCTCACCAAAGGAGGGGAAATGAGCAGTGCATGAATGAATGCTAGTCAGTAAATGTTGGAGAAAGGGGAGAGGAGAAGAGAAGGGCTGGTTAATGCCTGAATGATGAGGGAGGGTGGGGGTCAGGGCAGGAAGGGGGGTGGGTATAAAATCATTTGGAAGTTCAAGGTAAACATCCCCACCCCTGACCGTGGGCTGGACCTACAGGTAACCGCCTTGGTTCTCGCCTTGCCTCTGCCCAGAGAGCACTGTGTTTATGAACCTGTTCAGCTGCTGGGAGTTCCAGCGGGAGATGACTTCAGAAGTGTGATATTTAAGAGCAGGAGGAAGGAACGGCTGGGTAAGTATGCCGGGCTCCGAGCCTTCTCGGCTGATTCCCATTTGTCTTTCTCCCGTGGAATATCTCAGCTTCACAGTGCCATCTGTTGAGGAGCACAGGCCCAGGCGTCACAGTTCAGCCTGAGGCCCTTCTGCTGCCCAAGGCAGGGAGGCGGCCCTGGGCGGCTGGTGCCAGGCTCGTGACTTCCCTACCCGAGCCAGGCTAAGCAGGCTCCAAAGAGTGATGGATTAGGACCCCGACCGGGCCACCTCCTCTTCTTTCTGCGTCTGGATTGGCGGGCGCAGGCTCGATTGCTGGTCCTCCTTGTTTGTCTGCGTCCTACATACTCCTGCTCAGGTTGTTGAAAACAGTCTCCTGGCTTGGATCTGGGCTCCCTGGGCGTTTGCTCTTCCACGTTGTACATTAACTCCTCTCTCTTCTGGCGTTTTCAGAAACCGCCTTTGCCAGGGCTCTAGGGGGTGGCTGCTGAACTCTGCAACTCTGACTAAGGAATACACTGTCACAAAACTGCTAGAGTATCATTCAGACAACAAAGGGCACAATGCTTCAAATACTTAGATGCTGTTTTGGAGTATGGGGGTCTATGCATTTGTCCCATTGTGCCTAGGAAAGCGTTTTTATTTCCAAAGCAAAGCTATCTGCCTCCCTGGAATTGGCACATGAAAATGCACCCCTGCCCTTTTGCACGGCAGGTACCCCTGCAATCGACAGGCCACGTGCATGCCCTGGACTTTGCAGTTGGGCCGTCCTCCAGCATCCCAGGCTGGAGCAGGAGCCAGCGGAAGTGCAGGATTGATGGGCAGGAATCTGCTCTGTCATTCAACCTGCATCACCTCCTGCCTGAGCAGCACATTCATCTTCTCAGAGTGCTTTCCTGTGCCCATGCTTCTTCTAATTGGATCTCATAAAACCCTGGGAAACGTGCAGAGTGGGTCTCATCACTCCCTTTCTCATTTGGCTGACAAGATTCAGGGAGGACACACGATTTGCCCAAGGTCATGCTTTTTTGGGTGGCACGTGATCCAACCCATAATCCAGTGTTCTCTCCTCGGTATCAGATCTTCACTCCACTTTTTCATTTTTCTCAATCATAAAATAATTATGCTTACGCGAGTACCACCCGATACATAACTACATGCTTGACTTTGTGATTTGCTTTTGGAGGTCTCAGAGCCTTAACTCAGGAGTATTTTGGTAATTATAGTAATTTGCACTTAACTAGTTTAGAATCACGTTAGCATGGGCTGACCCAGTTTACCCTGAGCTAACTATCTATGAAAAAAGTGTGGGCTGAACAATTTGCTAAACAGCAATATTAATAGCCGATGCAGCTAACATTTAATAAGCGTTAGCCTGTGCCAAGATCTCTTCTGCTTTCCATGTACTTAAATCTCATGACTTTGTATGGTGGGTAATATTGTTTTTACCATTTTACAGAGAAAAGAATCGAGGCAAAGAGAGCTCAAGTAACTTGCACCAGGTCGCACAGTTGTACTTGGCTGAGGCAGGATGTGAACTCTTAACTGCAGAGACCATGCTTCCAGGTGATTTCACTACAAATGAAATAAGATTGTCAGCAGTACAAAGGGAAATTGAAGAATTTATCATATTTAGACAACAAAAGGAAAAATAAAATATCAGGAACTCTTAAATAGCAGTCCTTAGTACATGATGCACTAAATATAAAAGGGTTTTCTCTATTCTTTAGACCAGGCCCTGAGGAATTATATCTGGGCTCTCTTAAGTCAGAGAATCTTATTAAAGCAAGTCCATCCTACAACCAGTAAGAGAGATTAGATTTTTTTTTTTTCGTAATCAGAGTAGTGTTACTGAACTCCCGCATTACCCACTCAATACTCGGACTCCCACCACACGATCACTCCGTCTGTCGTGTGTGTGTCGTATGTTCTATAGCAGTCATTTAATAATAGATGCACCCCATCACACATTCTGTTTACAGGATATTTCAGCCCTCTTTCCATGTGCATGTTCAAGATTACAACTTCGTTTATCAGTGTAAGCCAAGTATCATGGGCTAAAAATGCCATGAGACGTGATCAAAAACCAATGGACCAGAAAAGGCAAATATGGCAATACAAGT
Source organism: Varecia variegata (assembly GCA_028533085.1). Taxonomy (NCBI): domain Eukaryota; kingdom Metazoa; phylum Chordata; class Mammalia; order Primates; family Lemuridae; genus Varecia; species Varecia variegata. Next base: position 15,128,664 of record CM052447.1, read on the forward strand.
TGCTCACTTCTGTGAAAACAAATAAAACGTTAAGTTGTAACAAAGTCAGCAATTTCTTTTAGCAGCAGCAGTAATTGTGTCTCTGCTCTTCCTTGGCACAACAGACCTTACTACATTTAAGCCCAACTCTGAGACCCTCAGCTGAGTCTGAGAACACTGGAACTCTGGCATGGGAAGAGATTAAAAGGGCAACCAACCCACACTCAACAGAAACCATTCAGAATTCCTAACAATTCCCCCCAAAATGTAAATACACTAATCATTAGCCTGTTCCTATATTTAATACATTCTCCCTCCAAATTTATACATTTTTCCTAAGATATAAATATCCTCCTTTTTTATCCTTTGTTGAGTAATGAAGACATAATTCAAACCAATTGCTATGAGAATGTTTGGGAAAACCACCAGAAAAATTTGCAGTATCATATTCATATCTTTGCAAAATCTCAAAATATTTTTTCAGAATTGCTTTTCTTTAAAGTGAAGAAATAAAATGGCAGAGAAAAGCAGGAATGGCTTATGTGAGATATTAATAATTATTATTTTTATAATCTTTGTATACATAACCTCTTTGGGGGAAAAACATTTCCAAAGACAGATGAACCATTGGGATGTTTAGATTGGAAAGATAAAATATCCTTGAAAAATTTTGCAAACAATTCTTAGGAACCTAAACCCCAAATGCAACATGGGCTTGTGGCCTCACCCATGAGACCCAATTTCTGAATTATACAGAAAAAGGGGATTAGAGAGATTTATCATTAAACAAGGTGACTCAAAATCCAATTTTGATGATTTAAGTATAAATGCATCAGCAAGCTGTAGATTAAATTTCTTTTAACATATGCCTAGGTTTAGAATACTAGAAAAAGAAGATTAAGAGAAAAAGTTACTTTACATTGCCTTCTCCCAAATGTCTTAGCAAAAAGTATATTACATTTAAAAAGCAAAACACATAACTAAAAATTCACTGACCCCAAAGATCTTTTTCTTGCAAGTATCTAAAAGCTAAAGAGAGAAGCTTGAGAAGGAAAACAAGACAGGAAAAGAGAGAGAAAGAAAGAAAGAAGGAAGGAAGGGAGGGAGGGAGGAGAAAAGAAATTTAGAGCGACACTGAAATCCTACCTTGGATTGTAAGAGCAAAGGAATCTTGACATAGTATATTGTTTTTCTCTGTCATCACCACAGATCTGTGTTTCAAGCTAGGAACTAACATATTGTTTCCATTGAGTGGGATTAGCAAAATTTGTTTCCAGGAAAACTTTAAATGTAGCCCAAATTTAAGTCTCCATCGGTTAAGTCATAAAGAGCAACAGCAATCAATTTCAAAGTTTGATGGCTGCTCATGGTGTCATTTGCTTCTTCACATCTGTTTGACTAGGAAGTGACGCTCCCAGCTGAGTGCATTTTCAGGAAGTTCCTCATGAAATTACTGCAGTTTTATGTAGAGATCACTCTGTATATTTCACGAGTTCAGGTAAAAGCTAAAATAAATAGACACTTTCAAGCTTCAGAGTGTCCTATCTGATATGTTCATCAAATATAGAAGGAAAAGAAATGAGAGAGGGAGGGTAGAAGAGAGGAAAGGGTGGACATCATGTCTTTCAAGAAAATACGGCAAAAAAAAAGGGTCATTTTTAAGTTGTAAAAGTTCTGGACAGATTCCCTTTACAGATCATTATGGCATAAAGTATTATTGTTCTTTTTACAGAGCCTGGCTCGATTTTATTCTCTCCTATAGATGGTTTGGCTGTTAGGTTCCAGCAGTCCCCGGTTTCACAGCTTCCTTGGCCAGCCAGGGCAGATGCTGTAATTCTGTGTTGCTTTCCTATAGACAAAGGTAGGGCTCTTTCAGCCTTTCGCCAACAGATGGGAGCCATGGTAATGCCCATCTTCACTCACCGACATTATCATTTCTGCCCCACAGTGAACTGATCTCTTCCCCACTCCAGAGTTGAGCCTGGTGTAGTGGGAATTCCAGGTCAGAGGTAAAAGCAAATGTTTCTGGAGACATAGAAGAAGGGAGGGGGAGTTTCATCGCCGTCCTCCTGATTTAGAGTCCTGGGGTAAATGCCGCTATAACAAGGCTCCAAACCAACAACAGGATGACATAAGCTCTTCCATTTCTAACCCAGTTACCCACCAGAACCCAAAGCATCCTGAAGCTCATGATGTATAAATTTAATTTCTCTTTTATGGCCGGAGCAGTGTTTTCCATGATTTATAAATCATTTGGTCGGTGATTTCTTTGAAATCTTTGCCTCATTTATGCTCTTGACCTCTTGACCTCCTGATACATTTATTTATGCCAGAGATCTCTTTGCAGTGGTGCGGTTTAATGTCATTTGCCCGAGACTGGGTGGCTGAAAGGCAGAAACAAAGACAAACGCGAAAGGAGGTTTGCAATGCAAAAATGTGTGTTTAAAAAGAAGGATAAACAAAGGAAAATGTGAACACTTAAAACGTATTATTCCTACACTATTGATTTATTGCAGGAACCCTGTATTTATTGAATGCTTTACGGGTATCTGATTATATGGCAGTTGATGGGGCAATGAGAGAATACTGATCCTCACAGCAAAAATATTTGCTATAAATGTCATGACATGCCTTGTCTATAATATGATTCTTTCCAGATGGTTATTTTTCAAGTTTCAGAAATGGGAAAATATGCCTTAAGACAAGTATACATAAAAATGATGCCTTTCTCTTTTGTCTCTTTTCGAATTTAGCTTATTAATCCACTGCCATTTACTATGAAGCAATGTGCTAAAGAAATCTGGTCAGAATGACATCTGATTAATTGGGCAGGGCACTTCCTACACAGCTCTTTGCTGATAACCCAGCTGTCCAAGAACCATTTCATTATAAGAGAAGCAGAGGCAGGCGACAGTCACAAAACCACTGGGAAGCTGGGTCTGCTCTAACAGATTGGCACAATTTGTATCACTGGTGCTCAGAACCTACAGGGCTCGCATAGCCCAGAGCCAAGGACAAGTTCTGCCTCTCGGGACAGCCTGTGTTTCTCTGTGCCATTTACTCATTGTTGAAATGTCGTGAAGAAAATGGCTCCTCTTCAACCCTCCCAATTCATTTACCTGATGCAGAATCAGTTACTCTGATTTCATATATTTAGTGAGACACACACGCACGCACTCACACACACATAACCAGATATTGCATTACAGATATATTCTAGAGATAAAATATAATATTCTGGTAGCTCTTACAGTTAACAATACACCAATGTTGAGCAAACCATTTTCGATATTTTAGAAGGCTAAGTGTGTTTTTGCTCTTCCGGCATTTCTGCTTTGCTGCGAGAGAAAGCACATCGTTTGCACATTCAAATCACATCAATCCAACTACTATGTATGGTGGGGGCTAATGAGAGGGAGAGAAATAACAATTGAAACACTGTGTGTGATTTAGTCCTCCATCCCACTCAAAAGACACACATATCCTGATGCTTGTGAATCAGGCAACGCGCATTGGTGGTTTCCTCCCCTGGTTTTGGTTTTCTTGTGCCTCTCCTGTTTTGAGCCTCTTGCCACACTGGGCATGGTTCAAAGACAAATCTGACTACATCGTATTTTCACCTTAAATGTTGATGCTAGACCTGAGTGCTCTAACATGGGTTAATTGCAGCCCATGTCACAGCTGGGACTCCTGTGTGTATAGGCAGAGTGAAAGGTACTATGAAACATCAAGGTACAAATCAGAGAGAAAAAAGCCCCAAGGCAAAACAGAGATGCCAAATAGGAATCAAGTTCAAGTGAAACACAAAGGCCAAAGTCAGTAGAATGGGACAAACCAGTTAGCACTGATTATTTCAGAGTGGTGCTTTTCTTCATATAACTTGTCTACAATAAGCATGGGTTAGTTTATGATGAAAAGAAAACAAACTATTAAGACACTAACCATGAAAATGAAAATGGTTTAAAGAGAGAGAAAGAGAAAGAGAGAGAGAGAGGCTAACCCAGACTGAGTCTGGAGAGTGCCAGGGCTGGGAAATCACCAGAACTGGCATTGGGAAACTCAAGTTCATTTTTCTCCTACTTTTCAGTGGTGTGATCCCAGTGCAGAGCACAGGGTCTGCAGTCAGAGAGGGCTGAGTTCAAATTCTGAACCTGCCACCTTTAATTGGTAATTTTGAACAAGTCATTTAAGCTCTGAGAAGTGGTATGCTAGTTAACATTGAACAACTAGCCCTGGAGAGAAGGAATGAGATTTGTAGCATTCACCAATTTCTGCAGGTGCAAATGCTCCCACTGTGGCCAATTTTACCAACCTGTGGTCGACCAGATCCCAAAATTCCTAACAATTCAACTACTGGCTTACCCAAGCTGGTACAAGCCGGGCCAGTATACCACCATCTCTGAGCCTTAGTTAATAAGACCTAAGTACCTATTCATAGGTATATTGTGAAATCTGAATGACCCCAAACAAGTGCGATGCTTAGCAGAGTGCCAGGCTCACCATGAGCATTTAAACGTGCAGAACATCATAGATATAGATATTTGCTTGTGTACAAATAAACTACCTTCGGAATTGGTTTACCAAGACATTGGTAACATAAACGTCTCTGAAGAGGAGAACTGGAAGCCTGGAAGTGTATCAGAAGGAGAATTTTCACTGTTCACTTTTGCTACCTTTTAATTTAGAACCATGAATGTATGCTGCATTCTAAAAATGAAATAACATTAAAATTGCTGTACAAACCATAGTAAGAATTCAGTGATTTTAGCTCGTAAGGCAGGCTGCATTCTCTGACCATCATGCCCCCTTGCTGAGACCTCACAGAACTACACAAGGGACCTGGCATATATTAAAACACAAGAAACTCCCACCTGGGACATGAAAAAATTCAATTAGCAGGTTTATGTGGAAGAGATTATAACAGATGACACACCTTCAGTTTTTACGTTGGACTTTGGTTGACCGAGTTAATGTCAAATGTTAAGGGACTACAACATTTGTAGATGGCAGGGTAACAATAATAGTGTCACCGTGCTTTCTTGATTTATTGCAAAAACAATATAACTACATAAATTAAATAATAAAAATAATTCTCTATAATTCCCTCTTTTTTTTTTTCACTTACGATCCTTTTATTGTTTGTTTACAAATGTTTTTTTGCCTGCCCAGGTCTCCAAGACCTTACCAGTTTGACTGCTAAATCTTAGCACCCTCCCCCCTTCTCAAGGTTCCCTCACCTTCCTGTACCTGAGGGAATTGGAGGTGGGGGAGAGGAGGTGGCAATTACATGAGCTGTCACTGCAGCCTGCCTCTCCTGCAGTTGTAGGGCCCCAGGTGTCCCTCGCCTGCAGTTGGCTCCAATACGCTGGCCTCAGGGGGAGAGCAGATGCGAGCCTCCTCTTTAGGCTTGAATTTCCTACGTGGAAGAGGCCTTTCCCTGAATTCCCCACAGCAGTATTGGGCCCGGCCTCCAACTATTAACGAGATTTTATTTATAGTCCAGGAAGAACAGAAAGGAACTACAACACGGGGGAAAACCTTCCTCTAGACCGAGAAGGAGGCCCAGATGCTTTCTCCAGGGGCCTCTCACTGAGATATACCCCAGCCTGGCCTCAACCGAAAGTGTAGCCAAACCCATCTCCTTTCCTTATAGCCCAGATCCCACGGCCATGTCTGCAAGGGAGAAAGGAAGTCTCTCCTCAGCCCAGACCATAATCTCTGTTCCCAGTGAACCCATCCTTTGCCGAGGTGATCAACAGCACCAGTACCCACTCCCTCCAGTGCAAACCCCACCCTCACCCACAACCCAGAGTCAGCGCCCTTCTCAATGTCTGGGTCGCCAGATCTCAGAGAGGACGTCAGCAGGGCAGTCCAGGCTGCCCCTAGCCCAGTCTGATCCTCCCATCACGGAACGAAGACCCTGTCTGCCCATCCTGGCAGTCACTTGCCTGGGAGACGATGCTTCAAATAATAATCCCGAGGCCACCCCAGACACAGGAAACCACGGTGAGGGCACAATGCAGTCTCAAGCCACACAGACAAAAGAAACACAGGGAATTTTACTTCATATCTGGGCAAAAATGTACATGACCACATGGCGCTTTTGGTTTCTCAATCAAAGGTTTCTGCATCTATGATTTTGCAAGTCTCCCAAATAACAGCTGGGATCTTGCTTTATGTTTGGGTAACATACAGACAATTCAGTGATTTTCCTAGAACAAAGGAGCTGCCTGACCCAGAGAAGTTCAGAAAGCTGACTTTCTTATGTGGCAGAAAATCTTTGCAGCTTTTAAATGACAGGTGTTTTGTTTTGTTTTGTTTTTTCACCTTCTACTTGTAAATGTTTCAACATCTTCAGACACATTTTCAAATTAGGTCATCCTGTTACAAGCATTTAATTTTTACATGGCTAGGATCATGTTGCGGATAAAATATTGTATTTGACCTTTCTTTATTAATATGACGCATATGTATTTTCATGTCTCATCTATGCCATTTAGAATTAGAATGGTGATGTGAGTGTTGTGATAATGGTGATATCAAATCAGAAGAAACCAGACTCTTCACGTGGAAAGGGTGCATATCAGAGCAACCTTGGACAAAGTCTGTAAGCATGTGATTTATTTTCAGAGCTTGCCTGCTCCCTCCTAAGACCTCCCTGTGAACAAGAATCTATGTCCCCAGCATTTGGCATGGTGCCTTCAACAAAGCAGGTACTCAATGAGTGTTTGTTGGATAAATGAGCAATTGAATAAAGAAGTAAATGAAACTGTTCCTTCTGTGACAACCGTGTTCCTCTGACTACCTTCCCTGCAGCCTCTCATCCCCCACGCCTTCCTAAGCACCCCTCCACCATCACTATATCCCGGCAATGGACTAAAGGTGTATGTCCTCCCCCTAAATTCATATGGTGAAATGTTGAACCCCAAGGTGATGGTATTAGGAGGTGGGGCCTTTGGGAGGTAATTGGATCATGAGGGTGAAGCCCTCATGAATGGGATTAGTGCCTTTATAAGAGGGACCCCAGGGAGCCCTCTTTCTGCCATGTGAGGATATAGCCAGAAGTCGGCAGTCTACAACCTAGAAGGCCCCCACCAGGACTAGACCACGCTGGCGCTCTGATCTCTGACATCCAGCCTCCAGTACTGTAAAAACTGGATTTCTATTGTTCATAAGCCACCCAGTCTGTGGTGCTTTGTTATGGCAGCCTAAACTAAGACAACCCCCACTCTGTGTCCTCTGCAGTTTTAAGTTACTTCCTAATAAAAGCAAGATGCAAAACCTCCCCATCTTAGGAAATATAGTGGCTCTTCAAGAAGGCCCTTCACTAAACAGGTCAATGCCTTTTGAAGAATTAGTGGTTTTCTTGACCTAGGAAATTGTGGCTAGCAGCATGTTATAGTCAACTGTGTTCTGGGTCTGTGCTTTGCATTTTCTGTTCTCTATGCTATTGTTATATATGGATCCTTAGATATTTTTCTGGTTTCTCATGAGAAGTGTTCTCCCAAAATCATGAAGAGAGGCATGAAAGGCCTCACTAGAAGCCCAAAAATAGTGTTCTATAAAAATGTGGTGGTTAGAGGCATAGACTTTGGAGCCCAGAGCACCTTGGTTTAATTTCTAATCAGTAAGTCTCACTCTCCTCATCTGTAGATAGGATCAAATATGATACTATGTACAAAGTGTTTAGCTTACTGCCTGGCACTTACTAGAAACCTATGCAGTACATATATATGTTAGCTTTTATTATTTTTTTAAAAAAATAATAATATAGGCCAAGCAGTAAATAAAGAGCAAGTATTTCAGGTACTGGAGTAAAATAGTGAAGAAGCCATTTGGGAAATGGACACAGCCTTTGCTATAGCTGAAACCATACTATTTACATTAAGGAAATCAAATCTATTGTTTCATACCATTGCCCTCCCCTTCTATGCCTATGACAGACATCACTAATCAAGCCCAGATTGGCCTCAATCTTCTCAAAACTGACTCTATCCATTGATCAGTATTGTCACAAGAAAGGAAATCTATTTGCCATTTCATATTTAGTTGGTTTTCCTCCTTTGCCTATGCTAACAGTAACACAGGGGATAACATTCTTTAATCAGTTGTGGAAATATTTTTAAAAATAGGCATTAGGCTAAACTACTCAGCTTTAAGCCTCCATTCAGCTCAGGTTCTAAAGTCACTGAGAGCCAACAAACCTGTGTCTTTATGCCCAGTGCAGAACACTAACCCCTTACACTGAGAAAGTCCTCAATGAATAGCTGTTGAATTTCACATTGTTTCAAACCCTGAAGCTGGCGTGTATAATACAAATTCATCCCTATTTCAACTTAGTTCTCTCTGTTTTCCTTTCTCTTCCCTGTTTTTCTTTGATCATCATTCACTAATTTCCCAAATGAACGCTGAGTTTCAGGCATCATGTATGCTTTCAATGTTGGACAACACTCTTTTGGAAAGCTAACTGATATTTTATTAGAATATTCACTATCCCAGTATGGGGAGAGGGTGAAATCATATGCCAATTCGTTCTTTAACAACAACAGCAGCAGCAAATAGCTCAGATTATAGAAGAAGTATTTTAAGGGATTTTTTTTTCTTTTTATTGATATAACTCTTTTGAGGTCACAACTCAAGGTCTTTTTCTCCAGGTTATAAAGGAACCATTTAGCTGAGCTTGTGTTTTCTTTTTCAATTTTATGCCAAATAAATACATGGTCCTAAGGCAAGGTAGCGAGGGACAAGATGATAAACACAGTTTCCAGACCTCTCTTTAAGAACTTCCATCTTACCTCTGGATTCCAGCATGCCACGCCATGCATGGGTACAGCACAGCTGTGTTTACTTAAGAAGAGGAAACTGAAGAGTTACGCATCTAGCCAGTGAAACCGATCCAATATGGCTAATTTGGGCCCCTAACTTATCTTTCCTCACTAATATTTACTTTGGGGGAGCCTGAACACTCCTGCAAATTGCTATAATTACATTATCCCTGTAAACACAGCCTAGACAACCCGTTTCGACCACGCCTTAGGACAAACTAGTTTTATTTCATACCAGCAGCAGGGATTATGAGAGAATCCTGATTAATCAAATCGAGAATGGGAATTCCTACTTCCATGGGCAGAGAATTCAAACCCATGGTTCAGAGAGGGGGTTCCAGAGTGAGTGAGAACAGAGTTCAAATCTGGTGGGAGTGTGGGCAATTTGCTGCTCCAATCCTCAGCTCCCCACATGTAGGATGTGGGTGCTACAGCCCTACCCTGGAGGGTTGTTTGAAAATTAAATGAGATAATGCATTAATCATTTAGCGCCTTACATGGTATTCAATAAATAAGAGGAAGAAATTTGGAGTTGTTATTGTTATTTTCTTTCTTCTCATTTCTGTTTCGTTTATAGGGTAGGAAGATAGACATGCAAAGTTCAAGCTACTTACAGGTTTCCATGGTAATAGGAAAGTTTCATCCTTCTTTCTCAAATACTTACACACTCTTAAGCACCAGGTGACAGACATCAGAGCACAGTTCAGATCTTGGGACAGTGCAGTTTCTTACTTGGAGTTTTGGCTATCCTCTTCTTGTAGCAAAAGCAAGAAAAAAAAATTAAAATGCTCAAACATTTCAGACAATGTTTCATTATATCTGCAGCATCCTGCCATCCCTCCTAAGTGAACCATGTAACATGCATTCTGAACATAAAATTGGGGGAACTATGCTGGCTTTGATGAATGCAATCCTATGCTTTAGCAACCCCATATAACAGGCCAACAAATTATGCTCTCTCTCCCCCTCTGTACCTTGCACGGCCCCAGGAGAGTTGCACCGTCGTCAGCTGAAAATCCCCAGAGTGGCTGGCTGGAAAGCAAGGTGAACGCCATAGCAAGGACTAGCAGGAATATTGATTGGAGGGCCACCTCTCTAATTAAGGAAACCTTAGGTTTGTGATGCTGAGGAGCTTATGGCACCAATTTCCCAAATCAGCCCTTACTTGCTTTTCTATCTGATGTCCCCTGAGGTTCTACCAAAGGCTTTGTATTTAGTGTAAGAGAAACAAGCACTGCAGCTGCATGAGGTCAGTTTTCCACTTTGACTTCTGAGGATGGAAGATACGTACTGAGACCCAGTATCTCAGACTGCTGTTCCCAAGGCCCAGGCAGGACAAGCTTGACTGAAGGGCGCGTCAAGTTCTCCCTAGGATGCATCTTTATTTCATCTACATCTCCCACCATGGGAAAACCACCACCACCACCCACTGCCCTGAAAGGAAACAGGATGATTACAATCTAAGACAATAGGACAAGCAATATGACATAGAGACTAAGGGCACAGTCTCTGGAGTCAAAGAGTGGCATGTGGTAGGGCCAGCTGCTCTACTTACCAGCAAGTTCCTTAGACTCCACTGTCCTCATTTGCTAAATAAGGCTAATAATAGGATCTGCTTAAAGTTGGGTTCCTGAGAATTAAATTGTGTAAGTCATGCAAGATCCTTATACTATTGCTTAGTAAATAGTAAGTGCACAAAATATGTTAGCTGGTAACTAAGTAACTCATCACTGAACATATTGGGAATGAGAGTAAAAGTTCTCTATTGAGATAAAGCATGAGCTTAGGATAGCTAAATTGAAGAACTACATTGCTAAAAAGTGTTAGAAATTAGGTTTATTTGGCCTGCAACTATATGATATTATGATCAAAGATTTCTAAGGTACCCTAGTCCCACCTCCAAGCTATAGGCATCCTCCCAGTGAGAGATATGAGCATATACTATATGCTCAAGGAATAAGAGCAGTTGGAAATGAAAGTAACACTATTAGCAGACACTTTGGCTCCAAATCTCAGGGCAGAGGACTCTGGTGGACTGGGCGAGACTGCATGGAATACCACTTTTACCTACTTAGACAATTGATCTATCATACCTGCTAGCTCCAGAATGGATGAATCCAGACAGCCACAGACTGCAAAAGAGAGAGTGTTTGGTTGCAATGTCTGGCATCAAACTGGTGTGGGATGTGGTCAGTGCAGCAACCTCAGACCTCACTGCCACCTGGGAGAAGAAAGAGCAGAGAGATAGAAAACTCAGCTTGCTTCTGAGGCAAAGATCCTGGCCATGCCACTAATTGGCTGCACAGAAGCAAGAAGCAGAAAAGAGGAAAGACAAGAGGGAGAGACAAAGAGGCAGAGAGAGAAGCAGATGCAGGCACTGACTGTTAGAGAGAAGCCTTAGGACTCCAGCGAAGACAATTGCCCAGAAATCTAGAGAGTGGATCCCCTACCGCTGTGTGACTTTTGAATGCATAGAGTGACTCTACTTTGCATCAGCACTCCTGGCCCAGGCATTGTGCTTGATCTTCACCAAGCCTCACTGGAGAGAAGTGAAAAAATAGGTCTCAATATATTCAACAGAGTCAGGTACCTTTAAAGAGTAATCCACTGGAATAGAAAATGAAAAATGAGTGTGACTCTACTTCTTTTGGTAAACATTTGCTTATTCCTATCTCAGTATCTTCAAGTCAAGGTCATTTCTATCATTCCTGTAGGGCAGAACTGTGATTTCAGAATATCTATGCTATTTTACCAAGTTGTACATACTATGTCAGGGGTTCTCAACCTTAGTACTATCAATATTTTGTGCTAGATAATTCTTTGTTGTGCAGGACTGCCCAGTTCATTGTAGGGTGCTTAGCAACATCCCTGGCCTCTACCCGCTGCATGCCAGTAGCATCTCTCCCACACACACACCCAGTTGTGACCCTCATAAATGTCTCCAGATATTGTCAAATGTCTCCTTGAGAGCAAAATTATCTTCTGGTTGACAATCACTGCACTGGAGTATGCGGCTATAACAAACAACCCCCAGCTCACAGTCAATGATCTTTATTTCTTGCTATACTGCATGTCCATTGCAGGTAGGCTGAGGGCTCTGCTCCAGTCCCAGGCTAAGGATCATGTGGAGTGTTGTTGTTCAGCATGGCAGAGGGAAAGAGTGTGTTATCAATTCTGCACTGGCTCCTAAAGCTTCCACCCAGAAATAGTAACACATGCTTCCTCTACTCACATTTTATCAGCCACAGAAAATTGCATGGGCACACACGGCTCCAGGAGCTGGGAAAATGCCATCGCACCATTTGTCCAGAAACAGAAATACCTGGTGAGCAGCACTGGTGACAACCATCACAGCTAGCATTTGAAAAAAGTTCAAAGCTTCCACCTAAATTAATGTCTTTGTTATCTTTACTAGTTTCTTGCTTCTATTTTCTTTATGTTTCTCTGTTATTGTTTCCCTAATTTAAGTGAGGTGCTATACTTGTGCATTGTTAGACTTTCTTCTTTTTCTATTATAAGCAAATATAGCTTTGAATTTTCCTCTAGTAACACCTTTCTCCTATCCCACAAATTTTTATGTGTAGTGTTTTTGTTTTTGTTCAGGTCCAAGAATTGTCTACTTTTCAAAATAATTTACTTTTTTGACCTATGAGTTATTTAGGATTACAGAAGTTTTCTTTAGTTTCTATACATAAGGTGTTTTGAGGAGAGAGTTCGGTTTTTCTGCCTCTTTCTATGGTAAGAGAATGAGATTTGTATGAATCAGTATCTATGTGATCCTGATTTTTTTATACTGATTCTTTTAAATTTGTTGAGACTTGCTTTAGGGCCTAGTAAAGAGTCAATTTTCATAAATGTTACATGTATCCTCAAAAAAAGTCTATCCACCTTGTTAGGTGATAGACTATATGTGATACTTAATGTTGTTAATTGTGTTTTTCAAATATTCTCTACTCTTACTGACATTTTGCCTATTTGACCTATCAGTTTTTCTGAGAGATTTTATTAAAGTTCCTTCTGTGATGCTTATTTGTTGCTTTCTCTTTGTGATTGTAATTCTGTGTGTCTGTCTGTATGTATAAAAGCTATATTACTGGGTATACATAACTTAAGAATTATCTTTCCCTGATGAATTGAAACATTTTCATCTAAATGGTAACTCTCTTTATCATCAGTAATGCTTTGTCTTAAGCCCTGTTTTTGTCTGAAATTAACATAGCTATACAAAGTTTCTTTTGGATGCCTGGTATATCTTTTCCTGTGCTAGTATTTTCAACCTTCTTATGTGTTTATATTTTAGGTTGGGCTTGTTTAAACAGCATAAGCTAGATTTTGCTTCATTTTTAGTGCCATTTTTCTGTAATCAAATCCTAAAACATTTGTCTTCTAACTAGAACAGTTAGCCCATTTTATGTTCAAACTACTACAATTATATCTAGGTTTATTGCTATTATCTTAGTTTGTGTCCTATTTGTGGGTTTTTTTTTTTTTGTCTCCTGTCTTCTTTTGAACTTCTAGTGTTCTTTATTTCATTCTATTTTCTTCTGAGATTATTTTTCTTCCTTCTGAAGTACATCTTTAGAAGCCATTTTGTTTAAGAATGGTAGGCAGCTTGTGGGCACTTTCAGTTTTTGCTTGTCAGCAAACTTCTTTATTTTATCCATTCTTTAAAGATAGTTTCATTAGATATATAATTCTAGGTTGACAGGTATTTCCTTTCACTCTTTGAAGATATTGTTCTGCCCTTCATTGTTGCTATTAAAAGGCAATCCTCAACATTTAATTAATTATCTTTCATTTATTGGTAATCCCAACCACATAGTTCGTAAGTGCTGGGTCATGAAGTTGCATAAAATAAAATTGATGTGTACGTGTATTCCTTTCCTTGGTCGCTGGTGCTAACTGAAGTTAATGCAAGTATTGTTGGGCTTTCAATTTTATCTCAAATAACTGCTGCAGAGCCCCTGAGGGGTGGTCTGCTCTCTGCTATCTCAGATATAGTTGCTGCCATGCTAATGAATGGGCCTTATTTTATTCCAGGGGTCTCCAAAATAGGGTGTGTATACTCCAGGAGATGTGCAAAACAATTTGCTTTAGTGAAGAAAGAAAGTACCTTTATTTCTACTTCTATTTATTTTGTCTTTAAAAATAAGAAGGAAATCAAGCTATGCCAAGGAATAAAATAAGGAATAATAATAAAACATTATAACATAAATAAATACATGTAGATTGGGGTTTATGTTGAGAATTTTTATTTTTATGTATAGGAAGCATGACCCAAAATGCTTGGAAAACACCAGTCTATATTTAAGTTATACGAATAGGGTTATGATCTCCAAATCAAAGCTTTACAGTTTGAGGCCTTTAGACAAAAAAATACTCAGCTAACTAATCATTTCTGCTGTCAACCCAGAATGTTGCAGAAAGAAGAAGGTAGGAGTAGCGTTATCATTCCGCCATTCATTTCCTTTGTGATGCTGAACATGTCACCTGGGTCTGAGCCTCAGTTTTCATATGTGTTAAACAGAATAATAGCACCATGCACTAGTGGGGTAGGAATCCAATCTCTCTGCATCTCAATTTTCTTGGCTATAAAATGAACATATTCATAATACTGACCTCTGAAGTTTATTTCTAGGAATCATTAAAATAACCTAACTTCAAGTCCTTTGCAACCCCCATCAAGAAATGAAGTCTTTCTCTTCACCCCCCCCATTTGAACAGGCCTTGTGACTTCCTTTAACCAGTACAATGTGACAAAAGTGACATACAGACATACCAGTTCTAAGTTAGGTCCTTAAGAGGCCTTGCCATTTCTATTCTCATCCTCTTGGAATACTTCCACCGCCCTGTGAAGAAGCCCAAGCCAGCCAACTTGAGGATAAGAGACCACAGGAAGAGAGAGGCCCCTCTGATAGCCAATACCAAGTCCCAGATATGTGAGTGAGGCCCTTTTAGATCATCTAGCCCTTCCTTGGCCACCAGCGGATGTGTCACCACAAGAATGAGCCCAGTTAAGACCAGCAAAAGAACCACTCAGCCAAGCCCAATCCAAATGCTGAACCCCAGAATCACAAGCTAATAAATAATTATTGTTTTAAACCACTGAGGTTGGGAGTGGCTTGTTACACAGCAATAGCTAACTGAGACAGTTATTAATAATCACTATTATTCCATTTGATGCTCTTCTCAACTCTGTGAGATAAGCAGGATGGATAAGATGTCCCATTTATTGAACAAAAAAAAATAGATTATACTATTCTCTGTCACAGTGAATTCTCAGATGGGATGTGTGAAAATGACTCATGTGGATGCAGAAATATTACACTTTGTAGTTATCCTTATTTTTGTTTTAGAAAAGGAAGCAAGCAGAACTTTACAGACATTAATATACAACAAGAATGCATATAATTTATAAACAATTGCACACACATTAGGGATACGTGCTGAAAAAAAAATGTTTTATTGATAGTGATGTGACATCAGAAAGTTTGTAAACCATTGTTTTAAGCAAGCTGGTGGAAGAGAATATATTTGAATATAAGTCTATGAACACTACTAGCTTATGCCGACAAATGAAAACTTAACCCAGCTGTCTGACCTAGACTATAGGGCCTCCAAACCCAAAGAATAGAAAGACTTGAACAGAATGACAAAATGAACAGGAGATTTACTACAGAAAATAAAAGAATTTTCAAAAAGTAATTGTCTTCCTTTGAGGAATTAGGCATAATAGCGAAAAATTCAAATTATATAGTTTTCAAAAGTATAAATACAAAATCTCAGTATGGAAGACATGCATTTTTTTTAAATGTAGAATAAATTAATTTAAATTATACACTGGTGGACATTTCATAATTAGGTTTATATATGATCGCATCTGGAAAACATCATTCTTCTAAACAGGAAAATTATGCAACATGTATTACATCGTGGGGGAATCACATGAAATTATTTTGCTTCTCCCATCAGCATGGAGGTCCCAACCTGCTTTAAGAATAATTATAAAGTACTCCTACCATATATGTTATAGGGAATAAAAAATATCAGGGGTCCCAAAATTCCATTTACTGCAGATAGAATAAAAAATTGAATGGCTTTTTTTTTTTGGTGTTGATGTTGATAATGAGAACTTCCACTGGGCACTCTAACCAATGTCAATGAGAGAAAGACATTGGAATCCATTTCTGTGATCAGCTATCTAGGCATTGTCACACGGCTGTGTTTGTCAGAGATTACAAGAATTAAGTGAATTAAGGCATATGACACTCTTAGAACACTGTCTGATACATGGAAATGCTCAATGCAGATTACAAATTATGAAGACAAGAGTGGAGATTAGGACATTATTCCTGGGGAACCTTTGGCTTGGCCTGTCGCCTTTGTTTTCCCACCTACATCACTAGCTCCAGGTAGGATCTGATGTCAGCCTGGGTGCCACAGAACTGACCATCACTCAAGTCAGTCTTCCCAGAATCCCTGCCTTTTCGATCGTGAACAGATTCGGAGAAATTCAATGACTTGTGCGTGAGTATTCACATCAGAGTTTGAAGGTCTCCTAAGCCTCTGCTCTTTCCATATATTAGGCTGTCTTCAACAGTCATCGCAGGACAGATACAATTTTCTCTCAGAGCTAATCTGATTTTCAGGAGGAATGTCCCAGACTCTTTGGAGTCTTCTTTCTTCCAGGTTCCAGACTGAGGGACCTGCCCCGCTCATAACTGATGTGCCATGAGCCCAGAGCCCAAACACGGCATGGCTCCTGGCTGAGCGCCCCCTGCTCACACACACACAGACACACTCAAGTGGCCTAACAAAAGATCCCCACTCAACCTGCACCACAGCCCACAATCAGTGTAGTAAATATCATCGGTTCACACACAGTTAAGGGCAGGCAAAATATACCATCTGTCATGGCTCATCCCAGCTTGGGCCTGCCTTTCTACATTGGCTCTGTACCAAAAATTGAGGGCGATTTTTTTCCCCCAGAAGGACATTTGGCAATGTCTAGAGACATTTTTGATCGTCATAAATGGGGAGGGGAAGGTGTGCTATTGGCTTCGAGTGAGTAGAGGCCAGGGATGCTGCTAAACATCCTACAATGCACAGGACAGCCCGCCCACAACCCAGAATTATCTGACCCCAAATGGCAATATTGCCATGGGTGAGAAACCCTGTTTCAGTAACTGTAACACTCTTGCAGTTCTTTTTTCTTTGTCAGTGATATGGGGGTAGTAACAGTATTTGCCTTACAGAATCAGTGTCAGGACTGAACAAAGGATCGGTGTCAATGGTGCCTATTCACAGTCAGCAGCTGACTCATTGATTTGGCACCTACATATGGAACACAACACCAGATGTAGGATGTGTGAAAATACTTATCCTCTCTGTACTCTGGAGACTCCACTCAAGAGGAGGAGACAGACATTAACCAAAAAGTCACACAAACAATAAAAGGTGGTTGTTATCATTATGGCTATTATTAATAAAAGAATTTTCTTCTTTTGGTAACTTCACGCTTTAATTCCTAAGCCTTTTCTGTGATTTTTCTGATACAATCCGACAGGGGCTAATACCAAAGGTGAGTGAGCTAAAAGTCTTCCATGGCCACACTGGGTTGGAGGAGCAGCAAAGCTCTTTGCTCATCTCTCAGCTCTTCGACCTTCGAGAGAAGCTGCCTCCAAGTTCTAATTGCCTGCTTCAAATCCCACAGTGTACAGGGAAGGGGGCACGTGACCTCCGGGTGGCCCTGCCACTGTGCTGCGTTGCTATAGTAAGGATGCCCTTTATTGATCAGACTGGCCTGGAGTCATGTAACTCCCCAGCCTGCCACTGAGCTCCCCAAGGGGCAGTTGGCAGGCAGTGGTGTCTCCCTGGACCAACAGTGACCCCCAGCTCTGCCCTCTCTCCCGCCCTGGACACGTGAAGGCTACCCACAAAAACACCTAATGCTTCTGTGTAGTGTCTTGTCATTCACACACTAATTTGAAGTCACAGATCAAAGCTGGTGAGAGACATCAGGGAAAAGAGATTTGAAGACTCCCCCTTCCCTAAAGCAATGCTGCCGTCCTGCATCAGCAGCCAGCAATCCCATTGTTTTCCCCAGAGAGTCTCTTCCCTATCCTTTAATTTCGCCACATTCTAGAATCTCTCCATCTTGCCAACATTTTTATTACAGAAAGTTTGACACTGAATCTTAGAGGAAGTGCAATATGTCTGCTACCAACTAGAAAACCAATGTCCTGAGAGGCTAACGGACTTGCTCAAAGGTCATGATGCTGGTTAGTAATTGCACAACCCAGAGAGATATCCTGTTTCTTCCTTCCTTCCTTTTAGTGGCCTTAGAGAATGGGCAGCCAGAAGGTGTTTCCATGTGGACTTTCCCTGGCTTTTCAAATTTCTAAAAATAAGGCATTAAAATTTTCTTACTTCCTCAAGACCTTCACATGTTATTGAATGTTCACATTTATCTGTTGCACTCCTTCCTCCATCTCCACCACCCCCACCACTGCTCCCCTGTGCTGTGATCTGTGAGCTCATTGCGGGTACTTGTTGGTGAGGTGGGTTGGGCAGAGTAGAGTGCTCACATGACCACGTAAAAATCATATCGCAAGTCAGCAGCAAGACTGGAAATTAAAGTTTTAGTTAATGCAAAATCCTTTAAGCTAAAGAGAGAAAGTACACAGAAAGGACGTCACCGCTCTTTATTCCACACCAGTGGGAGGCATCACTAATCAATCACTGAACATTCGCCTTTCAAACCCAGATTCAGCCTCAGACTCCTTCTTAAGACAATGCTCCAAACAGTTTTTACCTATGGACAGATTCAGCATAATGTGTGGTGCTTTGGATAAGACTTAAGCTGACATGAAGACAGAAGACATGTGAAGGGACAGAGGATGAACATCCTAGGTGGAGGGAACAGCACATGAAAAAGTGGCAAATATGAAATCATATTGATGCAGTCAAGGAAAGAGGCAGCAGGAGATAAAGGCAGGTTGGGCGGGAATCTGGGAGATTGTTGCTGATCACTCAGTGACCTCCTAACTGCCAACACCGTAGTGTGAATTAATTTACTGCACTGATAGGTAGAGGATAATGCCAAGAAGACCAAAAATACAAGAAATATGCCCCCCCACAAAGAATCTCTGGATACAGATGATTAGGCTAGGAATGACCAGGAAAACCAATCTATAGGTTCACTGAGCCATCAGTGGCATTCACTTTCTCTTCCTCTCTCTCTCTCTCTCATCTGAACCAAGAAACACACAGAGGCTCATTAGTTACAGGTCCAAGGAGACTTGCAGAGGCTGAGTAGAGTTGGGGCTGAGTGAGGTTGAGGTGGCCATTCAGAGCGTGTGCAAGCAGGAAGAGCTGCTGCAGAGAGAAGCAATAATGAGGGAGATTCTGTGACCTTAAGAAACAAAGAGAAGCCCCCGGGTCCCCAGATTTCTCTTAGGGGTTCAGTTGTACTTTGCTTCCTGTGTAAACATAGGATGGCCAATTGCAATAAAAACTCCACTTCCTCCCTTACGTTTGCCAGCTGGGGTATATGTCTGGGGTTGCAGTCAATCTCTGCTTGAGTCAGACAGCTGGGGTTGAAGGGTATCTGTACCTGCTTCCCAGTTCTCCCTAGTTACCACCATCAGTGACCCCGACAGCACAGGTTAGAGGTGCTTCGATTCACGCGCACCAAGATGTGCCGCAAAGTCACGCAAACGTGGAGCAAATGGTGAACAGAGCAAGAGCCGCACAAGTCACAGAAGGCGGCTGCCCTCCTCCCGTGCTGAGAGCGGGCACACACGTCAGCACAGGCCTCAGCAGACGGCGGGGGCAATCTCAACTCGCTGCTCCTGGTAAAAGGCGCACTTGAGAGATGGCGCTCTTCCCAGAGCTGTCAATCTCCCGGCATTCATGATCCTGAAAATCAATTTAATAGAACATTTCAAAGTAACTTTTTCAAAACTTTATGCCAAAAAGAAAAAAGAAAAGAGAGAGGAAAGTGCTAATTGCACTTCAGAGCCTCAGACGCTTTTTCAGTCCGGGATCCTGAAGTGTTTGATGAACTCTCATTTCACACAACCTTGCTTCACCCCTCAGAACAGATCGGTATTGTTCAGTTGATTTTACACCATGGAGAAATTGAGGCCCTTCTCAAGAAAAATGAGAATATCACCGCTTCCAATTTCCTACTTCACGAGGAATTAAGGAAGAGTGTGGCTCATTTAGATCCCAGACTTGACAAATGCCACTGCTTGAGATACCATGTCTGGCAGATTTCATTTGCAAATACTCTATTCAAGGTGTTGGTTTCACTGATCACTGTATGCCTTCTCTACGAGGTTGAAAACAAGCTGATAGCTCACATCCTTACAAGTCTACAAACAAAAATTGAAGGAAAGTGCATCTATTCCAGCTTTGTTTTCTAAAAATCTCAGGGAAGAAATCTGAGTGACTTATTTAGGTAGATGGCCACATGTGGACCAATTGCTGTGACCAGAGAGATGGATGCTGTGATTGGCCAGGCCTGGGTCACATGGGCCACCCTCATGGCCAATGGAAGCAGAAAATATTACCAGGAAGAAGAGAATTAGCAGAGACATAACCAACAGGGGAATTGCTGTGGGCTGAGGAGCCACCCAACACTGTCTTCAAGAAAACTTCTAGCTCAGCAGCCAGAAGGCAGCACAATACACATATGTTATTCTCTCCCTGTGGGAGGCACTGTAATATAAATATGACTTGTAGCTAAATCTTTGGGCATATCCACACTTGTCTCCATATGATAAATTCTTAGAAGTGGAACACCTGCATCAAATGTTCCATTGTTTTTGGATCCTCCTCACTAACCTGCTTTTCAGAAAAAGGGTACAAGTTTACTTTCACACCTATATGTGGGTGCTTTAACATGATTATTTTTATTTGCTTCCTAATAAAAGGTTGAACATGTGACAAAATAGCCCATAGAGGCTGGTGAAACAGCAAAGAGAAGAGGTGAAGGACCCAAGTAAATGACCACTTAGACAATCAGGATCTGAACAGCTGAGAAATGTTTGCACTGATGAGATATGAATAAATTCAGGGGAAATGACAGATTATCCTGGTCCTATCTATGAGCAAGGGCTGTGACCTTCCCGAATCAGACAGCAATGTGAACGAAAAGGGTCCCTTATGTCAGGCAGCTGAGCATTTAAGAATAGCTGGCCATGCATGGCTCACTTCCCCGGCCTGCACCGACGAGAAAGCAGGATGAACTCCTGGCAGCACACGGATGGAATTACATTTCTCAAGGATCACAGCCCCTGGAAGCCAGGGCAGCATACCTGTCAGGGGCAGACTCTGCCCCCTAATTGCTCCTGATGCACTATGGGCTAATTGCCATTGCTGAAAATAATCTCCAAAGATTACAGCAGGCATCATAAATAACGAGGGGCTCTGTGACGGCGCACTATGACAAGGTCTCAATCGCTCTTATCTTTTACTAGAGTGGAGCTTGTGCATTTGTGTTACTAATGAATCTTTTTCATTTGTGCAAGTGATGTTTCCATTTGACAATGACATGAACATAAAGTGGAGGTTAATTTACTCCATTGCAAGAGGTTCATTATTTAACCTGACGTTGAGGACAAAACAATGTAGCTTAATAGATGACAAATAGAAATTAGTTGTGATGAATTTTGCCATTTAATTCTTGCAGGCTCACTGAATGTTTGCCATAAACATGGCAAGAGAGCCAGGGTTACCTTCTCTGTGGGTGGGATTTGCTTACTTTGCTATTTCCAGGATATCATCCAAGGATAGGGAAACTTCCACTGGAAAGTTCCATTGGAAACAAACAATATCCAGTTATACAACGGACTTTAATGGTTATGCACTGCCATTGGGTCAAATTTTATTGGATTATCCTCCTTTAACACTGGATAAACAATTGACTTACAAGGTTAGACCCTAGAAGTTGTATTGAATTTTGATAGATACCATTGGTGCCTAAAACCCTATACTTGAGCCTTTTTGTTATTCCACATGGAGGTGGCTGAGCAGTAACAGGAATGGGCTATAATTCTAGAATCAAATGGAGCTTGTGTTTGAGTCCAGGTCAACTAGTTAGTAACTGGGTGTGCTTGAGTTAGTTATGCAACTTCTCCTAACCTGTTTCCTCACCTATAGAGTGGGGATGATAATAGTATTTACCTCATACTATGGTTCAGATGGGATTCTGAGAAAAAAGGGATACATATCACTTGTCATTTTTATGGAGTTGATGTCCTTGAATAATGGTTAGAAATTTCAATCATTGATTCTTTTTCTCCTCTATCAACATATGCATTCTGTCAAAAAACCAGGATATATCATTTATACTTTCATCTAATCAGTATGCTCCTTCTTTCAAAGTTATTTGCATTTGAACATGCTTCTTTCCTATAGCGAGAAAGACTTTGGTCCTGGGTTAAGAAATTCTAGGTCCACCTGATTGTACAATGAAGAAAGAAAGGAGAAGATCATTTTAGGCAAAACAGATAGCATGTGCTCAGTCTCAGTGTTAGCAGGGAGTATGGGAAATGCAAGAGAATAAAAGGAATCCAGGGTGTTTAGAGCATAGAAATCCTGAAGGTCATGGTAGGAGATATGGGAAGGGCCAAAATTTTGCAGGCTTTTGAAGGCCATGGTGAAGAGTTTTGTCTTGATCCAAAAAGCAATGACTGGAAGGCCACTGTCCTACCTAGAGTAGTGATGTGCTTAGATTTCATTTCAAGTAGCTACTCCTGGAAGTGATGTGGAAAACAGATTTGGAAGCAGGCAAGAGCGGATGTAGCCAGATGAGGCTGGAGGCCATTGCAGTGGCCCAGACAGAGGTGGCGATGGCTTAGATGAAGTGGCAGTAGATAGAAAGAAGTGAAAAGGTTTGATAAACGTGTAGGAGGCAAAATCAACTGGCCTTGACAATGGATTAGATATGGCGGTAAAGAAGAAGTGGTATCGATGATGACTTGCATGGGTCACCAGCACCCTAGATTAGAAATGAAATAATAAGACTCCCAGACAATAAATTAATTTTGCCTAAATTAACACACATTTATTAGTGACTCTTCTTATAACGTGTATGTACATGGTGTGCATATGTGTGATGTGTGCATGTAAAAGAGAAAGAGACAAAGGGTATGTGTGTGTATCCTGTGTGTTCACACACACATAGCCAGGACGTACTATTTAGATAAACTAAAAATTTGAGCCCTGTTTTATCTCTTCGAGTTGGAAACCTTGTGCCTGCCTCCTGCCTCCATGAACTGCATCCCTGTGACATATTAAATATTACTCACGCCCCTGCTTATTTTTCTAAACTACAGAGCACATATGCAACCCTCTATATACTTTTCTTTTATCTATACAGTGTGTGGCCCCCTCATTTTTATTGTTATTCTGGCTTCTATTCAATTTATTAGTTTGTGGCCTATGTAAGCATATTTTAATAATTTCGAAGGAATCTTTTCGTCATTCAAGCTTGTCTAAAGAAGGCCTGAAGTAATCAGTATTTCAGATTTTTACTGCTTTCCAGTCCCCTCCCCCACCACATACACACACTCATATATGTTTTGCTATTTTAAAGAAAGAGATTTAACAGCCATAAGGCACTTTTAAAAATAACATTCACATCTGGGCTGACCACCTGTATGCCAAAATTTAGCTTGATGTTAATTAAAACAGGCATGTTATAAACCTCAGGAAATGGCAGCTGACCCCTAACTATGAATGTAATGCTATAATAATACGTAGTAAAAATAAGACATTTTGAGGCCGTTGCCCAAACCACTCATGCATTAAAATTCTCACCACTATATACCCTTGCACGAGGATGGGTAAATCAACTGCAGAAGTGGCCCAACCAAAAAACAATAATGATAACAATTCAAGGGGTATGAGCCATTCATTCATTCATTCAACAGATGGCTTTCAATACCTATTCTGCACAGGCACCGGCTTTCTGCCCTGTGAGAAGGATTCTGCATGGAGCTTATAAAATTGATTAGCCCCATCTTGACAGACAGAATAACAATATCAATGTAGCTGATATTTATTGAACAATTTACTGTGTGTCTGGCACTGTGCTAAGCACTTAACATACATGATTGCATCTAATCTTTCTAATAGCCCTACAAGTTAGGTGCTACTATTATCCCCATTTTACAGATGAGGAAATGAGGCTTAAAAGATTTAGTTATCCACCCTGGGTGGTACAAGCTGGGAATTGGATGCCGGCCATCTGAACCCACGGCCCAGGTGTTTCAGGATGGCTCTACGTAACTACAGACCCTGCCCTCATGCCCATGTGGACCCACCTGTGAGCCCACCCTATGCTTTTCTGATCCAACCACAAGTAACCTCTCGCATTTCCCACTGCCTCCTTTCCTGACCCTTTCTTTGTCACTTTACTCACATATGACCCCAGAGACTGTCCCTCTTCCTTTTCACTTTCCCATCAGCCTCACTCACTTAAAACCACTCCTCTTAAATGCCTTTGACACCCTGATATTTGACAACTCAGCATTTACTTTGCTTTGCATTTGATCCAGTATTTGCTACTACCTCTGAATTCTGAAATTGTCCTTCCTCTTAGCACTTCAAAATTTTGTTTCATAAACTAGGGTATTGGAAATTTGCATATTAGGTCATATATATAATGCAACTATTAATAACATGAGTAACATGTATTTATATTGTAACTGGGTATTAGAATACATATGCATTGGCATTTAAAAAATTTTTGAATTCTCTGTGGTACAAACTACACTACCAAGAGTGCCCATTTGGCACAATTGTGAACAGCACTTGAAATTGTAAGTCTAAGTTCATGTCTGAATTTCCATATTCACTTCCCAATGTTCACTGTTAAAAAGATAAAAACACCTTTGCAACTCAACTGTGTTGTAGCTTCTGAAAGCCATGATAACAGTTGTGCACTCAGGTCAAGAGTCACAGAACCCATTGAATATGAAATATGCAAGAAAATGTAACCAAACTATCCTACAGGATCTCAAAGGCTTTATGCGTATTGGTCAGGACATTGGTTTTGAATCTGAAAACACAAAGATTTGTTCCTACTTCTACACTTACTTGCTTTGGGACCTTGGAGAAGTCTTTTAACTTCACTGAGCCTTGGTTAATTATCTTTAAAACTAGAATAATTATAGGAACCTCCCTGTATAACTCTTATGAGAATCAAATGAGATAGTATATTTAAAATGCTTAACTGAATAAGTGCTTAATAAATGATACCTGTTATTAATGCCAATTCTTTAGTAATACAGGCATACCTTGGAGATATTGTATGTTTGGTTCCAGACCACCACAATAAAGCAAATGTTGCAATAAAGAGTCACACAAACTTTTTGGTTTCCCAGTGCATATAAAAGCTATGTTTACACTATACTGTAGTCTATTAAGTGTGCAATAGCATTATGTCTACAAGAACATTTAAGTTGAAGAAATGCCCATTTACCATTTTGAAAATCCTAGGTCCCTTAAGAATGATGCTAAATCTATGTATGTACTTTGATTTAAAAATACTTTATTACTAAAAATTGCTAATGATCGATCATCTGAGCCTTCAGTGAATCATAATCATTTTGCTGGTAGAGAGTCTTGCTGCTAACAGCTGCTGACTACTCAGGATGGTGCTTGCTAAAGGTTGAGGGGACTTTGACAATTTCTTAAAATAAAACAACAATGAAGTTTGCCACATTGGTTAACTC
This sequence comes from Varecia variegata, assembly GCA_028533085.1. NCBI lineage: Eukaryota > Metazoa > Chordata > Mammalia > Primates > Lemuridae > Varecia > Varecia variegata. Next base: position 15,154,216 of record CM052447.1, read on the forward strand.
ATCCTTTCAGGAAATATTTCTTTATAGTATGCAATGCTGTTTGATAGCATTTTACCCACAGTAGAATTTCTTTGCAAATTGGAGTCAATTCTCTGAAACTCTTCTGCTGCTTTATCAATTAAATCCTTTGTTGTCATTTCAACAATGTTCACAGCATCTTCACCAGGAATATATTCTGTCTCAGGAAACCACTTTCTTTCTTTACTCATCCATAAGAAACGACTCATCTGTTAGTTTTATCATGGGATTGCAGCAATTTAGTCACATCTTTAGACTCCATTTCTAATTCCAGTTCTCTTGCTATTTCCGCCATATCAGAAGTTACTTAGTCCACTGAAGAAGTCTTGTACCCCTCAAAGTCATCCATGAGGGTCGGAATCAACTTCTTCCAAACTCCTGTTAATGTTGATATTTTGACCTCCTCCCATGAATCATGAATGTTCCTAATGGCATCTAGAGTGGTGAATCTTTTCCAGGTTTTCAATTTACTTTGCCCAAATCTATCAGAGGAATCATTATCTATGGCAGCTATAGCTCTATGGAATTCATTTCTTAAATAATAAGACTTGAAAGTCAAAATAACTCCTTGATCCATGGGCTGCAGAATGGATGATTTTTTAGCAGGCATGAAAACAACATGAATCTTCTTGTACATCTTCAGAGCTCTTGGGGGAATCATTGTCAATGAGCAGTAATAATTTGAAAGGAGGTTTTTTCCTATGAGTAGTAGATCTCAATAATGGGCTTAAAATATTCATTAAACCATGCTGTAAACAGATGTGCTATCATCAAGGCTTTATTGTTCCATTTCTAGAGCACAGGCAGAGTAGATTTAGCATCATTCTTAAGGGACCTAGGTAAATGAGCATTGTCTTCACCTTAAATTGACCAGCTGCATTAGCCCCTAACAAGAGAGTCAGCTTGTCATTTGAAGCTTTGAAGCCAGGCATTGACTTCTCCTCTCCAGCTATGAACGTCCTAGATGGCATCTTCTTCCAATAAAAGGCTGTTTTATCTACATTAAACAGCTGTTGTTTAGTGTAGCTACCTTCAGCAATTATCTTAGCTAGATCTTCTGTATAACTTGCTGCAGCTTCTCCATCAACACTTGCTGCTTCACCTTGTACTTTTATGTTATAGAAATGGCCTATTTCCTTAAACCTCATTAACCAACCTCTACTAGCTCACCTCTCTCAGCCTTCATAGGATTGAAGAAAGTTAGGACCTTGCTGTGATTCAGGCTTTGGCTTAAGAAAATGTTGTGGCTGGTTTGATCTTCTATACAGGCCATTCAAACTTTCTCCAGATCAGCAATAAGCCTGTTTTGCTTTCTTATCACTGGGGTATTCATTCATTAGAATAGCACTTTAATTTACTTCAAGAACTTTTCCTTTGCATTTACAACTTGGCTAACTCTTTGGCACAAGAGGCCTATTTTGGCTTTCTACATGCTTTTCTATGCTAAGGAAAATCTGACCACTCCTCCCCTCCTCAGTATCCCAGCCATACCAACTGCTTGTAGTTATCCCCAAACATCATGCTATTTCATCTGTCCTGTGATTTTTTATATATTCTACTTTTTTCCTGAAATTGTTGGTTCCTTACTGGGCCTGATGAGGTCCAAAACACTGTCGAAAGCTCAGATCAAACATTAGCACTTCTGTGAAATTCACCCTGACTCCCCAAGAGAGCCTTAAACATTTCTTATCCTAGTTTTGTAGAATATCTCCCTACTAGACTAAGCTGGTGGAGAACAAAGACATTTTATTTCATTTTATTTTTGGTATTATTGTATTCCCAATACCTTGCATAGTGCCTGGTGTATTGTAGAGGCCTATGTAGGAAGCTTTGGCACCAAGGAACAGAAAACACCACCTCAAAATGACTTAACCATTAAGAAAGCATGTGACCTTATACAACATGAAGTGAAAAGGCAGGATGGGATCCAGGGCTCATGTAGTGGTTCAATATTCACGTGAAAAAATCTGGCTCTTCCCACCTCCCTGCCGTTATCCTCAGCAAAGTGGCTTAGCCTTGGGGCCAGAGTCTTCATAGCCACAAAGTGGCTGCCACATCTCCAGGCCCCTCATCCAGGTGCAACAACAAAGGAAGAAAGGGATTATCTTTTCCTGTGCCTCCTTTAGAGCAGCTAGAAACCTTTCCCAGAAGCCTTCATCAGACTTCTGATATTCCATTTCCCAGGATTAGGTTTTTATGTTTACCCCCAAACCAATCATTCACAAAGGAAATGAGATTACCATGATTACCTTAGGTTAGGGATCAGCAGATATTTTCTGTAAGGAGCAAGATAGTAAATGCTTTAGGCTTGGCAGACTATACAGTCTCCCTTGCAACTTCTCAATGTGCCCTTGTATTACAAAAGCACCCATAGACAATATGTAAATGAGTCAGTGTGGTTATGTTCCAATGAAACTATGTAGGGATACTGAAATTAGAATTTCATACAATATTTGCATGTCCATAGTCTTCTTTGGAATATTTTTTAATCATTAAGAAAACCATTTTTAGTGCTAAGGCCATATAAAAACAGGCAGCAGGCTGGGTTTGGCCCAAAGGCTCTAGTTTGCTGACCCTTGGCTTACATTATTTGAGGTCAAATGTATGCTGAAGTGTCTTCCACCACAATTTCCCAAGTGCACAATAAATACTTGAAAAATTAAAGGAATAAATGACTAAAAAGAGTACAGTTCTTGTTCATGAGAAGTTCATGGGCTATCCATGCATATGATTTCCTGAAAGATATTTTTAAAATAACTGCTTTGTGTAATGATGGTGGATTTAGCAGAACTAAACAAACAAAGTTGTTTTTTTGTGATAGTTTAGATACTAAATTATGAAAATGGAAGATAAATAATATTTTGTGTTAGGTTACGTGGGAACTACAGATTTGCAGAACTCCTCATGGATTTACAGTCATAAGGGTTTGCTTTGATGGTAAGGAGGTGAAAGAGATTACTTAACGGGTGTTTTCTATGTTAACATCTTCTGACTTCACAATTTTCCAAACATAATGTTGCGTGCATTCTGATGCAGGCAAAGAGATAATTACAGAGTAACTGCTTGCACTCAGTGTAAATTAATCAAATGTAAATTAAATAAACTGTAAATAGAAGATACTCCTTAGCTGATACTGGCAAGTGAATCACCTCCATTATAGACTCATTTTGGTAAAATTACATCTAATCATAGTATTTTAAGATAGTGTTTGGCAAAACATCCCTAAATCTGTCAACAAAAGCAGCTATTACTCCTTTGCGGCTGAATACCTTTGCCAACAAGCACCCATCTGTCTGGAAAGATTTACTTACGGTTCTGCCTGAAGGCAGGGGTAAAATCCCAATGACCTCTGCAGGTTTCTTTCACCTTTGTGCTTAGAGAGTCAATAAAAATTCATTTTAAAGTAATCTTACGATGAACCTTCACAAACTAGAAAGCTAAGAAGTAATCGAGTCTGTTCCAAGAATCCCAGATATAGATATTCTTCTAGTAATTATATAGCTGGTTTTGCTTGATCAACATTTTAATCTTGATTGTCCATTGCTGCTTTAATAGAGTCTAAACTCCTCAATATAGCTCATAAGACCCCTAAGTCCCAGTCAGCCCCACCGTCTTTATACTCCACTGGACTGATGCTTTTAGTTCTTTAAGCACAGACCTTTGTCCATGCCGTTCCATCTGCCTGGGCCATACTTTCCCTCCCCAAACCTCATGTACCCCTTGCTGTGGCTAAGGTGTACTCTTCCTGCAGGCCTTGGCTCAGGTTAGGGGATCAGGAAGCCTTCTCTGTCTCCACCCACCCCATCATGAATCAGGTGACTCCTTTTATGTATATAGCACCCCTTTCTTGATGTTTATAATCCAAGTACATTTCTGTGTATTCATTTTTTCCCCTAAGCGTTGAGGACAAGAACTGCGTCTCGTTTGTTACAGTAAAAAGCAGAGGAGGCAACAAGGCCATGGGGATTTCTATGCCTTGCTAAGAAGCTTGGGCTTTACCCTGAAGGGTATAGAGAGAAGCCATTGGCCAGGCTCACATATGCCTCACCAGAAAGATCATGGCAGCACTGTCAGAGAATGCACTTCTAGAGGGAAAGGGGATGGACAGTGAGGGGTCCACACCAGCAGCACTGAGACTGTTTAGGAAACGGTTGCTATAAGCCAGGTCAGGGAGGATGGAGGCCTGATCTACAGCGGTGATGCTGGAGATGGAGAATCATGGTTAGTTTGGAGACACTTAGGAGGCAGAACTCTGTAGCATTGGTGACCAAGTATGTGGCAAACAGAAGGACTTAGAGAAAGAGAGAGAAAAAAATCAAGGTGAAATTTGGTTTCTGGCGTAGACAACTAAGCAAATGATAGTGCTAGTCACTTGAGAAAGAACAGAGGGGAAAGAAGTTGAGGCTGGGGAAAGGGGTGACTAAACCCATCGCAGACACACTGACTTCAAGGAGCCTGCAAAGCACTTAGGAGATGGCCAGGAGATGTCTGTATATACGTGGATCAGCTATGAAGAAGAGAAGTCTAGACCAAAGATAAAAATTAGGGAATCCTCAGGTTGTAAAGGGTATTGAATTTATCAGGATGTAGATCACACAAAGAAAATGTATATCAAAAAAATGGAGGAGGTCTTGGCCGGAACCCTGACCCACACCGACATCTGAAGGATAAAAGAAGAGAGGTTCCTGGAGGAAACTGAGGAGTGGGCAGGGAGGAGGGCAAAGTCAAGAGGAAGTGCAAAGGAAAGAGAAAGTTGCAGAAGATGGATATTATCAAACAGCTATGGTTGCGTAGCAAGCATGAACTCCCAGCAGCACGCCATGATAAGCATCTACTAACCTGCTCACAGGCCTACAGGTCAGCTCCGATGGCTCTGCTCAGGCTGCAGGGCTCTGCGCCAGCTGGGGCTGCTCCTCTTGCGTGTCTCTCATTCTTTGGGGACTAGTGGGTCCCCTGGGGCATGTTCTTCTCCCCGTGATGGCAGAAGCCCAGAGGAGCATGTGGAAGCTTGCAGAGCCTTCTAAGTCCTAGCCTTACATGGGTGCTCTACCACCTCTGCCCCATTCCACTGGCCAAGGTGAGTCACAGGGCTAGGCAGGCCCGACGTCAAGGGTGGAGAAGTGGCCAGCAGGGATCAGGACTGTGACTGCGGCTGGAGCATCAATTACACAGGAGACTTCGCCTTGCCAACAAGTAAAAAGTGACGTTGCTCACTCAAACAAAAATACCGTTTTTGTATGTTTTAAAACATACCCAGAACGAGGGACCTGATTGGCCCATCCCTTTCAAGGACTCTAGCATGCCAGGGTCACGCGCTAGAAGTCACACCCTTAAAAGAAGCCAAAGGTCCCCCAGGAGAAAATAATCATATGGCCTGTGAGGGCTGGATGAATGTCAGCGTCAGGCTTTTTTTTGGTATCAAGAGAAAAACTGGCTCAGATAGCTCTTGAAAGGGGGAGTTTATTGTAAGATTGCAAGGGTACGTGTCGAGTAGAAGTGGGAAGCTATTAAGAAGGGAATCACATCTACGGGCTGAACACTTTCCGTGGCTTTCACGTTGGTCTCCTGGCCTCTGTCTCGTATTATTTTAGCTTCTGCGCTTCTGGAACATTCTCTCTCTCTGCCAACTGATGCTTCTGTTTACTCATAGCTTTTGTTCTATTCTAGGTTCCACTTGCTTGTAGCTCTGGCTGGCCGTGATTCTGACGTGGGGCATTTTTCTGCCCCTGCCTCTAGCTGCCCTGGGCTCTCTAAGTTTCTCTAATCTAACCAGCTGTGACCACTAGGGGCAGGTCCAGGGGTAAGGAAGTTTCCCTCAGGAAGTACTATAGATAGGGAGGTACCAGCAGAGCTTTCTAGTAAAGGGAGGTGCCCAGAACACTGGGATGAGGATTCCAACAAGAATGAATGGAATGCTCACCCTCTACCCGTCTGGAGAGTTTCTCAGGTAGAAAGTTCGTCCCGAAGGAAGAAGGATGGGAGAAGCTGTGACCAAACCCCACATCACTGACCAATGACAGATGTGAAGGGAAACTTTGGCATGGTGCATGGTGCAATGCCCCTCATAAATCTCTCAGTTCAACATCATTGACAAAAGCTTGTCCTGGGATCTTGGAGATGAAAGCTAAAGCCATAAATTGAATACAAAATCATAACACTGAGGAAGACGTAAGACGGGCTAGGTCCACACAATTTGGAATCCTTATCCAAGGAATGAAACACTGGCAGGGAGAGCGTCCTCCTCCTGCCCTCGAGAGGAAAGGCACCATATGGGAAGAGGGATGGAGGCCATGGCCATTTGTGATGTCCAGTGGGATACCAAGACAGCCAGGACAGCTGCGGTCATCCTTCCCACACAATCAAAGAATAGGAGCAAGCACTTGGAATAAGAAGCCGAAAGTTCCAGGCTACATCACAGCCTTCCTAAAGGGCATCATCTGATGCCCTCTAACTTCCATTTTGCAAGATTCGATTTCCCTCCAGGCACACAGAGAATAGACGCCGCTAGTGTCTGATGGTGTGGCTGTCACTGCTGTCTCCATGGAACTTGTAAAGCTCGTCCTTAGTCCATCAGGGGCAGACATGCTTCTCTCTTCTCTGGGAAGTTCTCCAAAGCCCTGAGAGCTTGTCTTCCAAACCTGGGTTGTGCCCTACCCCCAGCCAAAGACGTCTCCAGTTACTCAATTGATTTCTTATTGTGCATCTACTCTGTGTTTAGAACTGGGTCAGATCTGAGGGGAATGATATTTCTCAGCATGCCAAATATGCCAGAAGCAATTTGAGAACAATAGAGAATAGCACATGGTCAAATATTGCACAAGAGAATGCAAACGACAGTTCAAAGAAGGCCAGGGTAAATTAACTAGAATCACCATAACATGGTCGGGGATACAGAGAGGATTAAATGTGACCTAGCTCCCAAAGAACACAGCTATTAAACATGCTCCCTAGTACCTCCCTCTTCTCTCACCCTTGAAAATAAAGCTCAATATTAAAAAGCATAAATAATGATTTATTTAATTTTCTAAATAAACATATGACACACCTGTTACTTTTAAAAAGGGGGAAGAAGGTGTCAGCAAATCAAACTGTGAGGTGTCACAAATCCAAGAGGATTGGAAATCACCACATTCATGTCCCCTTTGGGTCTGGAGAGATTTATGCTTCCTAAGGGCATCCAGACGTTAGCAGCTCAAACCCCGCACTGTATCCTGGCTTCATTTAAAGGACCCACAGGTCAGACCAAAACACAACGGAGCTTTATATGCCAATTTTTCTTGACTCTCTGTAGGTCAGGGGAAGTTAAGCTCATGTAATTAGGGGATAAAGATGGAGGCTGGGAGTGGGGGATGGAAGCATGATGAAAGTTCCAGAGTTTAAAGGCTCGGTAGGAAGTCAGAGGAGAAGTCGATAAAGTCATGTCTTTATGGAACATGTTTTTCACGGTAGAGTAAACGTATGTGCCATCACACCAAGGGACCCTCCCTGTGACTTGGTGCTCTCACCCATCTGTGGCAAGGACCATTCAAATTCATTGTGATGATTGTGAGGACATTGTTGTCCTGAGTCACCTTCTCAGTCATCAGACACCCGTTCAGTTATGTGCAGTCTCATATCAGCACTGAGTGCATTTCAGTGCATTAACTTTATTTTACAATTGACAATCCAGGTGACTTTCTATGCTAATTCTCTCTTAATAAATGATGGAACGATCCACAAATGGTGCCTAACAACAAAGAGCTTTCTGTAAATGATGTGGCCAGGCCCAAACATACATGGTCTCAACATATAATCACCAAAAGATGTCAGGAAGCAGTGACCAGCAGCAGTAAAAACAAAGCAGCAAGAATTCAGAATAGCCATACCTGAGAAAATAAGTAGAGAAAAGCCCTATAGTCCTCAGAACAAATACACAGAAAAGAATC
>CM052447.1:15162658-15249967 GCA_028533085.1 Varecia variegata
TTTTGTTTAATTTAGCAGCTCACTATGTCCTCAAAGACCCAGATTCTTTCTGTCTCTCCCTCTGCCCTGCTCAGCGTTGGCTTCATTCAAACTGGCAACCCGTTGACAGTAATTGTTGCAGGCTTTGGCTGAAGCTATTGGTTGTCTACCTAACAGTCATACTCTCCCTCTTCCCCATTTTAAACAGAAGCCCAGTTTGTTCCGGTATTAGAGATCAGTGTACTTTAGTAACACCTCTCCAATGTGGGTATTTATGATCTAAGCCAATTATGGTTATTTCATTGGTCTGCCTGCAATTGTTTGAAGAATGCACATCTCACAAAACCTTGGCAATGTAAGGGGAAGTTAGCTTTGGCACTTCCGGAAACATTTTTCATACTCATATAAAGTAACACAAGTCAGGACCTTGACCCTTTTTCTGCCTCTGCACAGAGTTGTGTGAAGAGGTGACTCCTGGAGCTGCTATAGCCAACTTGTCACCACAGGGAAAGCTATGAACACACAGAGTAGACAGATGAAAGGAACTTTGTGTTCCTTGAATTAACAAACCCTGAAACTGTCCTGTCTTTGAACTTCTTGTTGTGACAAATTAGAAAATAAACCTTATTCTTTAAACTGATTGTAGTTGGGTCTTTGAGAAACTTACAACTCAAGGCACCCTGATACGCAGTTATCACTACACAGACACAGCTACTTCCAGAGGAAAGAGAAAGCTGATCTCTTTCTGGGATTTCTCTTTAAATAGAAAAAATAAAATTTACCCCAGAAGTCTCAACCTTTCCCCTTCCCTTCACCACTTCCTCTTAACTCTAATTGACCACTTCTAGGTACATGCCCATTGTTGAACCAATCCCAAGCTAGTGGATTAGAATACCTTCAACCCAATCAGGCCCACACTTGGCACCTGAGATTGGGGTCAGCTGTCCTGGAGGTAACTGGCTGCAGGAGGAGGAGTGACTGCATATAACTGAGTTCTGTTAGGAAGACTGGGCTGGAATTAGAAATTCATTTGCTGTATCCTGCTTATTACCATATGCACAATGTGTACCGGACTTGGGGCTTCCCAGTGATAGGAAGTGTTTAGCACAGCTCTACCTCAATAATCAAATCAAAGTCTGCATCCTTCTTCAGGACCCTATTTTTTGAATCTCAAAAACTCTTAAATCTAAGCCAGCTCATCAGATCTCTAACAACTCAGCTTGGGCTCAGGTCCAAATATGGATTTTGCTAACAGAGATTGTATCTAAAGTAAGGTCAAAACAGGTTTCTTCCCACCTCCCACTAATTTTGCAGAGCTGTAGAAACAATTCTTCAGCACACTGATATATTCATGAGCACTAACTTGCTTCCAGGCACATTTCTGATACTCTCACTTCCTATCAAACTTTTCTGAACCTAAGTTGTCAGGCTTCCTGGAGCTCAGAAGACTATTCTCCAAATTGGAAAGAACTTTTCCTCTTTTGGAGGCAGCATGATATAGTGGTTAAGAGGCAGGTCAAATCCCTGCTCTGCCCCTAACATGGTGGTCCTTGGACAAGGTGCTTAACTTCTCAATGCCTTAATTTCCTCAACCATAAAATGTGAATGATAAGCATAGATCCTACCTGATTAGGTTGCACAGAGAATTAAATGAGTTAGTGCATGAAAAGTGCCAGGTACAGTACCTAGAAAATAAAATGTTAGCTCAATGAGTATTACCTATTCCTAGTATTTCTCTCTTCTTCTCCATCTTTCTGTCTTCTCTCTCTTCCTACATCATCACAGAGCTATATCATCACAATTAGTAGAACCAATTGATTGACCATTTTGGTTGTGTACTGTCAATTGATCAAATACATTGAATTTTTTTCTCATTTAGAGAAATCCACTATTTGATATAATATGTAACTTGGCCAATTAAATGAAAAAACATACAATTTTTCTATGGCAATTTTCTCTGCTCTGAACTTTCCCTGAGGCCATATGACAGAGCCTTTCTGGACCAGGCCTCTGGAGTCCAGGTGCTTCATTTTCCTCGGGCTGGGTTCCTGGCCTTGAGCCAGTTCCTCTCCAACTGTCTCAGACAGGCTGAGCTCTGAGATTGCCTCGGGGACTCAAATTCATTGACTCGCAAAATCAAAATATACAAATTCCCCTCTTAAACCATGATATATCACTGGGAGAATATTGCCTCTCCACTGCATTAGGGCCCGCCCTATTACCTTATGGAATTACCCACAGTGGCAGAAATCCATTCACCTGATCCACTGACACCCTGGGGGCAGCTCGGACAGCATAAAGCCAATTGATAGATGTATATTTGATTTATATTTTATGCCTAGAATTTATGTCTTCTGCATGTTTCATTTGCCATTCTGACTCACTTTATGCCATGGGAGAACTAGGGAGATTTCTAAAGGAACTGAGAAAGAGACGGCATGAAAGGAACAGGGTAGAAATCAAAATAGTAATTTTTCTTTCTAATCTAGGACCTTGCACCCAGGCATCCTGATCAGTTTTAAAGCACAGAGGAAGCATCTCTCCTCTCCTGCTTCCAGGAATGAATTAGGAGGAGAGGAGCTAAGCTGGAAGGACTGGAAGATTCTTCCCTGCAGACTAGCAGCTGGGCCAGATCCCCGATACAAAGTGTGTCCATGGGCCAAAGATATGACAATAGTAGAAGTGAAAGTATGCATTTTATTGTACTCAGCTAGCTAGACCCTGCCACATCTTTCAGCACATTTCATGCTCAAAACACACTGGAAGAAGGTCAAGACCGATACATTCAGCCCCATGTTACGGGTGTTCAAGAAAGGAGAATGACCTGCCTAAGATCATGGCTTGTGGGAAAGCTGGGACTGAAACTGAGCCTCTGCCTCCTCCTTACCTTCCTGGTGTGAGTACGAACAGGTAAGATTTTAGAAGCCATCTTCATAAGCATCTATATAGGGAGAGACTCATCCTCATGAATATTACTTAAGAGTTCTATTATATGTCCTATTTTTTCCAATAGTTTAATTTTTTTTAAAAAGAATTCACACAGTTTACAATAACAGCTTACACACACACACTAATTTGATCCTCATAGCACCCTGTGAGGAAGGTAGCTCTTTTCCTCTTTTTACAGAAGATAACACTGAAATATGTGAAGATTAAGTAACTTTCAAGTAATGCAAACCAGTTTGACTCCAGAAACTGTGCTCCTAACCACTCCACCATACTGCTTCTTTATCAAGTCTTAAATGGAGAAACGGGAGTCTACCCCTAACAGATAAAGTTGCAACAAGGCCAGGTGTCCTATTGGCTGGCTCAATACCTGGCACATTAGGAATGGGGCCCAGAGAGAGACAAAGTCAACTGATCCTGTCCCCTTGATAAATTTCCTCTGCTCCACTGGCTAAACTGCTCCATTGGCCTTAGCTACCCAGTATGACAATCATTCATTTCAATTCACCAAGTAATTGCTGAGCACCTGTGGAATGCAAATCTCTATGCTGGGCCCTGGTAATGCAATGTGAACAAGACAGACATCATCCTCGTCCTCACAGAGCTTACAGCCTAAAGGGTAGAGCAGATATTAAACCAGTAATAATGAGTGCAAAAGCAGTAAGTCCAGCCTTTCTCACAGACTCTCCCTTGGAAGAGATTGTAGAGGTCGTGTAGTCTGGCCCACCCAATGCAGAAATCTCAGTAATCTTTCTTACACATGGCCATGCAACTTCTGTTGGAATCCTCAAGGTCAGAAAGCTCCCTTTTCCAATGGCAGCATATTACAGGTTAATCATAAAGATTTTCCATATATTAAATCTACATCTTCTGCCCTATAATATCTGCCAATGTTCCAAATCTATCTTCTGCAATCCACAGACTAGAATCTATCCCTCTTCAATGTAGCATTTCTTCAATATATTTGAGGACAGGTATCAAGTGGCCTTCAAGATTTCTCTTTTTGAAACTAAATTTCTCCTGTCAACCACTACTCTTAGGCCATGACTTCCCAGTCTTTTCCTTCCTAAGTAGCATAGTAAGGTTGCTAGGGAATTTGCCAATGACTAAAATAAAAAACAATAAAAAAAATTGTTTTAATATAGTCTAACCAATAGGGTGAAGTGGAACTATGATCTACAATGTCCGATTTTGAATCAAAAGTGTAGTTTATTATATCTCAAACAAGAAGCAGTACAATTAATCAAAGTATGTGCCTAAACTATGGACACAGTCCTAAACTATGGATGCGGTATCTTTACAGTAACTTGTTTATGCCAGCTGTGAAGAAGCCTGGAGAGTGAGTGGCGATGAAATCAAAAAGGCATTTCTACAGCTTGTTGAGAACTGAATATTTTCCCGTGCAAGAAGTGGCCCAAAGCCTAGAAGTAGTGGTCAGTTGGTGCAAGGTCTGGTGAATACGGTGGATGACAGAGAGTTTCCAAGTCCAGCCCCTGTAGTTTGAGCAGTGTCGTTTGTGCAACATGTGGTCTAGCATTGCCTCGCAGGAGGATTGACCTGTCTCTATGAACCAGTCTCAGCTGTTTAATTACAAGCATCCTCATCATTTCATCCAATTGGTTGCAGTAGACATCTGCTGTAATCGATTGATCAGGTTTCATGAAGCCGTAGTACCAGCGCTGGACCACCAAACACACACCATTAGCTTTTTTGATGAATATTTGGTTTTGGACTGTGTTTTGGCACTTCATCTTTATCCAACCTTGTACCGAATGCTTGTGGTTATCAAAAAGAATCTACTTTTCATCACACATAACCATACGGTGTAGAAATAGTTCACCTTTATGTCGTGACAGTAAAGAAAGGCAAGCTTCAAGAAGATTTCTCTTCTGATGTTCATTTAACTCATGCAGAACCCACTTATCCAGCTTCTTTACCTTGCCGATTTGTTTCAAACGGTCCAATATTGTTGGAATAGTAACATCAAATCTTGCTGCTAATTCACGCATAGGTTGAGATGGATTCGCTTCCACTACAGCTTTCAGCTCATCATTATCCACCTGGGCCTCAGGTCGCCCACGTGGCTCATTTTCAAGATTAGAATCACCAGAATGGAATTTCTCAAACCATCGATGTACTGTGAGTTCATTAGTCACATCCTTCCCAAACACTTTGTTGATATTTCGAGCTGGGTATACTGCATTGGTTTCATGACAGAACTCATATTAGAAAATAACATGAATTTTTGACTTACCCATGGTTTCACAAAAATGGCTCTAAAAAAATTTTGAAAGAATCACAAGCCAAAACGTGCATTTAAAAGACTGAGGATGTACCTTCACAATAAAAATAAAACAAGAAGTGTCAAAGTGAAAGTCAGAGATATTAACTGTCAAACTTAGTACGTAAGGAAATCAGACATTCATACTTAATAACCTAATACTAATGAATGTATTCATTGTTTTAGTTTTAACACTGATTACACAGAATTGGCTCATGTTGTACTCAGATAATTGCTTGCATTTTTCAGAGAGAGTTGTCAAAGTCAAGTCTCCTCCAAACCTCTACTTGGGTAACTGATAGTTTTTTAATCTACCTACAGGACTTTACACTTGCCCCTGTTAAATTTAATCTTAGTGAAGCTCAGATGATAGTGGACATCTTTGTGCTTTTTGAATAATCCTATCTTAGCCCCACAAAATGATTTTCATAAGAAACCTGTTCAGACTAAGCTCTTGAAGAGCTGAGTAATCTTTGCTGATGACCTTGGAATTGCAGAGAAGGATCCCATTGTAGTGTTTCATATGAAAACTCCCTTCTCGGAAGCTCTGTACTCCCCTTGACATCAGCTCCAGGGCCTCTGTCTCCACTTCCCCATCACAGATCTCAACTTTTCTAATTTATGTCCGCCTCCCCCTCTCCACCATTCCAACTCCAGCCAAATCCCTCTCCCCTGAATTAGGAAAAGAATTCAGTCCAGCCTCAGCTCCAACTAACAAATTTGGTAACTCAACATACATGAGCAGGCAAGAAAAAAATATTCTCTCTTATGTAACAGGCCTATCCTCCATGGAAGTAAGTGCATATAGAGAGATGGTAATGAATATTCTACAAATATTTACAGACCACTTACAATGGGCCAGGCACAGAGCTCCTCGAAGGACGAGTGATGAGCAGTGATAACCAATGTCAGACATGATTCCCGACTGTATGGTACCCACCAGCTAATAGAGAAGGCAGACATCAGTCCAATAAACACACAGTCCATGTAAACTCCAGGCATAAAAAGTGCTATGAAGAAAAGACAGGTCCATGTAATGGAAGGATTTGGTATACTCAAGAGGCCAGGAAGGATTCTCTTATGAAGTGGTGAATGAGCTGAATCCTAAGGAGTAGGAGGGATTAGCAAAAATATTCACTGTTGCTTTATTTATGGTGGTGAAAAACTGAACACAAAATAAATGTTCTTAAATGTCTATATGAAGGAACAATTTGGGGCATTAATTTGTGGCATATGCACATGATAGACTATTAGAAATCCATAAAGAGTTACATTTTTGAGACTAAAATATTACAAAGATTTTTAAAAATGCAAACCAACTTAATTTTTAAAATATTAATGTAAAACACCCTAAATAAAATGTTAACAACAAGACTCCAATAGTACATTATGCAAATTGATTCTATCCAGGAATTCAAAAATACTTCAATCTTAGAAAATCCATTAATGAAATTCATCATATTAATAAGTCAAAGGAGAAAAATATGATTACCAAGATTTTCAAAAAGCATTTGATAAAATTTAAATCCATCTCTAACATAAAAAAAAAATAAAACACTTTTTCAAAAAGGGCATATACAACCTCTCAAATTAGGAAACATGCTAACTGGCAAAACACTAGAAACATCTCCATTAAAATCAACAATAAAATGTAGGGGCATGCTTTTACATTTGTTATTTAATATAGCTCTAAAAGTGCCAGCCAGCGCATATAAAATCAACCAAATAACAGATACAACTACTGAAAAAGATGAATACACAATTATTATTTTCATGTGATATAATTATATACTTAGACAATATAAAATGATAAAAAAAATCAAAACAATAAAAGCATGCAATAAAGTGGCCACAAGAAATACACAAAAATCAATACTATTCTTACAAGCCAGCAATAACAACTTAGAGAATATAACAGGGGGAAAATTTCCCATTCACACTAGCAAAAAAAAAAAAAAAAAAAAAACTTAGAGTAAATATAACAAAAGCTTAGTGAGGTACATATACAAAAAAATAAAATAAAAATAAAACTATTGAAAGGCATTAACAAATAAATAATAAAGATACATAACTTGTTCTTGGATAAGAAGATTCAATATCATAAAGATACTCATTGTCCCCAATAAATCTATAAAATCAATGGAATCCCAATAAAGTTTGACAAAAGATTGTAAAAGTCACTTCTTAGGAAATTATTAATAACCAAGTAAAATAGCTCAGGAAATATGAAGAAAAAAAGTAATGAGGAATGATTTGCCTTATCATATGTGTTATATATCAAATGTGTTATAAAGCTATAGTAACTTAAAAATTTTGATCCTAGAAAAACAGATGGACAGATAAATGATACAGATGAGATAAAACATAAATAGACTCAAGTATGTAAAAATTTAATACTTGATAAAGAAAACATTACAATAATAATTTTTAGAAACTACATATTCAGAATCTATAATATACAGCTAAAGCAGAGACCAGTAAAGAAAAAAATGAAAATAAATTAAACAGCCAAAAGTTGTAAAAAGAACAACAAAGTAAATCAAAACAAACCAGAAGGAAACAAATAGCAAAATCTAATGCTCAGGAAAGAGAAAAACAAAACTAATAAACAAATCACAGAATAATAAAATTCTAAGAAGTCAACAAAATATACAAACCAATAGCTCACCTAATCAAGAAAAAAAAGGGAGAAAACACAAATGCATAAAATAAGAAACAACAAAGGATAACCACTGAAACTGAAAATTGAAGACATCATTAGAAAATGCTTTATACAATAAATTTGAAAAAATAAATGAATAATTTTAAGAAAATGCAACTTACCAAACTGATCCTAGTTAAAGAAAGTTTAAACAAATCAATAGAGAAAATTATCAAAGATCTACTTCAAAGCAAACAAAAAATAACAATAGAAAAAGCACCCTGCTGAAATTATTTCATACAGAAGCTGTACCAAACCTTCAAAAAAGAAATAATCCTAATGCTACTGAAACTCTTCCAGAGAGTAAAAAAAGAAGAAAAATTTCCCAATTCCCTTTTTAACACAAAAATAATCACTATGTTTATTTTCCCTCTTAAACAGATATATTCTTACATTACATTTTGATCAAGTTCATGAAATGTTATGAATAGTTCAAAATCTCAATTACTTTTGAAGCCCATATAACATTGATACCTGAATCTAGTAGATTGCATCAAAAAACTGCAGACCAATCTCTTTTGCAAATATGGATGCAACAATAAATAAAATATTAGCAAAACAAATAAAATAGTCAATTAAAATTATGTTCCAGATATGCAAGGAGAGTTCAACACTAGGAAATCCATTAATATAATTTACCATGCTAATAAATCAAAGAGGGAAATCATGTGAACCATATACTCTGAGGAGACATTTGACAAAATTCAAATTTTTGTGAAATCTGAAAATTTTCAAATTTTAAGAAAAGTTTTCAAATACAAGAATCAATGAAAACATAGGCATTCCTGGCCTGCTCCTCAAGAGGACAAAGCACACTTCCTCAGGCACAGGGGGAAAAAAGTAGCCCTGGCAGTGGTTTGCTGTATGCAGGTGACCTCCCAGGTGGGCTAGGGGGATCTGGGCAGGATGTGGGCAGCTGCTGCATTAGACTATAGTAGCATAGTATCACCCCCATAGAGTCCTTGCAAAAGGAAAAGGAAAAATATGCCTTTACAATGGAAAAGCCTGACTAGGTATTTTTGCATGCATCATCTAATTGAATTCCACTCACCACTACCCAAGAATTAGGTAGAATCATCTCTATTTCATAGACAAAAATTGGAGGATCAGAGATGCTTGGACATGTACTCAGAGAACACAGCTAATAAGTACAGGCGTTGCATTTGTCTAGTTCTAGTCCTAGTTCAACTTTGCTCTCTTTCTTCTATCCCTTCAATCTCCTTCCCAGAGATCCTCTCTGGCCAAACCCAAAAGTAAGCAGCCTCCCGAGGCTCAGAGCAGGGCGAAGGGCGAGGGACACATCTGGAGGGGCTGACGGAAGCTAACAGGCACATCCACTTTCTTAACCGTAAAATGGAGATAATGAGCATTCCGGCCACATGAGTTGTTCATGAATTGAATAAGATATTGCATTTAAAAATCTCAGCACGGTCTTGACATTAACCCAACTCCTAATAAACATTAGCCATGTGAAAGACTGGCATTCACCTGCATTGGTTAACTGCCCTGAATCACGTAGACTTCATTATTTAGTCAAAAGTTAGCATTTTGTACTTAAACTTGAAGAACAAAAAGCAGCAGAGAAAGGACACAGCTGGCTCCTTCCATCAGTTTCCCCTGGAAAACAGATTAAATACCACAAACAAACCAACACCTAGGCAGAGGAAGATGCCGATAAAATGAGCGACTCCGATTTCCCCTCAAAAGAACACTCACTTTAAATCCATTTTTAAAAGTAGTGCCAATGAGGAACATTCTCACAAGGGAACATCTTTTTGAGATGTGGTCTCACTCTAGGAAGACGTTCTTTGCACCACGCGTGGTAAAGTTCACACTTAACAATTTTGGTCATAAATGACCACCTAAATATGTCAGGAATAATTTAGCATCTGTGACCCCTAGAGCTGAAAATGTAGATGAATGTAATTAACCTACTTCCAAAATTGGAAAAAAAAAAAATCTGCTCTATTCTCTCCTGACTTGGGAACATATGGCGTCGGATTACATGGTTGGCACCTGGCTGACTGCTGGGTCCATGTGTCGCGTTCTAACACAAACCGGCAGAGGCACAGAGTCTGCCCGAGGAGTCGCCAGCCAAATCCAAAATGGGCATCTCGAGCCACAGGCTCAGCCAAAAACTGCTATTAACAGCCTGGTGGAGGAAATAGAGCACTCAGCACTACCCTGCTGGGCCCCGTTTCCCCTCTAGCCCCATGACCTCGTCCAAGAGCACGTTGAGAAGGACCCACGAGGTTGGTTTCTCCATTGACGCACATCAGCACTCCTGGCTCTATTTGTCAGGGAGAAATTGAGTTGGCCTCAACTCAGCTTTGGGGTTGGCTCTCTTAAGTTAAAAGTATTTTGAAGCAAGTAAATCCAACCAAATGCTTTTCATCCCAATTAAAAGTGTGCTTGTTGTTCTCCCCACCCAAGCTCCCAAATCCTGGCATGTTTCTTTTGAGTAAAGGACACTCACCTCCAAACTAGTGGGAAGAAAGCCAGATGTATCATCAGCACCCTCCTGGCCCCATAGCCCTGTTCCTCTCTCCCCTGTCTTATTACAGACTCTATCTCCATCGCTGTAAATCAGCCCAAGCCACTGATGCACCATGAGGCTGAATATATACATCCCAGTTCCTCAAATGTCCTATTACAATACTGAATGCCCCTATATTATCCCTTCCTTCTTGTAATTATTTTATCCCTCTTTTTTTGCATCTTTTTTTGAAATAGGCCCAGCCGTTTCAGGTTGAACCATGGATAATCAGGGTTTAGCCCATGTCCACTGTGGGACTCAAGAAATCCCAGGAAACTGTATAGTGTTGGTATAATTAGAATGAGAAGAAGTCTGGGGAAGGAGACCAAGGGTGGCGGATGTGTGGCTGTTTTGACTTAGCTGGTGCAGCCCCCTCCTTATAGGCTAGGAAGTGGAAGACATTAGTGACAAGGAGGAAAGATTATTAAAGGGATTAAAAAATGGGTCTTTTTCAACCAACTGGAAGGATCCCTAAGATGAAAAGAGAAAAGAGAAAAGGCCAGCTACATCCACTAGCAAGAAATGTACCCCTCCTACGCCCATATCAATACACACCATCTGGACAGAGCAAAACAGTGGTATGGAAGACAGTTCTCTTCTTCCCATAGCCCTGTCTTGGTGGCTGTGGTAGACATCTGCTGCTTCTCTCTGCCCAGAGCTCATTTCCTGTTTCCTCTGTTAATAACATTCCCATGTGCTTAATGGAACAGCTCCTTCTCTACTCTAAATGATTGTGGTGGGGCTGCCAATCCTCATACTTTGCATCCACCCACCATCACACAAATGGGCATTTGACCCAAGTAAGTGAGACGGTTTCTCATTTTGCTGGCATAAGTGAATTAATCCCAAGAAGTGGGTGTGTAACCCAAGCCAAGTCAATGAAAACCTGCTTTGAAAGTTATGTAAAACTAGAACCTAAGTAACACCTTAACTTGCCAGTGCAATGTCTTCTCTGAGTTGAGATTGAACATTCTACTCTCAGCTTGCATGGAAAGATATTGTAAGAAATGGCCTTTTGAAGAACGCTCTGTACTTTCGGAAGATCAGAGTTGACGACACTGCCCACTCTATTACCTGATGTTACTTCCATGAAGATTTATATGACATTTTTTGTGCTAGACATTTAGCATCAGAAAGATAGTTTTTCTCCCAGGAAATTTCCTTTATATGGTGATATGAAATCTGTATTTCAGTGTGTATCCCTTTTGCTTTGTCTGCCAGGAAGCCCACAGATAAATATATTAATTAACTAAATGATTCCAAATAAATGAAACATATATTTGTATGTTCTTTATAATATCTCCAATCTGTTTTATTTTTAAGTTTTAACTTTGAACTTTTATAAAATTAGGGTAATTAAAAAATTTTTTTAAACTTGAAAAAAAAAAACAAAAACGAACAAAACTAGAGCCTGGGGGGAAAGCACTCTCTTTCCTCTGGAGTCACCAAGCTGGGAATATGAAAAACTGGAGCTGCCTGTGCCCTGCCTCTCACTGTGCAGGGGAAGCTACTGCACAGGTCTGTGAGAAGCAGCAAAGAGAGGGGGAAAGAGATGGAAGAGAGAGGGAGAGATGGAGTAGAGGGAAAATGAGCCAGAGGAGAGATAGACAGAGAAGGAAATATGAGGCAGAGGTTGGGGAGAGAGGGATGGAAAAATAGAGAGAGACATGGGAGGGCGAGGGGGACAAAGAATCAATGAGAGAAAGAAAAAGACGAGAGAAAAAGATGGGGGTAGAAATGGGGTGAGAGAAAGATGGAGAGAGAGAAGACAGAGAGAAAAATGGGAGGGACAGAGTGATGGGGGAGACAGAGGGGTGGAAGGAGAGATGAGGAGAGAGATGAAAGGAGAGAGGTGAGGGAGAGAGAAATGGGGGGAGAAGGAGGTGAAAATGCAGTGGAGGAGGGAGAGGGATGGGAGAGAAAGATATGGGGAGAGACGGATAAGAAGAGAGAGATGGGAAGGGGTGAGGGATATGGGGAAGAGAAAGGAGAGAGGAGACAAACGTGATGAGGTCTCCGGAGGTCCTGATTCCAGGCCACCCCTGAGACCACCTGCAACCTTGTGTACTCTAGTTTGTGACAAGATTCAAGTTAGGTCCTATCACTTGCAACTCAAAGCATGAAAACAACTCTAATGCCCTTAATCAGACCCAGTCTGGTCGCAAGCTTGGCTCTCATCGGCTTTGTTCTAGAACCCAAAGGTGAAGTGGAGGTTCCTCTGATCACCTCAAAACCTATGTGCTCTCAGAATCTATCCGGCCGATTTCCAAACCTCAAATAAGTGGCGAAAAGATCAGTTCCTTTCCCCTGCCAACAGAGAGCACGTAAAGATCTTCATTTCTTCCCTCCTACTTCCCAAACTGGGATCTGGCTATCAGAAACCAATCCTCCACCAAAGATACAAAAGAAGCTACTTGGAGGTTAAAAGCAGCATTTAGGAGAAAACGATGTTGTACATCATACCAAAATTTAATATGACTTTATGCAAAATAGTAATGTGTCTGGTAATGCAAAGATTCTTCTAAAGTAGGTTAATAACAATCCAAGATTATTCTCCTTAAAAAAATGAAAATGTATGTCAAAAAAAAAAAAAGACCTAAAGTAGCTGAATCTTGTACCCATTGATGGAGCTGATTTACATAGATAGCATTTAACATGCCATCATCATTATCCTATCAGTCTCCTGTCTAGCGTGCAAGCTAAAGACGTTCAATGTGCTTAGAGGTTAAAAAAAAAAAAACACATACCCTACACCCACCAGCCAAAATGGTGGTAAATGACAAAAAAGAAAAAGGAAGAGAGAAGAAAAAAAAATAATTTTAGGCAGACAGATGAATATCAACTGGGATGAGAAAAAGACTGTCTCCCCCCTCCCTTTTGTACTAGTATAGTAACCTAAAAGGTTGAATAAAAGAAAACTAAATATTTAAGAGTAAAATGTGGTTATCAAATGGGGAAAAGGAAAAAAAAAGGAGACAGTATTATGATAATAGTTGAGTCTGCCTCTGCTAGAGGAAGCAGCTCGAGTGTGCCCGCCTTGAATTCAATGGAAGGCAAATTTAAATGAAACACAGTTTGTCCTTTGGAGTCAAGTGTGTGAATATTTTCAGATATTGTTTTCTTTTAAAATGTTAAGTGAGTTTAATTCTGATGGGAAGAACCAGAGGAGTGCCCTGGGAGCCGAAGCACAGTGTGGGGACAGACAGAGAGAGGGAGCTGAGGGTCCCATGTTTGTACATCCTGCTTGTCCCGAGAGTGCCTCCTTGACCGAACACTTGGCTGTGGCTTCGCAAATCTCAGGGTCTCGTTGGTGCCAAGAAGGCCAGAAGAATCAGGGACAAAATGAAGCCTGGGGTTTGGGAAGCCATTGACCCCTAAGCCTAACCCCTAGGTAGTTCTGAACGCTACTAACACCAGCAGGGAAGAGCCGTAGCCATCCAAAGTGTGTGGCCAGGGCCGGTGTGGGGAGGTACCCGAGCCATCAGCTGAAAGGGGGGGAGGTAGAGGCAAAAGGAGAAGAAAAAGAGAAACAACGGAGCATGAGAAGAAAGCAGGGAAGTGGGAGAAGAGAGGAAAGAAGGCAAAGACGAAAGAGAAAATGGGAAAGAGGTGGAGAAGAGATTAGTCAAGGGAAATGAAATTCTCTTAGCTTCCATGCATCTAGTTCCTTGCCCTGAACACCCAGGCTGAGTTCCAGCCTTTCCACAGTTACTCCAAACATATGCTCTGCAAGTCCCCAGGCTCATGCTTGGGGACAGTCATCACTAAAGCAACACTGCTCTTTCCTACCAAGCCCAAGCGCACATCAGAATCCTTTCTAACATAGCATTCCCAACGGTCCCTGCTATTAATTAGGACTCTGCCCATAATATATAACTGCCATGACTAGAGCTTTTTCTCAGCCTCCCTCACATCCAGACTGTGTATCCTCTAGCAATTGTCCACTCAACGGCAGGCTTTGCTCATATCTGGGATTTTTCCTAGCAATACAGATTTTATTTGCAAGAAAAAAAGGACAGAAGTCAATTAAATAAAGTGTGATGCTAAAAGAAATATGCAGAAACTCCCAAAAATTAAAAAAAAAAAAAAAAAAAACCTAACAACCTTGGGCCATGTCTCTTTTTGTCCTACCCCACAATGTGACAAGACTAAACCAGACAAACCAGGTTCTCTCAGCCGGCAGTCTAGTCTACTAAAGAACAAAGATAAAATAAAGTGACAGCTTTTGAATATTAATAGGGTCTATCAGCAAGGGTGAGCAGGAAACAGTCAAGTCATCCACAAGTTCTAAAATCAGCTCCTAAAAGCCCGAATTCATCTCATCACTCCCCACTTAAGAATTCCACTTAGAAAATGAATCTTTATTTCAAAAATAAACTTCTGAGATGCCCAAAGATAAAAGCAGAGGAAGAAATACTGAAGCTCCACAGGACCTTTCCTCCCTCATCCTCTCCCCCAGGGCCCATCATGATGCCAAGCATACTATAGATGCTCAATAAATGTTGGTGGCTGGAATGATGTGAAAAGAAAAAGAGTGTTCTAAAAAATCAACTTCAGAGCAGGAATAGGCTTTGAAAACAGGCTGGCCCCAATCAGGATCACAGAAATTGAAAATAGTTTTAGGAAAAGGAGGGACACCTACTCCAGACATTGCCCATACAATCTTGGGAGGGTTTTCATTTCTAAACAAAAGCAGAAACAGAGTTTTCTGGGGCACCACATTTCTATCTTTTCTGTTCACTCACTCAGGTATTCAATCATTCACTCAATGAATATTATTGAGTGCCTACTATGCGCCAGGCACTATGGAAGCCTCCAAGGCTCTAGTGGAAAAGAAAGACAAGCAAGGACCCAGCTTTCATGGAACTTATGTTTGCTCCATTTCTTCTCCCCACCTAAACCTAAGCCTGAACCAAACCATGACATGCTTGAACCATTTCAGTAGGATGAAGTGTCTCCCTACCACAAACCTCCCCCACCGTCTCTCTACATAAATTTTTTTAAAAGATTACTATTACCATGTTGTTCACCTGCTCAAAAACCTCCAGCAGCTCCTTAATATCTACAATTCAACTTAGGACACATTTCTCAAACAGGTACTCCACAGTAGGCATAGTGCTGGGACTCTAAGATAAACTCTACACTCCTCAATGTAGCACTGAGCACTGTATCAGTTATTTATTGCTCTAGAGTAAATTACCCCAAAACTTGGCAGCTTAAAAAAAAAAACTAATGAATATTATCTTCCAGTTCCTGTGAATCAGGAATCCAGAGGAAGCTTAGCAATTACAACAAGGTTGCAATCAAGTTGTCTCATCTGAAGACTTGATTGAGGCTGGGTGATCTGCTTCCAAAATGGTGCATTCACATGACTGGTGGTGGGAGGCTCAGTTCTTCAGTATTTGGGTCTTACCGCGTGGGTCTCTCCATGGGGCTTCTTAAGTGTCCTCAAGACATGGCAGCTTATGTCCCCCAAAGTGAGAAACCATAGAGAGAGAGAAAGAGAAGCCTTTAGAATTGTGACTTCCTAGTCTTGGAATCATACCCTTCCATGCTTCTGCTATATATTCTATTCTCATTGAATTTCTAAGTCTGGCTCATCCTCAAGAAGAAGGGAATCCAGCTTTACCCTTCAAAGGGAGGAATATCAAAGAATTTGTGCACTTAACCTAAAGCCACCACAAAACTATTTATTAATACAATCAGACCCTAATCCATTGACCTATTTTCATATGTCTATGATGGTATTCCCAGTTTCATCCAGTCAGATCTACAAATTCTCATTTAATTATCATAATAGACTGTACCCATTGTGCTATGGTTTGAACGTGTCCCTTCCAAAATTCAGGTGTTGAAAATTAATGGTCAATGAGATGGTTTTAAGAAGTGGGGCCTTTAAGTGGTGAGTAGGCCAAGAAGGGCTCTTCCCTAATGAGTGGGATTAAGGCCCTTATAAGAGAGACTTCACACAGTGTTTGGTTCACTTGCCCTCACACCTTCTGCCATGTTAGGACACTGCATTCCTCCCTCCTGGAGGCCGGAGCACAAGGCACCATCTGGAGGCAGAGAGCACCCCTCACCAGACAACCAAACCTGCCAGTGCCTTGATCTTGGCCTTCCCAGCCTCCAGAACTATGAGAAAATAAATTCCTGTTCTTTACAAATGACTCAGCCTGTGGCGTTTTGTTACAGTAGCACAAACAGGCTAAGACACGTTGTCAATACCAAGTCTTTCCCCATGTGTTGCCCCCACGTGGCCCCTCTCCTCTACCCTCCAGATCGTATATACCCAGAGAGGTAGCATAGCACAGTGGCGAAGATTATGGACCCTGGGTTGCCTGGGTTCAAATCCCACCACTACTTGGTGAATTACTTAACCTCTCTCTACCTTGATTTCCTCACCTATAAAATGATGATTATAGTGCCTACTTCATCAGCTTGTTATGATAATTCAATGAACCAATATTTATAAATTACGAAGAACAGGGCTTGGCATTCAGTATGTGCTATTATAGTATCTGTTACTATAGACATGATTCTTCTGCATCTAGTTCAAGTTCCATACTATAGCCCATAGTGACTCCTTCACTATACTCCTAATGCTATAATTTTGACTCATTTTAACTCCAGTCTGATCTACAAATTCTCATTTATCTCACCTGTAGATGCCTTGTCTCACTTCCCAATTGTTGTTTCCTGATAGTCTTTAAATCCTACTTCCCCAGACTTCCTAGGAGAGAGCATGTGCTCCATATGAAAGGAAGGAAGAAATTCATTCATGTTGCCCCCAGAAAAGTATTCACACTGTTTCCCCAGACAATAAGAAACCACACTCTCATTATTTCCTTGTGGTCCTCTAATGTCATAGAGCCAATCCAAGTTAAGCTTCCCACAAGGTCAGCCTTATGTGAGCTCACTCACCCCGACAAGAAGAACTTACAAAAACACCAAGATGGATGGGGTGGGGATCCCCTTAGACCTGGAGCTGTAGGAAGGCAGGTGTGAGCCCCAAAGAGGAGGGCCCAGACACTGCTATAACCCCAGGTAAAGCAAACTTCAATTGCACAGGATTGTTACATTTTCAAGAGCCTAATATTTCAAAATCATCACAAACACTCTTTCTCCATCCTGGACTCAGATACCATGGAGCTTTGAAACTCCCCACCTGCACTTTTTCCCAAAGGGGTGGTGTTTTCTTCCCCAAGAGTTCGTACCTTCTGGTCTGATCCAAAACCTGTGCTGGATCATTTCTCATATTTGGAACCTGCTGGAACTCCCAGGTGAAATTACAGGCAATGTGAATTAATAGCTACAGAGGGCTTCTGTTAAAAAGCTCCTTCCCCATCACAGAAAGAAGGTTCTAGTGGTCCTGGCTTGGCCACTAAGAGGACACATTCATTCATAGAGTGATTCATTAATTAATTCATTCATTTCTTATTCAACCAGTTTTTACTAAGCATGTGTGAGGCACATTGGTTGATACCAAGAAGTAGAATATGAGTATCTGGGCTTTGATAATCTTGCCTAATATAAGTCATCCTCTCAGGCCTCAATTTCTTTGTCTATAAAATGAAGAAGTTGGACAGAATCTCTAGGGTTCTTTTCAGTTTTAAAAAAAATTTGCTATTTGTCTGATTCTAATGGCTGTTCTGCTTCTCCAGGCAGGGTTGCTATGAAGATGAAGTTAGAAAATGTGCATGAAAGTGCTTTGAAAACTATAAAGCACTGTTCAAAATGTGAGGCATTATCCTCATTGTTGTTGCCATAGCCCCACAAATCCCTAGAGAAAAGTTTTCAAAGACCTTCTTGATAACATCCCACTGGGATCCTAAATAGGAAAAGCTCTTCTTCTAGTCTCACTGGGATCTCTCCTGCTGTTGGAGAGGTCCACAGGGTTGTTTCTGTACATTAGCAGCTTTTGAACAAATGCTTTTCAGAGATTGAAACTGTCCCCAGGAAAAAAAAAAATTGTATTATGTGACCTAATTCTGAGGTCTAGTCTAGGTCCAGAAGGAAAAAAAAAAAAAAAGCTGTGATCAATTAGTGATGTCTGCTGTGGTTATAGGATGAAGAAGTTATCACAGGCCGAATGATATTTCTGGACTCCTTTTGTAGCTAAATGTATGAGCATCTATTATGTGCCAGGCATTTTATTAAGGGTTGCACAAGTATTAGCTCATTTATGAAGTAGGTACTAGTGTTAATCCCATTTTACAGATGAGGAAACTGAGACCCAGAAGGGCTGCCTTGCCCAAGATCTAGCATATGGCAGAGCCAGCATTAGAAACAAGTATTTGAGTGATCCCAAGGCCAGTGGACTTTATTATGACAATACAAACTTTAACTGGGATCCTAAGACAGCATAGAGATAAAGGTAAACCAGAGGGCCCTCCTTATGTTTTCCCTCAACAATAGATGAAATTGTTAACATTGTTGGAAGGTTATTGACAGTCTGGCTTAGCACATGGATGGAAACTCTAAAGCTATAGTCTGTAAACTTTTTGAATTACACACTCAATTCGTCAAAAAAATTATGTCATCTAATCCAATATACAGATATCTATATGTATATATTTATTTTTAAATTGCATAAATATATCATAACACTAATATATTAGATACATATTAAAATATATCAAAAATAGAAAACTTTTAATGAGAAATACATATAAATACAAATTTGAAAATAGCTCCTCGAACTCCAGTAGGACTGTTGTGTTCAATCTCTGAGACACACTTAGCCACTCTCAATAACACTGAGTCAAGAATGATGTGTTTTTGCTTATTTTGCTTCCATTTCCTCTCTGGGTTCAGCTTCAACACCCACCCTGGGCAAAATGTCTAAGAACAGGACCACTCCCTCTCCCCACCCTTCCCTACCTACCTTCACCCCCGCCACACCTCTCATCCCCACTCCCACCCTTATCCCCCCTCCCCTGCCCTGTACCCCCTTCTGCAAGCTTCCAGGCATACCCACACCTTCAGGCTTTTTCCTACCTACCACCCAAAGTCCCCTCTTGGAGTCCTTGTTCAGAGCTGGCATCTCCAGCTTTGGCCAGTGCCCACGCATTTAGACATTCATTCATGCATGCAACCAACGAACACTGATCACCTGTTATAGGCAGGCACTGTAGGAGTTTGAAGAATCCAAAGAGAAACCAGTCCCAGGCATACCTAGACTAGGAGGGGAATTAATCCACATATGTAAATCAATATGATATTAAGCTGAAAGTGATAAGTTCACTGAGAGAGGCACAGGAGAGATGATTTTCAGCTTGAAAAATCAGGAGGATGTATATGAAGAAGGAGCTGGAGCCCATTCTCCAAAGCAAGGTATCACAAGAATGGAAAAACCAGCACCACATATACTCACCATTGAACTGGTACTAATTGATCAACACTTATGTGCACATACAGAAGTAATATTCATCAGGTATTGGGCTGGTGGGAGGGGGAAGGAGAGGATGGGTAAATTCATACCTAATGGGTAAGGTGTGCACTGTCTGGGGGATGGGCACATGTGTAGCTGTGACTCGGATGGTGCAAAAGCAGTATATGTAACCTAAACGTTTGTACCCCGATAGATATTCTAAAATTAAAAAAAAGAAATTAAAATAGTTCAATATTAAAAAAAAAAAAAAGGAACATGTGAACTCCTGGCCCAACCCCTGCACTTTTTGCAGGCCAGCCCATCTCTTTACAGCCTAGGGACTTTGGGAAAAGATTTCTAGTCTTGCAGCCCTTTACAGCCTGGAGTGGGCCTTCTCCTGGCAGGACAGATTCTTCTCTTGGTCAATCAGAAACTCAGGAATCAGATTTCTCCTTCAGTTCCCAGGGTGCTCCAGCCTCAGTTGACACACTGCCTCTTTAAACGCATTATGAAGATTATCAGCAATGTATCAAGGTGTCCTTGCACAATGGTATAAACTTCGGCTGCACTACTTATTGCCATAAACCATACTTCCAGGTTTTTATTTATATGCGCATTAGTTCAATATGATTGGATCTGTAGGCAGCAGAGCGGATTGGGGTAATTTATATATATATCAATAAAGGTCTCCAGCCAGTCACTGGGTGCTCTAAGGGGAAGAGTGGTTCCATTTAAAATGCTAGGAACTGGAGAAATTGAAAATAACTCTCTATTTAGAGGCCAAGGATTAAGGCATTTTGCAAGGAAGGTCCCAGCCCAGCCAGGCTATGCTAAAAAGGCTGTTAAAATGTCATTTGGCTGATAGTTAAGCCACAGAATTTACCTTAACCCCTTCATTTCAATTGAATTTTTTTCTGTGAAGCATTGACCCTAACAGGAAAGCATCACAGTGTTGTGGGAAAGGTGGCGGAGTTCATGGGCATCTGTCATTTTTTGTCTCCTAATGTCTATTTCCACTGTCTACTGGTAGCATCACCTCTGTGAGCTCTTCCACACCCAGTGCCTGAGTCTTCGAGAGGTTGTCAGTCCAGGTTCCTTATAGTCCCTGGCCAAGGACGGCTCTGAGCTGAGCCAATCATACTCTCTCTCCCAAGCTTTTGACTACTGATGAAGTACCAGCAGGACTAAAAATGATGCAAGTATCTCAGTAGTGGTACCCTGAAGAGACTCTGTTAGTTCCTGCCATCTACTCCAGGGGAGCTGCCCTCACTCCTGGTTCTTGTGCTTTCCTTCCATTTTATGAACCATGAAATAGCCTTCCAGTAAGTTCTTCTGCTTAGGTTAGCCAGAGTTTCTGTTGCTCGCAAGGGAAAAATCGAGGTAGGTGGAACTATTGTTTCAACTAAAGCAGTCTCCTTTTATGTTTTATATATTGAGGTTCTATCATAATACATTAAATTTCCTCTGCAAAAAGGGCTCTACCACTAAGAAAAATTTAAGAAGCTGAAAACCAGTGGACTGGGATCACTAGATCATCTCTAAGGAAGCTTATTCTTCCGATTCCACACTGCACCTCCTGCATGGCTTCCGAAGAGAAGCAACCATCAAAGTCTCTGGGGAAGTGACCCCTGCATATATTTTATTTGAGGCTGACAAGTGTGCACCAAATCAGGAAATATAGATCCCATTCTTGTCCAAATGTAGAAACAAGGAAACAAAATAAAATGGAATTCAGGCACATTCTTGGGATTCAGCTTTAAAAGGGAAACAAAACCAAGACTTCAGTCCTGAAATCTTCCTAACAAACCCAAGAGCAGGCGTTGTATTACCCCCATTTATAATGATGCAGCAGCCGGGCCTCCAAATGACTTGCCCAGTGTGACGCAATTAGATGACAGCACAGTCCTCTGACCTCTGACTGCATCGAGAGGCTCCTCCTACGGCGCCTCTTCCTGCCTCGGCATGTGGAACACCATAAACCGGAGCCAGAGGAGATCCATAAACAGCCCAGTTCTTATTTTTTACTTTAGAGTCCCTATGTGGCTTCATTTATTTTCAAAAGAGCATGTGACATGTTCGTTGGCACCTTCCCTGCTATAAAATATCCGTTGACATTTGTGGTTTGGGGCTGGGTTGGATTAGTTGCTGTTTCATCCCATTCACCTACTGCATGTAGCACGAGGAGAAACACCGTTCTCCCCTGAGCCCTCTTCTCGTATCTTCTACCCTGTATCAAGACCAACCCTCACGTGCCCTCCGCTGAATGGGAGGACTGAAAAACAGCTACTCTGGCTTTGATCAGCTGTGTAGCCTTAGCCAAGGCTGTCTCTGTTTCGTGAACCATGTGAGGTTGTTGTAAGGATAATGATGCTGAGGACGTTGACAGTTCTGACATTTATCCACCACTTGCTATGAGCCAGGCACTGAGCTATGCATCTTCACCTGCATGGTCTCACTCAGTCTTTGCACAAGCCCACAAGGTAGGTATGACTAAGATTATTCACATTTTGCAGAAGGAAAAACTGAGGTGTGGGGAAGTGAAGTAACTTTCCCCCGGTTACATAGCAAATAAGTGGTGGAGTAAGCTTCAGTCTCAGAAGTCTGACCCCACAGCTAGGCTTTTAACTGTAACACTGTGTTCATTTTGCTTCTCCACCCTTGGCTGGAAAGCTGAGGGGCTTCTCAGATAGAGGACTCAGATGTGGAGGAATCAGAGGTGGAGAGCAATTTAGGATAAACTAATGCCCAGAAAAAACATCGTGCAATGCAAACAACGTCTACCTAAGTTTGTCCTCACCAGCAGTGGAACAGTGTGTCACCTGTCCTCCCTGGGGCTCAGTCTTCTTATCAGCAAAATGGGGGAAATTATTTCTACCCTGTAGAGATAGCGTAAAAATAGGTATGTGTGCACGACCCCCTATCAACTACTCAGTTAACAGAAGTGACGTAATGTGTGTGGCAGTGTGCTGAGGTCAGTTGAAAGTAAGATATTAGGATTCATATAAAGTATTATTATATATGGGAGTAATACAGGATTCCTTCCAAGATGATAAAGTCAACCCAGAATTTTCTTCATAACTTAACTCATAGAGAACATAAGTCAAAAGTCCATAGAGTTGAAACAAACAAACTTGTCCCCATCTCCTACCCACACAAATTTCTGGGCCGAAAGTCTTGAAATTCCTACAATAGGAAATCTCTATTATATGTCAGGGCATTACTATGAGAAACAATTTAAGTATTATCCCTTGTGGAAACTAATTTTTTATTAGTTTCTAATAAATACATTCATTTCTAAATGTATTATTTCTATTAATACATCATGTATATACTTTTAGATATATTTCTATACATACACATGCACATAAAGATTTATTTTAATGAGATCATAGTACACATGCTAAAATTGAAATCCACTTTTTTCCTTAAAAATATGCTTTAGACATCATTATATGCCAATAAATACAAATACATGTAATCCTTTTAATGCCTTCATTATATTCCACTGTATAGATCTACTCTGATTAACCAATTGGAAGCTTAGATGGCTTCCAATTTTGCTATTTTAAACAACACTGCAACAGATGTCTCTGTACATATGTCTTTGTATACTTATCCTTTAAGGTCTTAAGACAAATTCCTCTATATGAAATTGTAGGGTCAAAGATATGTACATTTTAAACTTCGCTATATATTTCCAAACTCTTATTCGCCAGAAAGGTAATTCCACTTTAGAATCCCACTAACTGGTATAAGAGTAGAGACTTATTGTGACTCGTAGGTTGAACCACATGAAGTTGTCATATTTGTAGGTCAAAAGCAGTTAAATGTTGGTAAATTCATATAGTTCAACTTAATAATTCATTCCTAATGTGAGCCAGGTACTGCCTTTCTGCTTCAAATACTGCGTTAGCTATTCAGAAAAGGGCAATTCACATATTTGCATTATGCATGTTTTTAGGTAGGATGGGAGGCAGAAATAGATGGAGACTGTTTTCACTGTCCGTCTGAAAATGAGCAATCATTTAAAGAAATTCTACTTTCCAATCCAAAGACAACTGTTCTTGAATAAGGTAAGGCATTGATTTTGAGTCACTTGATGACAAAGAGTGAATTGTTCCTCTACCATCCTTCTTTGTCAAGGGTAATCTGATAAAACTGAAAGGAAATTGGTGTTGATGGTCACCAGTCCTCAAGATCATCTCCCGAAACATAGACTACATCAGAGGAATGTCACAGATGAAAGAGCATACGGTCACCTAGCCTTTCCTGGATTGTATTGCAAGAAGCATCAGTCCCACAAATGCCCTGACAAGGAAGATTCCACAGTTACACACACTGGAAGAATTGGACATCCAGAAGCCTCCTCCTGGCAAGTCCTGATGCACTAAAACATTCAAGGATCCGAAAAATTCTGCAGCAAAGAAACCTGGCACTTTTGTTGCTTTTCTCACACGTGGACCACACATTCCTTAGATAGCATAACATTATTGCCATCCAGTGGAACAGACTTTCAAAAATGTCTAAATCTCTCATTTTACGGGAGAAGAACCTGAATTATCAAGGTTACACAGTAAATCAATGAATGGCAAAACCAGGATTAGAACTATTATCTCGCACCATTCAACAGGTATTTATTGAGTGTCTGCTGTATGCCAAAAATCTGTGCCGCAAACTGGCAAATACAGTGAACAAGACATAATCCTTGACCTCAATGAGGTTATGATCTAAGACGAGTAAAAGACAAATTAACAGGCAGTTCCAATTTAATGTAATTTGTAATAATCTGGAACATGTGACAATTGAACAGTCAAAATGTGGCTTGTGAAAGCAAAGAACTGAATTTTAAATTTCACTTAATTTTAATTCATTAAAATTTAAACTTAAAAATTAAAACAGTATAAACTATTTTTCTATTAAATGCAGCTTTATTGTTTTGGTAGAACTATATTTCACTTTAGCCATCAAAAACATTCAGCATCTAAATTGAGAGGAGCTGTAAATGTAAAACACACAGCAGATTTCAAAGACTTTGTTCAAAAAAATGTAAAATATCTCATTCATAATTTTGTATTGATTACATAATGAAATGTTAATATTGTGGATATGCTGGGTTAAATAAAATAGATTATTAAAATGAATTTCACCTGTCCCTTATTTTTTTTATAACATGGCTACCAGAAAATTTAAAATTACATGTTTAATTTAAAATTTATTATATTCCTTTTGCACAGAACTGATCTGAAAGATTTACCATGTGAGGAAGCACAGAAGAGGTGCCTAACCAACATCTGGGCAAAGCCTCCCTACAGGAGATGATTTTTATGGTGAGACCTGAAAAAGGAGAATGAATGAGCCGGGAGAAGAGGGAAAGGAAGAGTGTTCCTGAGAGAGGGAACGGCTGTGCAAAGGCCCTGAGGTTGAGCACGGCAGGGCTCCTGATTCCAGATCACTGTCATTTCCAGTACACCACACCTTCTCTGTTCAGGCCACCAAATGCTCCTCCCACAGAGCACTGCCTCTAAAACCACGCCAGGCTCTTTATTTAAAGTGAAATGTCTCTGAAACTGCACATAGACATTAGGTGCTTGGAAAAGAGCACTTTGTTCACATTTCACGTAGATTAAAGCTAAATGTAGACTCCACTCTTGCATAGGTTACTGATTTATTCAAAATGTGTGACAATTTTATATTCCTCAAAGGAATCTTCTTTATAGGAAATAACTCCCACCGGAGCAAACATCATATTACTCCCAGTAAGTATAATTGTGATTGGCTCCTGACGGCCGGCAGCCGGCCTGGAGCAGAGGCAGGGAGGAGCTCAGCTGCAAAGGATGGGTGCAGAGGGCGACACCGGGAGGCAGTACAGCACAGTGGTAAGAGCTCAGGCTCTGCTGGCTCCACCTCTGACTAGCTGTGTGACCTCTTGCAACCTCTCTGGGCCTTGGTTTCCTCATTTGTAAATGAGAATAGGAGTAGCACCAACTGCAAGGTGACTCAACCTCAGAACTATTAACATTCAGGCCAAACAATTCTCCATGCTAAGGGCTGCCTGTGTGCTATAGGGTGTTTAGCAGCATCCCTGGCCTCTACCCACTAGATGCCCACAGCACCTCCCCACCCCAGCTGTGACAACCAAAAACATCTCCAGACATTGCCAAATGCCTGCAGGCACAGTGCCAGCTGAGAACCACTGATCTACTAAATGGGTCCTTGTGAGGATTAAACGGAACCCCGCGTGAGTAGTGGCGATACAGTGCTGAAGCTTGGCGAGTGCTCAGTAAAGGTTTGCTAGATAAACACATAACATAAAGGGAGGAAAAGCTCCTGCAGGAATGACAATGGCACTTAGCAGATCTGCCATTTTGTGAGTTTAACCAGCCATCACTTTAGCCCAAGAACCTCCATTCATTCGCTCCCACCAGAAGAAGCCAGGCCCTGGGTCTCCCCAGTGATGTGGGCAGAAAGGCCCTGCAAATGGGACGTGACTGCCTCGATGGGTTTAATGGTGTTTTTAAAATGTGGATAATTATAGGGCCTCGTCCAAGCAAGTGCACCGGTGGGGGAGGCTGCGGGCTCTGGGGCACCGCGGGCCCACATAGCTCAGCTCCGTCGAGCTGATGGTAATGTTATTAAATGTGCTCTCTCCTTTTATTAGGCATCTTAATAACCTCTAAGTTGCACCCAGGAGAGTTGGTGCAGAAAAGGAATTCTGGCCAACCTAATTTGTATTTGAAAATACCCCATAGGCCAACGGAACAAGATTCAGATGAATTTCACAGGCAGCTGAGGGCTACACAAGGCGAGTGTTTCCAAGTTGTACTCGATTATTGAATGCAGAATGCCTGCCTCTCTGCCTTCCCCTTCCCCATTCTTTGCCCTCCTTTTCTGCCAGTGCCTCTGCACCCCCTCCACGTGCAGATGCAACCACACTCCAGCCACCAGCTCACAGAGAGACATGAATGTGAGTGTCCCCCGTCTGTGGGAAAATAACAATAGGAGCTCATACCCATCGACCATCTATTACCGGGAGCTGGACCCCAGTGTATTCCTCTTAACAACGCAAGAGATGAGTGCCATTGTTATCCCCATTTTACAATGGAGGAAACTGTAGTTTGAAGAGATTAGCATCTTGCCAGAAAGAATTATACAACTAGATAGTTATAGAGCCTGGACACAAACCCAATTCCATCTGACTCCCCAACTCGTGCTCATCTCCACTGCCTGACATTTTCCAATAATTGGATGGTGACAAGGAGTAAGTCCATGTATTAGTTCAGCACACATGGGGTGACTGTGTGCTCCAGACCTGCACAGGGTACTCGGAAAGACTCGGCCCCGCCCTTAGAGATTTCATAATGGAAATTATACACCAGGGAAAGAACATTTTAATGGAATCGCAGAGTAGCAACTCACATTCACTCAACAAACATTTAGTGAGAATGTACAAAACACCAGGCAGTGTTCTAGCTACTAGGGATATTTCCACGGCCACAAATAAAATAGATTTGAGAAACACTGCAGGTGTAGAAGGAGCAGAAGCCGGCAGTCTTGACTGAAAGGGTAAGGACAAGGGGAACAGACAAAAGAGACTCTGATTTCCCCGGTGGGACACGGTGAGGATGAGCCAGCCGTTGTTGGCTGAGGCTGAAGGGCAGGATCTGGGAAAGAAGACAGTGAATCTGTTCGGGTATGTTGTTAGAGCTGTCACAAGACATTGTATTAGTTTCCTACTGCTGCTGTAACAAATTACTAAAACGTTAGTGGCTTTAAACCACACAATTTTAATTTCTTGCAGTTCTAGAGATCAGAAGTCCAAAATGAGTCTTGAGGGGATAAAATCAAGGTGTTGGCAGGTGTGGTTCTTTCTGGAGGCTCCAGGGGAGAATCCATCCCTTGCCTCTTCCAGACTCTGGAGGCTGCTGACAATTCTTGACTTGGACCACAGCACTCTAGTCCCTGCTTCTGTCATCACACAGTTCTTTGTCCTCAACTCCTCTGTGTCCTTCTTAGAAGGACATCTGTGATTATACCAGGCCCACCCAGAGAATCCTTGATAATCTCCCCACCTCGAGATCCTTAATGTAATCAAGTCTGCAAAGTACTTTTTGCCAGATAAGGTAACATTCACACGTTCCAGGGATTAAGACATGGGCCTATTTGGGTGGGGCATTATTCAGCTTCCCACAGACACCCAGGAAGAGACATTCTACAGGCAGTTGGAAATGTAAGTCTAGAACTTGGAGGAAATGACATTTATGAGTGAGTCAGTAGATAAATTCATGAATTCAATTCACTCATTCATTCAAGCATTCAGTAATTATTTATTAAGCAGTTAACATGGGCCAAGAAGATAATCACACCAAAGTAGTTGATATGGGACGCGTTCCCATAGCTCATAGTTGATGGGAATTTACATAAAAAGAGAGTGGAAAGAGTGAAAAGCAGAAGACTGAACCCCACAGTCTGGGGAAATCTATTGAGGAGCAAACAGGAAAGGAGGAGGCAATGTGAACTTGTCCGGGTTAAGACCTCATCATGCAGCACCACTGGTTCAGGCTTGTTGTCACTGTGAGTGACTACAGGTCATGGGGAGTGTGGTTTCAAAAAATGCTATGTTTGTCCAGGGCGAGTTGGGGATGTCCTTCAACTAATTCTTCCCGAGCTACAGCATCTCTGGAGGGTCTGTTCTCCAACTCACGACCACCACTAGGGACTGTGGCTCTAACCTGTTCTTTTCCTTGCCTTTTCCTAGCCAAATGCAGCCAGTCAGCACTTCATAACCCGTCACTACAGCCCAAGCACTTGGCGGCCACGGTAATGGAGGCAGCAAGAATCTAATCCATGGCAGCCTCAGGTGCAGAAAGATGATACTGAATATTTCATTCCTGGGATGATGGGAACTGGAAGCCCCTGGAGATGATCTGGCTGAATCTTTTAAGTGAGCCCTTCCAGGAATCCATCGGGTAGCCGTGCTATTGGCAGTAATGACTGCCACTTGGGCCTCAGCTTCCCTGTGGGAGGGGAAACCACATTAATGTGCAATAGTGCTAAAAGGCCGGCTCCAACTCTGGTTCTAGGAAATTAGGTATTTTTTGTTGTTTAAAAAAAAAATCGTGCTTTCAGAGGTTTCTTGTCACCTCTTTGGATCCAAAAGATATTCGTCACCCATTTTTCCCTTTTTTTCTTTTTTTTTTTTCAGAAAGCCAAATGAAAGGAGAATAAAAAGATCTAACAAAGAGAAATCATTTAAGGTACATTTCTTCCCTTCAGGAAATTACCTGCTTTGGCTTACATCTCTAACTCCTCTCAATCTTTAATAGCTAACACAAGACGACAGCAAGTGTTAGAATGGACGGATGGGAGAAAACAGACACATTATCAGAGCGGGAAATTGCATAGATTGTGTTGGTAAGTAAATACCATTTGTTAAGCGCTAAAGTACTAAAATGAAAAAAGAGAGACTACTTTTTCTTCAAAAATTAAGTGTTTTGAAAAACTGGATTAGATTTTTTTTTCCGTTACTCTTCGCAAAATTGAAAACAGATGGTATGCGCTATAGACTTAAGAAAATATAGCAAAAGTGAAAAAGGGCACTTTCAATGTAACTTAGAGGTGAGATGACCTGAAATCTGATCGCTTTGCCCTTATGACCGGCATTCAGATCTGATTTGTGACCCTGGCTCGGAGCTGCATAGCCTGAAGGAGCGGGGTGTGAACTGGAAGTCAGCTACCAGACAGCAGGGAGCTGGGCCCCCACCTCACCTCTCCGCACTAACCCTGCCCGTCCTCCAAAGAAAGTTCCTTCAGGAAGCTCTGCTGTCCAGCCATGAACTTCCTTGCTACCTGGACCATCACTGTGTCACATATCTTGCTTCCCTCAGAGTGAGAGAGCACCTTGAGGGACAGCCAGTGGCAACTATTAGGAGCATGCATGGTCCCTTCCCCCAACTCCCAAACTATTTCTTTCTTCATAGATGAGTCTCAGGTTGGCTTATTTGCCAGGAGGGCAGTTTTTGTGCATCTTTACATCCTGTGTTTCCCATGGAGTTGTAGGTGACCTAGGAGAAGTGTGAAAGGTGACTTTAGGTGGTAGTACATAAATAATTTTCTAAAGAGAAAACATGACTAAATAGTAAACATTACTACATACTAACTTTTCTATTTAGTAATGACGATGTTACTGTTAATGTGTCCTAGACATATATAAAGAAAGAAACCCTCAAGATATCATAACTGTGAAATATAAATATACTTTCGTTTTCAAAAGTGAATTAATATAGAAGAATATTAAGAGCTCACATGGAATTTAGATGTGGTAAGAAATCATGAAGATGATGTACAAAGCCTGTAGTGTTGGAAAACACTGCCCCGGGCCATTTGCCACAAGACTTTTTTATTATGCAATAAATATTTGTCATTTGAATGTATCTCAAACTCTATTTTCTGCTTATTATTATCACTGTGGTTTTGCTTCGTTTTTATCCTAAGAAAACCCCCAAAAGAGTATCTTTTGATGGAATAAGGAAATAGAAGCTTTCATAGGAATGACGTTTTATTGCCTTGAGGGCAAGGCAATGAGCTGTGGAATAAGAACAGACTCCTAGCCCTGGCTCTGCTGTTTTCTAGCAGGATATCTTCTAAATGTAAATAACTACCTGCTCAGTGCCTCAGTGTTCCCATGTGCAAAATGGAATTGTTCTTTGGAGGAAATAAAATAATGCATGCTAAGTGCAGCTTGGTGCCAGGCACACAGAAAGAGTCCAATATATGGCAGCTATTGCTATTAATAGTAGCATCAACAGTAATAATAAAAACTGACATTTATAAAGAAATTCATGTCTTTTAAAGGGGTTTTATCCAACCCATCTACTGGGTGCCAAGTACTATACAAGCAAGACCCAGGAATTCAACAATGGAACAAGAAATGCATGACTGCAAGGTAGGTAGGGAAACAAACTCTGGAACTAGGTTACCTGTTTTAAAAATCTAAGCTTTACTACTTCTAGTGATGTGGCCTTGAACAAATGACTTACCTTTCTATGTCTTAGTTTTCTCATCCCTAAAATAGGAATAATAATAGCAACCATCACATAGTGTTGCTGTGAGGATTAAATGAGTTCACCAGTGTAAAGTAGGTCAACATCATCAGGAAGGTGTCTGTACGTAGTATCCCCAATTTATTTTGGATATTACTGTTGTAGTTCCTGCCCTCACAAGGCTGACATATAGTCTTCCACACTCCTCAAATGGGCAACTACTTTCTAAACTTTGTGTTTGCTACAAATTATACCCAGCCACTAATTCAAAGATGAAGGTGTAGCCATAAAAGGAAGTTGGAGGTTTATCTACTGAGAACATTTTATCACTGAGCTCAATCAATTACTTCATATAGATTCAGATCAAGCCAGTTTTATAATTAGATAGAGTAGAAGGTCATTGACATCATGTATTCTTCTAGTCACTCCCACCATTGACCACAACACCTAGAAACTACAGCACACAAACACAGACACGCACCCCTACCCCATCATGTTAAATTTCTTTAACAAAAGTTGTGCTTTTGATGTAAATACCAAGCAAAGTAACTGCTTGCTTCACACTTTAAGCTAAGACCAATTTGGAGCATTCCCTGACATAGAGCCTTCTAGATATATAAGACTGCTTATCCAAACACATCCACACTTTCTGTGCAGGCCCAGGAAAAGATGCCAAAAGCCTGATTATTTTTTTTTTTCCAATCCAACCATTTTTTTCCCTTATAGAAAATTCAGACAAGTACCTGAGTGGTCAGATTCAACATGCAGATAATGAAGCTGCATGAACCCAGCCCCAGATAGTGTCAGAATACCCATTCTTTTGACAAGTGAAGCCAGCCAAGGCAAGACATCCCAGGCAGAGACTATGGCTGCTGCCCCGATGGAAATAATTGCTTCAGTCTGGGCTGTGCCAACGCAGCCCCAGACATAAAGGTGATGAAGGGCTGTTTTCAAAGCCCAAAGTCTTGCCTCAGGACCATTTAGAAAACACTGCTGGCTGGGGAGCCATCAGGCACACAAGTCAATGAAATATTACCCCTAATTGAGTGGGCCATTTGAGAATGCAACCAAGAGTGTGTCCAAGGAGTCAGCACTCCCCTTTACAACTCCCCAAGCCCCTCCTGGGTTAGTATCCATTTAAAGAGAGAGGGAAAAAGACCACTTTCATCACTTAAGTGTAAATGAATCAAAGTATGATATGGATGGGGGAGCAATCAGCTTCCCCTGAAGACTGATCTGTTAAAGCAAGTGAAGGGCGATTCATTCTGGATGTGGTGTTCCTGAAACACACTGCTAGGTCATCGATTCTAGACTCCCCAAACATCCCCAAATACAGAAAAGTATCCAGGAGTTCAGTGGAGTGAAGGATGCAGGAGAATTGGTGGCCTTTAAGACTGGGAAGGCTTTGGATGCATCAGATCTGGTCACGAGGGGCAAACCAACTTGATTGCTAAGTCACTCTTCAATGCCCCATTAAGAAGTCTCCTGGAGAAACTAATCCCAAAGCTATTTCTGAAAAGTCAGTTATCTCCCAATACTAAAGAGCCATACTTTAGAGACAACAGTGGCAAACTGGTCTATTTTCTTTGGCCTGAACAATGCTGTTGCTTTTTTCATTTTAATTAGTTGCCAGTATTTAAAGTCCATTGGGATCTTGCATCTCTTAAAGATCATCTGACCTTCTATTTTCTTGTGGAAATAAGCTGAAGCTGTATAGCATCCACCTCCTCAAACAGTCCCCACGGTCTCCATCTGGCCTCCTTGACACATTTATGTTAGCTGTTGGCCCCTGTAGGCACTGACTTTGCAATTGCTGTCATGGAGTTACTCTGGTGCCTGTGTAGACAGAAACCAGTTGACCAAGAATCTATGTTATAGATGGAATGTAAACACAGTAAAAAAAAATGCCTCCATTAGCTTGACATGAAACCCCACCCAGCAGACACCTCATGCTGGGTGGTGACAAATGGCTCATTTAAGTGCTGTCTCCTGGAAGGTATGACTCATCTGTGAGGCAACTGGAGCTCACTGTCATGTTTCCATGGGGCCTGCCATATAGCCCAGTTTGGAAAGTAGCAGAACCCAGAATATCCTGTCCATTGAGGGTCAGTAA
Source organism: Varecia variegata (assembly GCA_028533085.1). Lineage (NCBI taxonomy): Eukaryota > Metazoa > Chordata > Mammalia > Primates > Lemuridae > Varecia > Varecia variegata. The sequence goes on from CM052447.1 coordinate 15,195,624, forward strand.
CCTTGCAACAAACTCCCATTTCTGAAGATAATCTAAGCTTGTCTCCTTCTAGAAATATTAAAAGCAAAAAAAATGTGCCTTCTGAATATCTCAAAGTTCTGCTCTCTCTCTACTCTTATTATTAATATCATGCAATAAAATGGCTTCAAGGAGCCACACAGTGGAGTTGTCATGAGCAGGTCCTGGGTTTGCATCACAGTTCTAGCCCTGGCTACCTGGCTATGTAATATTAGGCAAGTCTCTTTACCTCCCTGTGCTACCATAGCCCCATGTGAAAAATGGGATTAGAAACATCATACAGTACTTATAATAAATAAAGTAGTACATGTAAATACTTAGTACAGTGCTTGCATATGTTCCATAAATATTAGGTAAAAAAATGAAATGTACAGTGTGAATCGTTTCACCTGTAACTTATTTAAATCTATCCTCTAGATTTCCTGTTTCTCCCAAGGGCAACCCAAATATAACTTGTGCATTCCCACATATTGCACTTTTGTCCCCAGAACTCCTCTCTCACTGGAATGCTCTTCTTTTCCTCTGTATTTAATTGACCCTAATCCGTATATGAAGGCCAATTCAAGTCCCACCTTTCCCATGAAACTGACCCTGGCCACTCCAAGCACACTATGAACTCCCCTCTTCTGTAATCCAACCTTTGAACTGGTGACTGTTTCCAAACTTCTGAGACCTCTCCAACATTGATACTGTTACACTAGCCCTGAATGTGGCAAAGAGAAGGATGATGTCCCGCTTCTCCTCCTGCCATCACCATCATATCTGTATCTACATGATAGGATAAGGGCGCTTCACATTGCCCAAAAATGTAAAAGCATTTCACCTCGAAATTCCCTGTAATAAATTCTTTATACTGACAGCTCCTATCTGCTTCCCAGTCACTATAGTTACTGGTCCTGATATGATAAAAATTGAAAGATATTAAAACTAGAATTATTTCTTAATCTCTGATGGAGGGTAAAAACTTTGAAAGTAGAGCCAACAGGACTTGTCGATGAGGCTGTGAAATTTAGGGATGTGAAGAAAGGAGCACTCAAGGATGATTCGTAGGTTTGAGGATTAAACAGCTGGGTGGGTGGGTGGTGGTGACCTCTTCTGAGACAGGAAAACTGAGGGAAATATAAAAGGGAAGTCAAGAGTTCTGGCCATCTTAAATGAGAGGTGCCCATTAGACATCCAAATGGATCTATAAAGAGGGCAATTATATGAGCCTGCAACTCAGAAGAGACATTGAGTTTGGAAATATAAATTTGCCAGTCATTAGTACAGAGATGACATTTAAAGCCATGGGACTGGATCCTTCAAACTAGGGAATGAGGAGGAGAGAAAAGGGAAGAGGGCTGAAGAAAGAGCCCCAGAACCAGCTCACAGGCCCGAGAAAGGGGAGGCAGTGAGGTAGAAGGGACTTGCATAGCACAGGTAGACTGAAGAAAGTATTGCAAGGGCAAGGAGGGAGTCAACTGTGAAAATGCTGCTGACAGATTGAATAAGATGTGGCCTGATTACCAGTCATTGACTTCAACAAGATGGCGGTCATTGTGCCCTTGACAAGAAAGCTTCCGTGGAGTGGTGGAGATTAGAGCATGGTTAGAGAGGGAGGAGAGAATAGTGGGTACAATATAGTAAACTCTTCAGAGATGTTTATTAAAAAGGGGAACAGCTATGTGTGTGGTGGCCTGTCCATGAGGGGCAAGAGTACTAGCAGGAAGACCTGTTGGGGGCTATTACAATTGTCTAAGTGATAGAACAAGTTGGTCTCTCAGATGTGAGAGGTTTATTCGATTCCACTAAAAACTAAAAAATAAGTAGTTATGTTGCCAATATTCTGGCATAACAAAGGAATTGAGTTTTGCTTTTTTTAAAAGACAGAATTAAGAGTATTAGAAATAAAGAGGACCTCAGATTATCTAATCAACCTCAATTGCCACTGAGCTGCCATTTTCCAGACAAAGAAACTAAGGCTGAGGAGATTAAATTATGTGACCAGAGACAGTAAAACAAATTTAGAAACTGGAATGCTCAGTTTGGTACTCTCTCCTTATACCATGTGTGTTCCTTGTGTGGAATACTATAGCACATCAGAACTTCATTCAACCAGACCCAAGAGGGAGAAATTTTTGTTTCATGGAGGCAGGCATTTTAAAGTAAAGGTTGAAAACATGGGTTTTAGGCTCCAGTTCTGACTTGGCCAGTTATTATCTATGTTACCTTGGTCAAGTCATTTGCCTTGATTCTAAATTCTAAACCTCAGTTTCTTGATTCATAAAATGAAAATAATAATAGCAGCTGCTCAAAGAGTTTCTGTTGGGATTACCTAAGCTGATATATATAAAATCATGATGCCAGACATACAGTTAGGACTTAATAAACCATAGCTATTGGTATGGTTATTTGTCTTGTATCTTTTAGTTCAGGTATGAATCCAGAGGCTAAATGCAAGTTCCTCTAGCTGATCTTAACAATAGAGAATGTTTGAGAAAGGAAATTCCCAGCAGGGAAAAGATCATGACCAAAGTCATCAAAGTAGGTATCTTGGATCACATTTGGGAAAGATCACAACACAGAGTCTTGGGAAAACATCATGTGGAGGCTTATATCAGAGAGCAGAAAGGAAATTCAAATTCACACAGATATGGAGTTTAATATTTTTGAATGCTGATCGATTACATTAGGGGAATTCAGTGTGATTCAGTCATGAGCATTTGATCTTCCAACTATACAATGTAAATCAGGCAATTATTGTTATTATGCCCATTTTAGAGATGAACAAAATGAAGCTAAGAGAGACTAAGAAACTTATGCAAGGCCATGAAATCCAATATGTGCCAGGGCCAGGACTAAAGCTCGGGACTTCAGAATTTTCCATTTAGGTGTCTGATTACTTGGAGGAGCCTAAGTACAGCTTCTGTAGCATTTGATGATTTTATGATGTGCTTTGGGATTTATGGATGTTATTTTGTTGGTACCTCTCCACCTCATAATCCGCAATGGCAGTGTCTGCCTTTTGTCTACGAAATGTATAAAAGCACCCAGAGGTTGTTAAGTGGTAGGTGCATCCAATAAATACATAAATCATAAAAATACAAAGAGCATATGATGGCTGGTTTCCTTTCTGACAAATCTGTTTCCTTCCTGACATGAGATGCTGCCCTGTGGTTCTTCATGTGGGGAAATAAATGTCATAAGTTATCAGCCATTTAGTATTATGCCCTGTATGCACCTAGAATACTGTGGGGATTTAAATTTCAAATTGAGGCACATCATTTTTGAGGGCTGGCCTAGTCCTGTGCATAGGCAAAGTCAGTGGATCATTTTAAGAGGTTACATGAGAGCCCTGAAAAATGTATCTCCTGTCTCCCACTCTCTTGCCATAGTCTCTGAAATTTCCACTTTTATGTAGTTCTTTGGTTTAGGTTATTAAACTTTCATTTATTCCAGAAATATCTACTGAGCTGTGATGTATTAGGTACTGTTCTAGGTGTTGAAAATGCAGCAATAAGCAAAACAGACACAGACCCGCCCCCATGGAGTCAGCTTGCATTCCCTTGAGGAGCGGAAAGGTAGATGGCAGGGCTAGGGGACAAGCAGCAAACAAATAAATACAATATTGATGAAATGCCTTCATTCGACAAATATCAGTTAAGCGCCTACTGTGTGCAAATTCAGCATAGGTTCTAAGATAGTTTACTAAGGGGGTCATTTAGAATAACTTAATTTATCAGATTAGCCATTCAGTCACCTCATAAACTCAAGGAAATTTGGATAGTGTCCAACCCTGCCTAGTTTTCAGTCTTTCTGTGTTTCTCCTCCTGTCCTGAATGCATTTAGTTTGGCTCCATCTCTGTGATGACCTGTCCTCATCGTATATGGACAGGAAAAACTTAATGCCAGCACCCAACTCTTTGCAACCACCCCCCAAATTATCCTGATAACTAGGCTTCCTTCACTTGCTAAACAAACATTCCCAAGTATCTCCTACATATTAAATGTTAGCTATACAAAGATGCATGAGATCATCCCTGCTCAGAGAACATCACAGCCTCTAACAAGACAAGAGACAAGTGAAGATAAATAAATTGTAGCCCAGATGTTGACTCCCTATGACTACTTAAAGACTTTCCTGCTACTCCTTCTAAACAAATTCAACACCTAGATTCCAACTAGTCTAGACCACCACTGTCCAATAGAACTTTCTGCAATGATATAAATTTTCTACATTTGTGTGCTGTCAAATGCAGTAGCCATATCCTTGATACATATGGCTATTGAGCAGTTGAGCATGGCTACTGCAACTGAGGAACTGAATTTTTTATCATATTCATTTTAATTAATTTATATTTAAATCTAAGTAACCACAGGTGGCTAATGGCTACCATATTGGACAGCACAGGTCTAGAAGAAACAATGTTTCCAGGATGCACAAATCTTGATAAGAGATTGTAGGATCCGGGAGGCAATGAAGGGTTGTGTTCCAGTGCTCAACCCCCCAAAATGTTTCCTATGTCCTGACAGTTTGCATCATGACTGGTTTTACAGAAGAGGAATCAAAGCAGATCAGACAACAGGTTTTGAAAAGTGTTGCTAGTAATTTTTATAATTAATCAATAAAGAATGGCTAAAAAAAAGAAGAAAATAAGAAACTATATCATAGAGAGGTAACAAAGGCAAGCCCTGTGGGATACCAGCAAAGCACAGTTCCCTTGACATGTCTGGGAAGAGCTGGTTGATCTATCAGGGGTGAGAAAGGAATGATAAAATGGGCCTGTACTCATACTAATTCTACTAATGTGTATGTTATTTTATAACAATTTTAGGATGTTTTGGGTATATAGTCTTTTTTTTAATATGGTGGCCTGGGGACTTTTTCTTCACAGTGACCACTTAGCATTTTCTCTGGCCTATGGGAGGTGATCAGTAAATGTCTATTGAAGAAAAAGATGGAGAAAAAACAGTGGCTGACATATTATGTGTGGCTAAAAATTGTTGAGTGAATGAGAAGGGAATCAAACACAGTGATTTGCACATAGTAGGTACTCCATAAATATTTACTAGATTTCTCTTTTAATACAGAGTGTCCCAAAAGTCTCCATACAAAGGAAAAAAATTATAAAATTTTATAGCGAATATTTTGTAAATAAAGGTAGATTTAGCTACAATTTCCCACTTTGCCTATGTATGGTGACTTTTGGGACACCATGTATACAGTACAATCAAATTCAGCATAGCAAAATAATTACAACTGTTTTTGGAATTCACTGTTAACAAGATTTTAATAATCAGGTGTCAAGACTTATGGTTAATGTCCAGATATTTTATCAACCAACATAATTGTAAACAGAGCCTCTAGAGTTGTGCTCTGGGCTATAACTATTTACTTAACTGTCTTCGTTAGTGGCTAGTGTCTATCATATCGAAAGAATATTAAATTATGCTTAACAGCTCATGTTTATTCTGTAACAGGCTCAGAACTGTTTCTCTGTAGCACTGAACTTTGAAGAAATCATGATTGGACAGTAATTTCAGTTAAATATCTTCTTTTGCTTATATAAAAAAGATAATCCTAAGGATTACCTACTAGTTTGTTGATTAGCCAGTGTATTCCCTAGGGTAAATTAGCTGCTATAACCAACAAATCATAACACTTCAGTGGCTTTACAAAATACAAGTAACAATCCAAGATGGCTTTTCCTACTTGGAGGGCATTTTTTCATGTGGTGATTCAGGACTCAGGCAACTTCCATCTTATAACCCCAGAGCATCCCCTAAGGCCATCTACTCCATGTTTGGGGAATAGATGAGAGGAGAAAAAGCAGAAAAGACACACTGACTTCTTGGAAAACTCAGCTGGAAAAGGATCCTCTCACATTACATTGGAGAACGAGTCACGTGGCCACACATGGATGCAAGGGGTGCTGGGAAATGTAGTTCCTGGTGAGGCAACTGCCCCTCAGTTCTGGCTAGCTGCACAGGATGGAAAGAGGACAGCAAATACCGGTGGGCAGCTCTCCATCTGTGCCACAGCCAGCATGAGCCCTCTGCTGCAATTCTCAAGTTGAGGTAGGGAGAGCACATAATACATGGCCCCAAATAAAAGCTACTGTTCTTTCAGTGAAAATAGGAATAGCATTAATCAAAGTGTCACTAAACTCTATTCTCCAAACAGGAAATCGGAGGGTAAATTTGTGGCAAACATCTAAGGACAGAGTGCCCTTCATCACCAAGGATAGAATGTCTCCTTGCCTGCGGATGAGAGAAAGCTGCCCTGTTTGCACTGTTTCTTCTCGTGTATTTGTGAAGTCGCCTTCCAGCTGTCCCCATCTCTCAGCAAGGTTGCTGACTGGCCCAGATGTGACCCTTTCCACATCCCCTCTCTGCCCACCACGACCAGCTTCAAAGTGTGCCAGACCGTTTGGCAGCCTAAGTCCAATCGGAGGGGAGAATTTAGGAGGTGTTAAACAGAAGGTTCCTTTCACCGCCTCAGCCCTGAAACGTTGAGGTTGTATGTGTCAGAACAGGAGAGGGAATTTGAATATTGGTGATTTATGGCTTTTATTTTTGTTTTGGAAACTCCAGCTTCAAATTCAGGTTTCCTCGATGGTGCAACAACACAGAATGCATTGCTCTGTTGTCAGGATCATGAATTACTGTTGTATTGATGACACTAGAACTGTGTTATCTGAGTATCTTTCCACAAATAAATACAGTGTAAACCCCATATTTCTTGCTGTGCATTAGAATGGCCTGAATCACTAAAGCAAGAACATTCCTATGCCAGACAATTCTTCCCCTTGGAATTCCATTATTCCTTCAAAGAAATTAGATTATCAATGGGTACAGCTGCCCCTGCAATCATATTTATACTAAAACGTATATATTAATACACACCAAATTCACTTTGGTGATCACTTTCTCTAACACATAGTATATACTTACTAAATATTACTATCATGATGAATTTGAGGTATCAACTTGACAGGATTAAGGGATACCAAGATATTAGGTGACAGATTATTTCCAGGTATGTCTATGAGGGTGTTTCTGGAAGAGATTGGCGTTTGAATCAGTGGACTACATAAAACCCACCCTCACTCAGTGGATGCAGGCACCACCCAATCGCCGGAGGGCTGGAAAGATCAGAAAAGTAGAGTATAGGTGAATCTGCCTGTGGAACTGGGACACCCTTCTTCTCCTGCCCTTCGACATCAGAACTCCAGGCTCTTCAGCCTTTGGACTCTGGGACTTACACCAGCAGCCGCCCGGGTTCTCAGGCCTTTGGCCTCAGCCTGAGAGTTATGCCATCGGCTTCCCTGGTTCTGAGGCCTTCAGATTGAAGTAAGCCACAGCCCTGGCATCCCTCGGTCTCCCACTGCACATAGCCTGTCATGGGACTTGGCTTCTCAGCCTCCATAATCATGTGAGCCAATTCCTGTACTGCATCCCTTCTCATCTATCTATCTAGCCAGCCCACTGGTTCCGTCTCTCTGGAGAGCCCTGACTGATACAATTACTTTTCATTATTATGATTTGACTCTAGTTCTCAGAACTGTCCCCTCTGTCTCCACTTGAAACGGCATGTGAGCCTTCACGATCCCCAAGTTCTGGGGGGTTGGGTACATTACTCCTGTGTCCTCACAGCCCTCATGATCCCCTCTCTTAGCATTTGTCACAGTGTGTTGGAATGACTCGCTCACCTATCTATGTGACTACGAATTCAATGAGGGCAGAGACTGTGTCTTTCTGAAACTCACTGATATGCCCGAGACCTAGCACAGGGCCTGGCACACAGCAGGGGCTCAATAAATATTTATTAAATGAATGAATGGATGGATGATCAAATAGCACTTCTCATGTTGTACTAGGACGCCCAGCTGTACTAAAGTTATTCAACTCTTTCCCTAGATTTTTTTTTTTTTTCCCACGAGGGTAGGCACTCTATCTGCCAGCACCTCTGAGTATCATCCTCACTGCCCAGTCTCTGGCACAGGGTAGATGCACAACATATATATTCATGGAAGACACAATTGAGAGAGAAATCACTATAGCTGTGCTATTTTGGTACCAATTCTATTGCTAAATTCTACAGCTAGAGTAAATCTTTGAAAATCAGGCCTATTCATTTCACCTCACTTCTTTAAATGCTTTAATAACTGCTCCTTGTTTTTGGTGTCCAGACAAAACCCCTTAAACTTGGCCGTGGAGCCCTGCCTCTAGCACTGATTAAAAAGGGGCAGAACAGGATAGACCAACCACTATCAGGGGTTTACAAGCTTAAGGGTTTGATGAAAGCTATGGTCCCTCTCTTCAGAAAAAAAAAAAAAAGTCCTGCGTTTATGAGCATATACTTTTGCATGCAGTTTTACGAGGTTGATGGATCCTCTTATGTCCAATCCTGGACCCTCGTGGGACCAGTAACCCCAGGTTGTGGGCATGGCAGTGGCCTACCTCACCTGCCCTCTGAGTGGAGAGGGAAGTCAGCTCTCCTAAGGGTCCCTCTGAAGCCCCTTAATACAAGGAGGCCACCCCCTCCCAGCACCGGCTCTTCGTTAGCGATTCAGAATGACTTCTCGGAGCAATCCCTCAAGTCTCCCGTGATACTTGTCTGACAACCCCTTAATCTTGGCAAGAGCTGCATTAAACCAACCTGTCATCATCGTCACCGCGCACAGTGGCAGCTCACAGAGAGACACACACACGCTCACTGAGAAGCAGACTCTTAAACCTGTTAGCAGACATTACAATTTGGGGGGCCTGTTGCTCCACAGTCAGCTCTCAGGAGCAGACAGACAGGGCATGCCAAGAGGTTCTGGGCCAAACTCAGGCTTGGGGTGAGGCGCTTCTGTCCTAGAGGCTGGCAGGAGTTGTCAAAGGGAATGTTTAAACAATCGCTATTCTCAAAACCCAAGTCCCTTTCCTGCTGGATTAAAACAAAGGAGTGGAGACATAATATGAAAAAGCGTCAGGGGAAATTTGCTGAAAATGGGATTCATTTTGACAAATTCAAAGAGCCCTGTTGCTACCTCGGTTCTGGAGAAGCTGTTTTATCAGTTAATTGTATGACCTATGAAATTCTGTACCTTTTTAAAAGCAAAAGCACAACTATATCCAGCTGACACCCCAAAATATTTTGGAAGCTTAAAGAAAAAATAACAACAGCAACAATAAAAACAGACATGATTGATCAAAGGATATGTGTGGTCAAATCCTTCTTTGGGGCTAACCCTTTTACAAGCTCCATAGTTTATCAGATTATTATTATTATTATCATAGTTGTAAACTGTTTTTTTTATTCTTTACCATGTGCTAAATACTTTCAAATCTTTTCTTCAAATATCTATTGAGAGTCATCTGTGTTAGATTGATTCCAAAATTGGCCCTGATTCTTCACTCCTCCACTTTGAGCAAGATGACATGTTCTGCCCCTTGATTCTGAGTTTGGCCAGGTGACTTGCTTTGGCCAGTGGGATGTTAGCAGATGCGAAACAAGCAGAGACTTGAAAAAGCATTTGTGCATTTCCATTTCCATTTGGGCTCCCCTGCCATTACCATGAGACTCTGTCCAGGCTAGCCCTCAGCAGGGTGACACCCCAGGCACCCCAGACACTATCAGCAGACACTTAGACCCATGAGCAAGCCCAGACAGGATCAGCAGACCTACCTGGCCAACATCCAAATGACTCTTGACATCCGAGAAATAAACTCACATGTTATTGCTAATCACTGTATACCATTAAAGTTTTGTGGGTGATTGTTACACACCATCACGGCAATCGATAACTGATATAGCAACTATGTGCCAAGCACCGTCCCAAAACATAGTAGAGATAGCAGTAAACCAAATGGACAAGGCTCTTCCTCTTACATCCCAGATTACATTACCTAATTCAGAATTTAGTACAACTTTATCAAGTAAGCTGTATTCCCATTTACACACAAGGAAAGCGAAGCATAGAATAGTTGCATACTTGCCCAAGGCATTACATGCAGCAGTTGGAGCTGGGATTCCACGTCAGGCTATATGAGAAGGTGGGTAAGTCACCTGACTCCAGTCAGCCATGGCTTCTGCATCTGAAAGACAGGAATAGCAATAATGCAAACCACACAAATCGCTGCGAGGAATAAATGAGATCATGCACGTGAGCACTGACAATACTGCTTTGCACATGGAGAAATCAAGGAAGGTCTGCTATGGACAGTACTATTTCTGTTATCACTCTGTCCTGGCTGTTGTGGTGCTGTCTGAACCCACAGCCTGACTACTTAACCAGTTCTTGGTTATTTAGCTCTGGCCTAGTTTCCTGTGCTTTCTACCTGACTGATGTGTGGATAGAACTGATTGATATGTCTAGAAAATCACTGCTGCTTTTCACAGGGAAAACAAGGAGCTTAGGAAATGTTCGGGTCAATTTTAATAATCCTTCTCCCTCTGAACCCAGTGGGGGTACAGGCCATGTCTGCTAGATTCACTACTGGGGGGTTGTTATTATACATTCTTGGGCTAGAAGCAGACATGTCTAAAGGAAGAATAAACTATACACTTTTCAGGGCCCAGTATAAAATGAAAATACTGGATCCCTTATCAAGAATTTTGAAATGTTTGATATCAGAGCCTTGAACAGAACATGGAACCCTTCTAATTCAGTCCTTTCTTCATGGAATTGTTTTGGAGACTAAATGAGAGGAGCATTTCCCGTCCTCAAAGCGGTGTCTGGCAAAGAGTAACTGCTCAACAATAGTGGTGTGAGCTGTCACTGTCATTATTGCAGGTGTGTGGAAGAATGCAGGGAATCTCAGACGATGTGACCCTTTAATGTTTTTGAAATGCTTGGATGGCCATTTTCTCACGTGGTTTTCATTCACAGCTCTGAGAAGCAGATAGGGCAGAGGCTTTTGGGTCCCAGAGCTAAAGAAATGGTGGCTCAGAAAGTGTCGTGGCTTTCCAGAGGCTGCCCAGCAGGAATTGTTGGAGTCAGACTGCAATCTGGGATGCCCCCGCCCTGTGGTCTTTCCACCAAATCCTCCGGGTTCCAGCTACTTCTGGCCCTACTAGAACTGCCATGTGGGCAAATTTACTTATTTCGTATAGTGGGGACCCAACTATCAAGAAGATCTTAAGGGCTTACTTTGCATAGAGAGCCACATCAGAGACGCCCTAGTCACCCCACTGAGTCACTTACTGCCCCATGACTCACATTATAACATAACTGTGTCTTCTGAGCAAATGAGAGGCCACTCGAGAAGGGAGGACTGGGAGGACAGTCCAGTGGGTAAATAGCACATAGGGCTTGGGGCTGGCCAAGAAAGTCCGAACCTGGCTCTGCCACTTTATAGCTTGGGCAAGCACTTGCCCCAGATTATCTCAACTTGGGCAATATTAATATTTTGGGCTGGATCATTCTTTGTTGTGGGAAGATATCCTGTGGATTACAGGACGTTTAGCAGTAACCCTAGACTGTACCCACTAGATGCCATGGCACCACCCCCTCCAGCTGTGACAACAAAAAATGTCTCCAGACTTTGCCGATTGTCCCTTGGGAAAGGGGAGAAAGCGTGGTTGGCAAAATTGCTCCCAGTTGCGAGCCACTGACTTAACAACTGTGAGCATCGATGACCCCACCTATAATCTGAAGATAATGACAAAAAACCCCTGCTTCATCACGTCCTAAGGATTGAATGAGATTTATGCCACTGGTGTGGCATAAAAACCAGCACACAGGTAGGTGGGCGATCAATATTACATGCTGTTATTGTTGCAGTGCCTGCCAAAGAATGGACGTCTTTGCAAGAGCTCCAGAATCTCCTTGAATTTGGAGTTGAAAATTCAATTCAGCAAATACTTACTAAAGACCCATTCCTATTGGAATTTGCCAGGTCCTGGGAATTAAAGGGTGAATAAGATTTAGACCCCACCCTCAAGGGGCTCCCTACCCAGTGAGAAGCTCACAGCCCAGACTCAGTTTACCCCCTAGCTCTGCCACTTACATGCGTGACTTAGGGCAAGATTGCTTCACCCTGCTGAGCCTCTGTTACCTCCTCTCTAAAACGAAGATCATCATAAAAATCCCTAAGAGATGTAGCTCTTAACCGTCAGCTACACTGTCTCCCAACGACACTTAAGTCTCCTGATCGCCCGTCCTCTTCTCCCCATGCTGCCTGCAGCACAGAGAATGAGTCTGTCGCACTCCTCAATGGGAGTGAACATTTACAGTCACCCAGGAGGTGATCAGGGGTCTGAGCCCTGGAATCTTGCGGATTTGGGCTCATGGCCTTGGCAAAGTCACTTCACTTCTCTGTTCCAGAAGTTGATTCGTCTATTCGATGGGGATAACAAAGTGCCTACTTGATAGGGCTCTTGTGAGGATAAAATGAGATCATTCATGTAAAACACCGCAGAAAGCCCAGCGCAGAGGAAGCACTCAAGGCCCTGTCGCCATGGCAATGAAGCTGTTGCACGGGGAGAGAAAGATGCTTACCAAGAAGGGAGGAGGAGGCTGTGGCTCTCCATGGCCTGGCCCAACAGCCTCTGGAGAGCTGGGAGACGGTGGGGCACAACCCGCGAAGCTCCCAGCACCAAAACCTCCTCTCCGCTCCAGCCCCTCCCAGGCCAATGGTAGCAGCTTTTTTTGCAGGCTCGCACCAAACGATTCAAGCGGATTAAAATATGTATGTGTGTATATACGCGGACAAGAAAGAGGAAAAGTGTAACTTCTAGTCAGAGCCTAAATTTCCTGCCTCCAAAGCCCAGCTGGATAGCAGGAGTTCTAACAGAAAACAGCCGCGCAATTAGCTGGAGTTCTGTAGCTGTCTGCAGCAGGCTGCTTACGCTGATGTCTCGATAGGTGGTCTCCCAGTTCATCAGTTCATAAATAAGTAATTTGAAATGTGTTCCTGAGGGAAATTTTCCTCCTGCTCTCCCCAACAGACTGTACTCATCAGTTTTCCCATTCTCCAGGTAGCTGCCGTCCTCATTTATAATGGCCAGAGGAACTACGCTGTTCTAATTCCTGCTTCATTACATTGTCTAATGCGAGTTTTCACCAGCCTCACAACTCCACATTTCTTTATGTTGATAAGGAAAAAAAAAAAACTTTGCATATATTATTTATTAGCACTTTGGAGGTAGCTTTGCTACAGGTTTAAATGGAATATTTTTACATACAAAGCAAGATGGGCAAGTGAGGTTCTGGCCAGAGGTTTGGAAATGTTGATCCGCTCTCCAATGACATGCTTGTGTGTGCTGGGCAGGTGCACATGGGCAGCTCACACTCCACACACACACACACACACACACACACACACACGCACATACACACGGCCGAACCCTCACCGCCTATTTTGCTTGTTTTACCTCGGTTCCTGCCTTTGCCTTACATTTAGACTGGAATATATTTTCTACACATTTTGATGCATTATTCCAACCCTATATTTTTCCACTCGAGAAAATGCACAACCAGATCAAAAGCACCTGGTGACTTAGGAATCCCAGGGTCCCCCACTGGCGAAGCTAATGGAGTCACTAATTTGCCTGGCCAATAAAACCAATGATTTCTATACTAAAAGCCTTTGAGTGAAGCCTCAGGGGCTTGCTCCGGGGTAATGGAGGGGGGCTAGTTTCCTCTTAGCCAATAACCTAATTATTTTTTTAAAGCACTAACTGTACCTTTCATTATAATAATGCATATAATTGATTTTGCTGATTATGTCTTTCATGGCATCTATTAGTCATTGAGAACTATATTTACTTCTTTTTGTTGTTTTTATGATTGTTTAGCTTTGGGATCTCATAATAGGTAATTAATAAAATATGTTAATCTGAGAGTAATTTACCTAATGAGATCTCTAGGAATGCTTTTCTCTCCCGATAAAGAAATTCCTCCAAAGGCTTTTGTGGAAGGAAAATCTTTCCTGTGAAATCTTGGCACAATCTGAAACCTAAATTCAGGTTTATTTGTTTGTTTTCTTAGCCTCTGAACAGCCGGAGAATTTCAGCAAAAGAATTTAAAAGTGAATGTCAGGGATTGGCCAGTTTCAGAGGAAATTATCCTGTTCTCTGGTCTGGTGGCAACCGTCACCCCAAGGACAGCCATCTGGTAGGCCATGAATGAAGCTGACCTGCCAACCAGTGGAGGTCCTTGAAGGAAAGGGCTACAGTTAGAAGGAGAGCAAGATTACAGTGATGCAAGAAAACCAAACCAAAAGGATGCGATGAAGGAAAGAAAGAAGAGAAAGGGCTAAACAAGGGTGAGTTTTATACTAGAGGCAACTTCCAGCACATAGCCCACTATCCCATGGGAGAGGATGAAAACTGTAGGCATGGCCCCTCCAGTACGAGAAGAGTTCACCTCTACCTGAGAGGAGTGCCAGTGCATGGAGTGGAAATCCTGGCTCCGATGCTGGCTGTTGGCCAGACAGGCCTGATGTCTGCAGCACAGAGTGTGCTCGAGGCTGAGGATCCAGAAGCAGACAGACCTGGCTCACGTGCAGGTCTGCACCGGGGACTTGGTGGTCTTGGTCTTGTCATTTTTTCTCTTCTCTCCACACCATACTGCCTTTCACTTTAAGGTGGGGAGTGAACAAGAGTACTACTCTGTCTGATCCGTGAGAGGATTGAGGGTGACATGCCTGTAATGAAGGAACACAGAGCTTGGCACATACTAAGTTTTCTCAACCTCAGCACTCGTGACATTTGGGGACAGATAATTCTTTGTTGGGGGTCAGGGAATTACGCTGTGCACTGTGCTCTGTTTAGCAGCATCCTGCCTCCAGCCACCACGTGCCAATAGCAGTCTTCCCCTTCCAGTTTCTAACAACCAACGTTGCCTCCAGATATTACCAAGTGTCCTTTGGGGGATGGAGTAGACGCCGCAGGCATAATTGCCCCCTCTGAGAACGTGGCTCACGATAAAGACTCGATAAACGCTAGCTGAGTATTACAATGATCTTACCTGAGAAGCAACCGGCAGCATAGATGGGAAACCACTTGGGGGAAAACGTGTAGACTGCTCTATGGTGAATTTCTCCCACTCTTGTTATGATTACAGGGAATGATTCCAGACTTCAGTTTGAGTGAGTGCAGGAACTTCTCTGCAGACAAGGCCAAAGTCTCACTGGCAGGCAGGGAGTGTTTGCCCAGGGCTAACCTGATTCCAGGTTGTGGATTATACACCGAGCTATGCAGGACCCATCTTGCATCCCGCCCACGCTCAGACTTCCGGAGAGACGGGCCAAGCCAAAGCCAAAGGAACCACCCATATGAAATAATATGTGGATGTGTATAGGGATACATATATTTTATACATATTACATATATATAAAACACACACAAGCTTCAGATATATAAGCAAGAAAAAACTATAGTAAACTCCTTGCTGATTGAGGAAAAGTAGAAACTTATTGAAACCTAACCCCTAAAAATCAAAGTACAAAAATCAAGCAAACTTGCCCATTCTTTGACTTCTTTGACACACACTATTATCTGGAAATTCAAGTTCCAGATGCTTTTCTAACCCAGACTATTTCAAGTTTAGATTGAGATTCATTTGGAGTGGTCCTATCTTTTACACCTTGAGAAACAGTAACTTTTATGCATTGAATACAGGCCACGTGAAATGCCCTTTTTACACACAGCATCTCATTTAGCAAACCAGAGCCTGACAATTTTAGCAATCATTTGATTGCCTCACTCTTAAAAAACGGAAACAGAAACCTGCATTTGTATGCATACATATTTGAAAAACAAAAACAAATCACATGTACTTAATACCATAGAAAACCACATAAGCACAAAAATAACCAAAGACAACTGCCCAAATATGTGTTCATACAACCCTCTCATGCACGCACTCAAAAATAAGTACATGATGACATTAAGGTCATGAAATGGATTTCCCAGTCAGCAGAAAAAGCATGTGCCTGAGCCACCAGTGAAACAGGGGCACCCAAACTAAAAATTTTAAATAAAATTCTTCCTTTGAAAATCACCAGAGTAGTTGTCATGGGAAAAATAATTCTTTATTGTACTTCCTCACACCTGTGCTACAATTTTGCATTGTCTTTATTTTCAATTATAGTTGACCCTGGAACAATGAGGGGTTAGAGGCACCAACCTCCCTCCCCTGCACAGTTGAAAATCCACATATAACTTCTGACTCCCTAAAAACTTAACTACCAATAGCCTACTGTTGATCAGAGGCCTTACTGATAACATAAACAATCGATTAACACGTATTTTGTATATTTATTATAAACTGTTTTCTTAAAATATAATAAGCTAGAGAAAAGAAAATGCTATTAAGAAAATCATGAGGAAGAGAAAATATAATTACTACTCGTTAAGTGGAAGTGGGTCATCATAAAGGTCTTCATCCTCATGCTCTTCATGTTGAGTAGGATGAGGAGGAGGAAGAGGAGGGGTTGGTCTTGCTGCCTCAGGGGTGGCAGAGGCAGAAGAAAATCCACACATAAGTGGACCCCAGTAGGTCAAACCTGTGTTGTTCAAGGGTCAACTGTATCTACACTGGGGTCTAGGGAGATCACCAAAATTTTTTGAGACATTCAGGTCTTTAAAATCTTAACTGACTGTAGTAAAATGAAAAAAAAAAAAAAAAGAAAAAGAAAAAAATAAAATCTTAACTGAGCCCTGAGGCACACCCAGACATTTGTAGGCAAATTATGAAATATGGAAATCCATGCATGCTGGTAATCTCCCTCAGCATGACACATGGCATGACAGGTGGGGCTCCGTTTTGGAAACTGGGGGACTGGATTCTAATCCTAGCCTTCCACTTACTCCCCATTAATGTCTAGTTCAGATCTCAGTTTCCCCACTGTTAAAAGTTTAAAAAACAACACACTAGATAGTGGAATTGATATGACTTCCACCATTATTCACTTTAGCTTTGAGTCCCTATAAATCCCACCCCTTGCCCAAGGTCACCCACAGCTGGTGGCCAACAGAGACAGAACTGGAGGTAATCCACCTCCTAGTTCAAGGCCTTTTCCACGAAGTTGTGCCTGCACACAAAAGCCTGAGCCCCCTTCCTTCTCTCTCCTCCTCCAACTCCTCATTGCTATGCAACTCCTCTCTCCTCCCCCTGCAGCCCGTCCACAACCCCCTCCCCACCCCCGACAGCTCACACTGCAGGTAGTGCAGGAAAAGATAGCAATGGGGAGAGACAGCCGGGCACATTGAAGGGGTTACTTTGCCTGGGGACCCCTTTATCTGAAGTTGTCCTCAAAAGCGGAAATGAGTTGATTTGCATTTTCCCACTGAAGCATGCAGAGTAGCCGAGGAATGTTTCTCGTTACCAAGTACCGTCTTCTCTGGTTTGCCCCGAGGCCTTCTCTGGGGCTGGAGCAGCTCTGAAAACACCTGTACGCTGTCCATTTAAATACATGCTTCAGACAAATCTTTTTGGGGTTTCAAAAGGGAAAGACTAATGCTCTCCCTCCCTGGCATACATTATCCTTCACCCGAATGCTGAAGGCAGAAATTAACTCTCTCCCGGCTGGTTCATGCCTAGTCTGTTTACCCATGAAATGCCTGCATTCCCTGTTAATGGGCCAGCATTTAACAGATTCGTCATTCATTCATTCATTCATTCTCTCACTCATTCATTCAGCAAGTATTTACTGAGCATCTGCTCTATGCAAAAGCTTTGTGTTGGTCCAATATACCCTACAGAGACAACTTTGACATGTACCCAAATGCACCCAGATGTTACCTCGGGACCTGACTGCACCTCAGGAATCGGCTTGAACAATTTCCAGGCTTGTTTGAATCCACAGTCCTCCCCATGACATCTGCACACGCCTCCTGGCCTTCTGTCTCTCTGCCATGCTTGAGCCTGCTGCCTTGAGTGGGCACCAGCACCTCAGGACTTTGTTGACTTTGCTAACCTTGGTGAAGAACTGAGGACAGCAGAGGGGGTCACAGCCCATGCCATAGAATCCTCTGCCATCTTGGTGGCTCTCTGCCTCACTCTCCACTGGCTCCCAGAGTCTGGGCTCTGCAAGAGGTCTCAGGCCTCACCACGCACATTCTTCTGCAAAGTGTAAGCCTGCCCTCACCCCCTTTCTCACAGCGAGTACTTCGAACAGTCCAGTGTCCTTCCCTGGTATCCCAGAAATTGGGGGCAATAAAATATGCTCCATCCATTTACTCAAATAATTATAATACGAGTGGTAAAATGATACAAGTCATAAGAGTTTGCAAGGCCTCAGGCAGCCAATTAATAAAAATATTAAAGGAGCATATTTGTTGAAGAGGGTTGGAGAAGGACTATGATGGATCTGGGGAGGCAGAGTTGGTCCTGCAAAGGCACGTCGTGGCGCACGAGCCGGTCCTACCTCCCATCACCTAGACCCTGCTCACCCTCCTCTACACATGCCCCGTATCCTCTTTTCTCTTTCTGGGCACCTGCCCAGCTCTTTGTGAGAAACCAGGAAATGAAGCGATTTTGAAGGTCTCAACACAGAACTCCAGAATCATAAAATTCTGAAGGGTCCAAGCAGGAAGAAATTTTGGAACTCTTCTACCCCAATTCTTTTGTTTCCAAAAGGAGCCAACAGACCTTCCCAAGGTTGTGCAGTACATGAGTGGACCATACGCACTCAACACTCTTTCCTCTACAGCAGGAGAATTCAGACCACTGATGTGTTTTATTTGGCCTGTAGAGTGGTTTTTTTTTTTTTTCTTAATTTGAATGAGTGATCAACATTTTAAAATCAAGAAACTTCATATCATAATCCAGAAAAAGCAAAGATGTGCCAACACTGGGCTCGCATCCCTGCCGGCAGCAGTGGGCTGGAGCTGGGTAGCTGTGGTCCCCTGTTTGCACAGCCCCCTTTAGTCCCTGCCATCACGCCCAGCCTGCTTCATCCTGTCCATCATAATCATGTCCCTACAGCCTTTACACTGTAACGCCTGCTCCACAGCCTGCTTCCTGTTTCCTGCTCCCGGCCTAAAAAAAAAACACTATTTATTAATAGCATGACTAGCCTCAGCTAGCTCTGGATGGGTTGGGATTCTAGAAGGCCCAAGAACTTCAGATATTTCTCTTCCCTTCCCACCAAAAACTGATAATAATAGTAATAAATAGCAGGCAAACAAATAAAAACAAAAAGCCTTTCCCATTGTCTAGACTGCGTGAAATCCCACTGTATCTTGGGAGTATTGTGGTCCTCTAACATCTTATATTTGGAAGAGAAATGATGAAGAAAGAAGAAATGGCCCCCAGCACATACCTTCATCTACTTTAACATTTTAACCGAGGGTCATTCCTGATGGTGAGAATGCTCAGATCCTCTGCACACATGCACACGTGTACACACACACACATACACACACACACACACACACAACAAAACACAACACAATTCCCCTCTCTCCCTCCCTCTCTCCCTCACTCTCAAAATCAGCCACATACCTAACTTTATCAAAATCTAATTAAATAAGCAAAAAAAAATTTCTCATTAAAAAAGAATTTTTATACAATGAAAATATAGAGCAAATACACCTCTTTGAAGACAAAAAATGACTCCTCTAGCGAGTCAGAGAAAGAGAGCATGAACCAAAGGAACAGAATCCAAGGGTACAAGATATTGAATTCTGCTTATGTGACTGTGTAGACATCGAGAGGCAGAGGTGTATGAACGTTAAGGCAGAGGCAAAGGGAGGAAAAACTGTCATGTTAGCAAGGATTGCTTTATTGTGCTATCAAGGTCACAGTTGGGTAAATACCAAAATACTGCATCAAAATTTTAACAAATATTCTTCCTTTCTCTTGTTCCCATCATGAGTTCCAGGAAATGGAGAGAAAATGGAATAAAGCATATTTCTTTTTAAATGGCATGTAGTTGGCTTCTGTGTGGACACTGTTTTCTGGCATCATTTTAATTAGGTAAGGCGAGAAAGTTTCCATTGCTCCCTCCCCTTCCCTGTGTCCTACATGAGGGTTTCACAGAGAACTGGCAACCAACACAATTTTGACAGAGTGAACTTCTTTCTCTCATAAGCATTCCTCCAATCCCCAGATAATACTCCTCATTCCTCCCACATTAACTAACACATACAACTTTCTTCCTCCCACCCTCCCCAGCCCACACTTCTCTCCAAAACGTATAACATAATTGTGAAGGCTAATTATCAAATAATGCTTAAGCCTTTGGGAGCAAGATAGGGGGTTCTAGAAATGTTTTAAAAAGTCCCCAGGCTGCAATAGAAACGTGATTAACTGAAACAAAAATGCTTGCTGAAAAGTTTCAAAACCAAAGTCAGTTTTGAAAATGTTTAAAAACCTATCCATGTATATTACACGCATACATATATAATTTATATATATACACACATATATCAAATGTATCCTTTTTTTGATAGGTCACAGAAATCCTCTGACATTCTAGGGCAAGACCTGAAAAGAGAGAAACAATTTGAAGTTGATTCATCCTTTTGCTGATACTGGAAGACTCATCATGAATTTCTCCCCTGAGAGAGGACCCTTCGGCTGGCGCTAGAAATAGGGAGGAGGAGACTGCCTCAAATAAGAGGAAAGGACAGAGCAAATCTGGGCAATATAATTCTCCTCCTGGCCTGAACATGAGCAGATAGGGCCTGACAGATGTAGTCTTTATCATGGAATAAAACAGGCTCACAGCAGTGTGCTGCACACATGAATGTCACATTTTATGAATTGCCATATTGCCGCGCTACACGCTGCAGTGAGCAGAGCTGGGTAGACCCGGGGGTTGAGAGACAACTCGGCCTCCCTCCCCCTGCACCCCCTCCACTCCAGGCACCGGCATTGGTTTTCTGCCTGCATCCTCAGAGAGGAAGAAACAGAGGCCGTGGATGCACCTGTGTGTATGGGCCAAGTGCTCAGCTGTGATGCGTGGAGAAGTTAAAAATAGCACTGTGGCTGGTCAGATTTCAACTGTCCTGGGACCCAGTGCGGTTACAGAGCAGAAGGGGCTGCAGGGGGAGGGGGGAGGAAGAGGGATTCAGAGAAAGCATGCATAATCGCAATGCTTGGCCTATCATGCAGACAGCCGCAGGCAGAAATAAGGACTCCTCACTCCTTCTTCAGTAGAAATCAAGTCCAGGATGCAGATTCTGTGCCCAGCAATCCCTGTAATGGGAACGTGAGCTCACCCACGAACCCTGGGTGAGGAAAGCCAGGAATGTCCATTCTGAGACTCAGTCCATGGACAAGTATTGCACGAGGACTAGCTCTTGACTCAACACTGTGAAGGAAATGGTACCCACAATCTCCAAAGACTTACCTTCTAAATGAAGAGCAAGGCCCACTAGTTGTCTTTACTTCATATCCCACTGAGACCTCTCACCTCACTCATGGGATTCGGGCATAAACGGAGAATTCTGAGCAAGAGGCAATCAGAGTTGGGAAAACATTGATAGGGGCTCCTACTCTTCCCCAAGTTATTGGGCTGGGCCTGAGTAAGCTATAGCTGGGACCAACGACACCTGTTAATTTGCACTCTTTCCTATGATGTGATGCCACGTCATCCACGTTAGACACAGTTATGTCTAAGGTGTGCCACTATCCTCACAGTTGTTGGAAAATCATGATACATGATACCAATTTTTCTTCTGGTGCCTGAAAGTGGGGTAGGGAGATTTATTCTTCCTCTCAGGAAGAAAGCACAAATGTAGATTAGAAAATTCAAACAGATTCTTATGATAAAAAGCTAGTCTTCAACCAAATTGCAGGCTTCTGTGGACTATTTTGAGCTTCAGCCCTATCACCTCCCTGGAAATGAATTCACTCCCCTCTGTTATTAGGGTGAAAAGAGTTTATGGATGTGGTAGGCTAAACAGTGACCCCCAAAGCTATCCAGGTCCTAATCCCCAGAACCTGTGAATCTTACCTTATATGGTAAAAGGCACTTTGCAGGTGTGATTAAAAATTTTGAGATGGGGAAATTACCCTGGATTATCTAGGTAGGTTCCATGTGTAATCACAAGTATCCTTATAAGGGGAATACACATGGAGATTTGACTACAGAGAGGAGAAGGTGACACAAAGATAGGGGCAGAGACTGAAGTGACACAATTTGAGGATGGAAGAATGAACCACAAGCAAAGAAATCCAGATGGCCACTAGAAACTGAAAGGGCAAGGAAACAAGTTTTATCCCTAGAACCTAAGAAGGAATGCTGCTAATGCCTGGATTTTAGCAAACCCAGAGAAACCCACTTTGGACCTCTGACCTCCAGAACTGTAAGAGAATAAATCTGCATTGTTTTAAGCCACTAAATTTGTGGAAATTCATTATAGCAGCAACAGGAAACTAATATACTTCAGAAATAAGAGTCCAAGTCACTGGGATCAGCAACTTCACACTATTATCATGAATGGTTTTACTTTGAACCACAAAGAACATAGGATGTTTAAAGATAATTATTTTATCTCCTTTCCCTTAAAAATTATTCCATTAAGCCACAAAACATGTTTTGCTTGGACTGACTTCCACAGATTTGCTCATATCACTCCCCCTGCCTAGAAAGCTATCCTCGTCCTCATTACCGTAGGTTCTGCGGCAAAACAAATAGATGAAATCTCCCTAAATTGAGATACTTGATGAAAGTTAAGTTTTCTGTTTCTAATAAGTTTTAGTCATTAGAAGATGCAAAGAAAGGATGTCTAATCCCATAAAAGTAGGAAGGTCTTTTAGTAGAAGTGCCCATCTTACATTCTCAGACTGTATGGCCTGAAAGGCACCAAAATGTCTTTGTGACCAGCTTGCTGTTGTACTATAAATGCATACTTCTCATTGGGGATTTTAGTTAGCTTCTGCAGAGCCCATTAATAAAATGAAAATAATATTTTAAAAAAAACATTGTCAGTCACTACCTCAAATTATAAATCAGTTTTCAAATAGCCACATGTTTGTCCAGACGTTTGATGAATTATCAAAGAAGCCAAACAATTGGGACTTACATTAAAAACAGTTAACTGGAAGACAGTCAAAGAGGATCCAATACACCACTAATAGGAGACCCTGACGAATAAAACAAGAGAGTAGAGAACCCTCAGGGTAATAGAGAAAATACCAAAAACTATCATGCAAAACAGTGTTTCTGATACCAAAAAAATGATTTGAACTATACATTGAAAGGACATACCATGTACCAGAGAATATTGACCCAGAATGCCCAAAACCAAGACATAGTATAGAAAAATTATTGTATTTAAAAGAAAAAGAAAAAAAATCTTTGGACATTTAGACAAAAGGAACATATATCTTACAAAGGAAATTAAATTAAATTATCCTCAGATTTTTTTTGACAGCAAGGTGTTATACCAGAAGAAATTAGAGCAATATACTTAAGATATTCAAAAAGAGAAAATGTTAACTAAGGATTTTATATCCAGAAAATCACACATTGTTAATAACATGCAAAGTCTCAGAGAATATTTTTCCCATGAGCCCTTCCTAAGGAATCTACTAAAGAACAAGTTTCATATAGGTATTGCTGGTGAATATTAAATATGTAGTTACTTTTAGACAAAAAACTGAGGGTTAAAAGTAAGGGACTCTTGTATGTAATGGTAATGGCTATATATAATTTAAAATGCAAGTATAGTACAACTTTGAAAAATGGGGAGATTATTAGCATATGTAAAAAAGTTTTACCTGCTTTTAGTAATAATAATGCCTGTTATAGTACTAGTATATTATTCTCAGAATGTTGTATATACAAAGTAGGAAAAAAGCAAATGCTAATTATGGAATATTCTATTAATAATTCTATCATTCCCTATGTTTTTGAGAACTGTACTTTCAAGGACTTTGAGGTGAAAGAAAGGAACTACTGAGGAAATATAGAGAAGATGTTGAGTAAACACCCCACATATCTAAATCTGAATTGGAAATATCAGTATGAACTCATGAGGTATTTGTGTATTCCATTAAAGGGACTTAGAAACAAAGACCAATCCAATTGCAATGAGCTTCTCTACATCAGATTTTGTCTTCAAATGACATTTCCCATTGAATTAAACCAGTATTCCTTGGACAAATCACTGATTCCAGGTCTGAGGCAGGAAGTGTCCATGATGAACTGAGAACATGTTGACATGAAGTAAGGAGGAAGCTATCAAACATTACCAGGGTCACGTCAGAAGGACTCAGGAAGTACTTTGAAAAGTTTCCATTGCCCGAAGATTTGAGCTTTGAAACCCATATATATATATATATTAAATACATCCAAGAGTTCATAATGACATATTTAAAAAAAAAAAATGATTGGCCACCTTCTAAAGAAACAATGATCTAATTTGGTATCTTGAAACCAGGTAAATAAAAGAAAATAATCAAACATTTATCCTTTCTGTCCTCTATGAACTGTAGTGCAAAATAGTAGATGAAAGGAAGAGTCTCTTTATAAAAATATCTCAGGTAATAAATAAAAATAAAATATAGTATTAAAATTTTACCATTTTTCAACCCTCCAGTGAATTGATGAATGTAGATGTTGAGCATCTACCTCAGATTAATAACAGAAAAGAACACAAACCAAACATTTTATGCTCCTGATGAAAGACACAGGGCCTAATACCACTTATAACCTCATTAAGGAATGGTGATTCAGCTCTCAATTTGCAGAAATCAGAGGAACTTGTTGAATTGTGCCACGAATGAGCAGTCGAAAATCTAGACTGGAGGGAACCTGACAAGTCAAATGACCCAGGACTGTCAACAGATAAATTATAAGAAAAAAGAGGTGGAGGGGGAAACCATAGACTAAAAGAGACCTAAAAGTCATATCAAGTTAAAAAAAAAAGAAAAAATATATATATAATATGTGTATATGTATATATATATATATATATATAGTAAAGACTAAACTCTAGGGTTTAGGGATGCACACATGAGTGATGAAGCCATAAATAAAGGCAAGGAAGTGATTACTGTAAAAGTCAGGATAGTGATTACTTTTTCAGAGAGAGGGAGGGATTGTGTTGGGCTGGGTCATGTGGAAGGGTTACACAGTTAGCCAGAAATTCTATTTCTCTATTTGGGTGGTAGTTATAATGATATTCACTGTATAGCAATTGACTAACCTAAATATTTGTTTTGTTTTGTTTTCTATATCTGTGTTCAATTTTACAATAAAAAAAATTTTTTTTAAGTTAACTGCAATGGTTACTCACTTGTTCTTAATCTTCAGGTTAACTCTTTGGTCTTGATGAATAAGAAGCCCTCCCCAAAATAAAAGCTAAGCCTCTTTTGATTTCTGAAAGAACTAGAACATAGTAACTAGTGCTCCACCATGACCACGGAACTAAGCACATCTCATTAAACTCCTGTTGAATGAATCTATGAATTAGTTGATAGCTAATTCAAATATTCTATATTCTAAGTCATTCTGCATACTTCTACTAGATGCCTTTTCCTGGCTAGAAAAATCTTCCTTAAACCAGCATCAACCAACCTTTCTAATCTTACCAAGGCTACTTTCTTAAACACTCCACTCCAGCCAAACAGGTCTACTTTTAGATTTCTATTTCCTATCATTTCTCCATTCCCTCATCCCCTGTGCCTTCTGTGTAGGCTTCCCCTTTCTTTCTACTCATCCTTTATGGCCTGGCTCTATTCTCATTTCTGCTCCAAAGTCAGTCTCTATTATTCTGCCCCATTATGCTTTCTCTTTCCTTTGAACTTCAACAACATCTACTATCACTATTGAAAATTTACTTCTTACATGCACTTGTATTGCAAGAGAACTTTTTATCTTTATTTGTTTTGGATCTGCAAATATACTCGATGTTTTTTAAGTCTAAAGCTGTGACTGACAGTTTTTCTGAAATTGTTATAGAAAACCTACCATGACATTTTGTGCATAGGAGGATGGATAGATGGATAGAAGAACAGGCCAAATTATCATATATTTGGGAGTATTCAGTGGGTGCTGATAGAGAAAAAACATACAAATTTATATTCAATAGGGGCAGAATTATGGGTTCCCACTTTGACCCTGGCAAAGTGTTTGTAAAGGGGTCTCTGGTCAACTATGGGCAGTTCCAGATGCTGAGCATCTGGAGGTTGAGATGTTAAAATGAAAAAAGATACTAAGAGCGAATGGAAGAATATTACTAATAAACTTCCTTTCACTCATGGCTTTGTCCATATCTGGACCTATCAGCAGATCACACACTTAAATTTTGAAACTTGAAGCAAAAATTTCAAGAGTTCTGCTCTATATACTTTCAAAAAAAACAACTCTTTGTACAAAATAACTTATGGCAAGTTTGAGGCTGGGAAGGACTAGCTGGGAAGGACTAGCTGGGTGAAAGTTCTTTCTGGCCTAATATCTAGGTACAAGTAATTACTATGAAAAATCTGAGGCACTATCTCTCAATTACAAAGGAGACATCTGCATAAAGCCAAAGAAATGTGTCAACCGTCCCAGAGGGCTCTGGGCTGAAAGAAACCCCAGTACTGATCAGAGCACCGGGCTAGCCGATTGGCACAATGTTCTGGTTCCCTCCTCCAGCTAACTGCAGGCCTGCCCTTCTTTTGAAGGAATGGCTCCAGGGAGAAGTCTGCAAGGACCAGACAGATTGGAAAGAATAAATGAAAGGGAGTTGGTGCGCTGAACTGTCAACAAAATAAATAAGCAGTATTAGAGATGGAAAGAATGGGAACCTCCAGAGCCAGCAAACTTCTTGTCCCTCATGCTCAGGCCTGTCTCCTCCAGGAAGGCTGAGAAAGAAGGGAAAGGCTCTACCATGGACTAGATACCTCCTGTGTCATGGGAACTGCCCTATCTGCTTTCACATGTGTCACTTCATTTAATTCTCCCCCTCAACTTGAAGAAAGGGTATCATTCCTGTTTTACTGATAACACAAAGCAGGATTCAGAGAGATTAAGTGATGTAATGAAGTCCACATACCTAGTCAATGTCAGAGCCAGGATTCAAACCCATGGTTATTTTCCTCCAAAACTCTGCCCACTATACCACTAGTGGAAACAGAATCATCGCATGTATTAGCTGAAAGTTCCCCTCATCATCATCATCCCCATTTCACAGGTACAGAAACTGAGTCCAGAAAGGAGAAGCAACTTTCCCAAGGTCACACAGTCATTTGGGTACGAGCTATAGCAATAATAGCTGCAGGAGAGCTCTGAACTTGGGTAGAGAAAGCCGCTGCCAGCCTACAGCCTGGCAGGGAGGAGGGAACTGAGTGAATAAATACCCTGTCCTCTCTCTGTCCTTGTGCCCACTGGTCTCCTACTGATGCCTCCCATCAGCTGAACCCTACAGAAAGCCAGCCCAGAGCAAGATGGAGAAAGAAGGAGAGGATGGCTAGAGAGGTCAGGGAAGACTTTGGGCACACTGCTACACGGGGATGCTCCTCTGAACCTCAGTCCTCAGACAGAGTCCTGCCTCAGCAGGTCAAAGACAACAAAAACAATAAAAGTCTCACATCCCAGTCAATGTGAGGCCAAGAAGGCTTCGCTTTAGGAAATAAAGGCCTCTCACAACATATAGCTAGATTTCTCACTGCCCACTGCTAGAGCGTTATCCTAAACCGTGCAGCCTATCAGTGATGAAAGCACACCGAAGCCCGGCTCCAATCACCTGGGCTTCAAAGGCATCGCTTGGGGACTCTTCAGCTTTGGAGCCCAGGTCAATGCTGGTGCTGGAGGTGAGAGTCGCGGATGTTTCAGGTGAATGTTTGTGTGTATTTGAGAATTATACAAAGGAGGAGGAAGAGAAGGGGACAAAGAGTGTGTGTGTACAAGAGCATATTTGCTATTTAGCACCTCTTAAAAGTAAAGGCCACTCTTTAAAGACAATCCCTACCCAAAGGCAGCTCAGGCATCCTGGTAAGCGCATCACTCTTATCTATGCCCTTGGCACAGGCATCCTGGCTTTGGTCCCACATCTCTCCCTACACATGCGTGCACACACGTGCACACACATGCGCACATGTACACACATACGCACACGCACACGTCTGCGCAAGCACAAGCACAAACGCAATGCGCACGCGCGCGCACATACACGCATGCGCACACCTGACCCCTCCGCTCTCAGGCCCACCCCGCCTTCCATGCCCGCTTGAAGTTTCCACCTCAACTTCTACTCTGCCCCACTCCCCTGGCTGATTTGGTCATATTTCCTATTTAGTTTAAATCAACAGTCTGATTTTTATCAACAATAATGCTTTATGGAGGTTTATTTCTTCAAACAGACTGTGCTCCTCTTTGCTATAAAGTTAATTTTATGTTCTTTGTTCACTTTCCTAATCTGCAAATTACATCCTTCTGTTCCCTGATTACTTACTATTGGAAAAACAGCCCTTTTTTGCTTCCAGTTTGAATATGCTCGGCCTTATCTTGATGACCCTAATCTCTCTGCCCCCACCGGCCTCCGTGGGGCCAGCACCAGCGCAGAGGCGGCCGGCTGCAGCCCCACGCCGCTCCTCCGCCCGCCTTTCTTTTTTGCCCTTTTCGTTTTTTTTTTTTTTAACAGTGTGGAAAGCGGTTCAGTTGCAGCTGGGAGGATCAGAAACTCTGGGACCCACTCCATGCTCTCAGAAAGTCCTGGTGGGAAGACTGGAGAACTTCCGACACTCGGAGAAACAAGGACAAATGCTTGGGAAGGTGGCGCTGGGCTGACACTGCAGGAAGAATGACGCGACTCTTTTGTTGGGAAGCGCCGCGGGGCGGGCGGGGACTCGCTGGGCAGGGGTAGGAGGAATGGAATCAGTCCTTACAGGATGGGGTTTTAAACGGGCTGGGGGAGAGATGACCTGGCTGTCAGAAGTGTCAAAGAGAATGTGCCATGTTTATTTCCAGCTCTGGGCTTCTAGGTCCTCAATAACAATAAAAGCTCATGTTTATTGTTTGTTGTGTGCCGGACACCGTTTAAATGTTTTATATGTCTCATCACATTTAGTCCTTAACAAAACAATTACAGGAGGTAAGTATGCATGTTATTTCCATTTTTACAAGTGGGGAAACTGAGACCCGCAGAGGTTGATACCTTGACCGGTATCACAGGTGGCCAGGATTAAACCAGGTCTGTCTGTCTCCTGACCCCACACTCAAAAAAATATTTGTGGAATGGACACATGACTCTTAAATAGGTAAATTATTCATGCAACCCTTGCAGCATTAGTTCTATCACTCTGATTTTTCCAGGGGACACTGCACTCTGTCCAAAACCCCTCCAGGCTTCTCTGTTTCTGGGGCAGAGTCTTTTCCTGAGGCCCTAGGCTGGAGCAGGGGTGGGGTAACTTTCTGTAAAGGGCCAGATAATACATATTTTAGGCTTTGCAGACCACGTACCATCTCTGTCACATATTCTTCTTTGTTCCTGTTTTTGGCTTATTTCAACTCTTTCAAAATATGAAAGTCATTCTTAGCTTGAGAGCTCCTTCTGACTCCTGTTCTTGGCTCCAAAACCTTGAAGTCATGTTTGAAATTTCCCTCTCCCACAACATACCAACCCATCCAATCATAAAGCTCTTTGTATTGCAGATGTCTCTCGAAATATCTTTTAAAATTCTTTTGGCATCCCACATGCTTATTCTGGGACCCCACTCTCTCATGCATGCTCTGGTCACCAAAATGTTCTCCCGTCTTCCTCAGAGCAGCCCACTTGTCACTGCTGGATTTATTCTCCCAAATGATGTCTTGCACAGATGATTTCCTTGCTAAAATATCTTCACGTCTATGCTCCTTACTCTGCATTGAAGGATTGATTCCCCAGAACACACATACAAACACACACACACATACAGTTATCTGATCCTGAATAATCAGAGGTAGAATGACAGCTAACATTTAGTGAGCATTAATATGAGCTGGCCACTCTGAGAACACATGAGGCATCTCATTTAAGCCTCACCCGGACCCTAGGAGATAGGTAGGGATGATTATGACCCCAGCTTTACAGATGCATGGCTGAGGCCCAGAGAGATGAAGTGACATAAGCTAGTTTACACAGTAAAGTGGTAAAACTAAGAACTGCATGGTGGCTGTCAGAGTCCAGGGCACTTCTCTAAACCTCACCCTCCATTGCCTTTAACCATGCCTCCCCCTCTCTCCTCCCAGAACGTCTACCGCAGTCCCACCAAGAAGCATCCTCAAAGAGACCACATCTCAACCCTTGTCTTGGATGAAAAGTTGATGCCTCTGAACTCGGAGCACCATAAATGGAGCAGGGATGACCCTCTGTCCAGACATCAGGCCCCATCGGATTTCCCCAACACCAGGCTGCCAGCCAACAAGAGGGCAGCTCAGAGCAGCTGCATTGCAACACAAAAGACCAAGGCAAGCTACTAACGTGTGGACCCAGTCACTCCACAACTTGCTTAAAAGCCACACTGTGTTTCCTGGACAATGGCTGCAGGCCAAAACACACACATTCCAGTTTTTACGACTCTAAGGTAAGCATTCTTTTAATGGCTCTTTCCCTGTTCTTTCACTCCCCTTGTGTTGTGTTTTGCTTGTTCCTTCTCCTCGCTTTTTTTTTCCTTTCTTAGTTCAGCTCTGTTCTCTGCCTTTCTTGCTTCCAAGGCCTCCTGCATCAAAGCTTCCTTGCCCCTATCTCCTGCCCTGCTTTTCTGCAACTTCCTTGTGATCAGACTTTCTCTAATTACTGGACTTCCCTTCCTTCTGTCTTCCCGTTTGCCTGGCAGAGCCTCCCTCCCCTGCCTCTTCCATTTCTGGGCTGTAGCACAGCGGCTTAAGCCCCTCCAGCGTGTCTTCTTCCCACTCCCAGCCTTCCAGCCTCACTGCTCTGCTGGGGCTCCCCTCGTCGCCCTTTCTTTTCTTTCTGGACACCTAGTCACCCTTGTCTTGCTCTCACTTCCCCAGCCCCTTCACCCCTCACCTCTGCTCTTTGTCCCCTTGTCTCCTCTCTTTCCTCTTCCCTCCCCCATCTCCTCTTGGGTCCCCTCCTGGTTTCCATCTCTCCACCCCCGCCCCCTTATCTTTGTTTTCCTTCCTTCTGGCTGCTGATGGAGTGGGAGTGTTGCAGCGTCCCTGATTTCACATGCAGACCAGGAGCCAGCCTGTCAGTCTAACAATAAAATTGCACGGAAAAGGAGGGTCTCGGTGCCTACATGCAGTTTGCCCCTGAGTGGAGCTGAGCTGGAAGGATTCAGAGCAAAGCCACCAAGAGTCCCAGACATCCGGCTCTGCAGGCAGGAGGGAGAAAGAACTTACTGTTTCTTTTTCCCACTGATCTCACATAAGTGAAGGCCAAAGACCAGGGCTGAGACATGTCATTTGTTAAGTTGCAGCATTGGGGTGGGACCTCCATGGCCATGCCTGCCTCCTCCCCACGGTACACACACACACACACACACACACACACACACACACACACGTTTTGGGGACACTTTTGTTCAGAGGATAAGGTCCTGTAACTTATCAGATGTTGTATACAAAACTCCCACACTGCAAAATAAAAATTATAAAGGGGACAAGAACCCCCACCACAGAGGAGATGTCATTGCTGGGGAGAGGGCTGCCTTCCATCCCCTCCCGCCTGCCCACCAGTTCTTTTCCCCTCCCGCCTGCCCCACCAGTTCTTTTCAACTTCAGTTGTTCCTGTTTCCTTGACTGAGCCTCGGTTCAAGCAGAGCCGGTGCCTTTCCTTAGAGGACAGCGCCATCTAGCAGGTGAAGTGCCAAACCCTTAGCCAAAAGCCAGGAGGAAAACCTCGTCCAGCCCAGCTCCAGGCCCCCTGGCTCCCAGCTTCTCTGTTGAACTCTCAGCCAGTCAAACCCCAGCAGGTCTGAAAGAGCAGTGTGGCCTTGCTGGAGATTTCAGTTCATTCCCAGCCACCTCTATCTCTCCAGCGCCTGACTCAGTTTCCATTTGTGGCCTTAGTTCCTAGAAAAGTTCTACGTGAGCCAACAGGCTGTGTCTGATGCTTGGAAGTGCCAGGTGACTTTTCTGAAAGCAAAACAAAATAGAATTTCCTAAACCCATCTGGAGGGTGGCCCCCTCTGGAAGTATGTGGCAGTCTCCACTCCTCTTTCCTTTTCCTATGATTTCTTCCTCTTCCCTTCCATAAAGACCGTATTTTCAATCACCTCTGTCAAGACCCTATCACCAAATACGGTCACATTCTGAGGGACTGGGGGCTTACAGCTTCAACATGGATTGTTTGGAAGGACACAATTCAGCCCATAACAGGTGGCAAATAGTTTTTATGTCCCTTGCAAACTCTGATCAATTGGTACTGGCTTCCCAGGCCCCCTGCCCAAAAGGTGAGGAGGATTCGAGGATGGAGTCCACACAGGGCAGGGGAGAGTGCTAGGAATGATCATCAGTGTCGGCCACCGGCAGGGGAGTGCAGAGTGGCAGCATGGTGGTCACAGGGCTGTCCTCACTGAAGCGGGGTGTATGCACAACACAGACACTGACTCTTGGAGCAAGGAACACGTATCACCACTCCATAGCTCAACATACCAAACACATGCCAAGGCTACACTTCCAAAAGAAAGCCCAGGGCCATGATGTAGTCCTCTGCAGCCCTTCATTTTACAGCTCAGGCTAAGTGAGGTCCAGGGAGGCTGTGTCTTCCCTAAGATCACTCAGCTCCTTTGTGGCAACATCAAGACTAGACCCTGACTTCGTATCTCCTGATCTCTTGTCCTTTCCAAGACCTCAACTTGCCCCTGTTGACATCCAGTAAAGACAGAAACTTCTATATGGCCCACGTACAATACCCCAAGGCCCCCATCCCACAGACCTAAGAAGGAACTATGTGAAGAGAGCCAAGCTAAAAGCTAAAGGTCCTGATTGGAGTCTGTGGCCAGCTCATGGTTCCTTAGATTAAATACGCACTAAAGGATTCTGATACTGCATGTAGGCCTCTCCAGAGAGAACATTGCCACCAACTAGTGATGGCTGCCATTGCTCTGGGCACAGGATTTGGGAGTGGAAAGATGAATATGATATGTTTGCTGGGTTAGGTCATCTCTGAAGTCCCTTCCAGTCCTAAGACTTCGCAAGAGAGTCTTGAGCAGGAGTCATGGGTTTCTTTCTTTTACTTAAACTAGAAAGCTAAGTTAAGGGACATGCTGTGACAATCCTGATGCCCAAACACAGTGATGTGACCTGCTCTAAGGGCTTTTTGTACAGGCCTCTCCTCTGCAGCCTTATGGCCCAGAAGCCCTGGCTCTCCATTGCATATGCATCCGTAGTTCCAGGCCCACTGATGTTATCCCTGATATTTCTCCATGAGCATGTTCCCCCTGGAGTCAGCTAGTGAGACTCTGGTGCTGGGTCCTGGCTGAACCTTGGGAGCTTCCATTTACTTGATGCAAGCGACAGGCAAAGAGTGGTTACCAAAGAGTTATCCCTCAGCCATTGCAGGTGGGCAGCCAGGGAATCTCATGCATTGATAAAGCTGGGAAGTAGAAGCACCCAATGAAAGGGGTTGGCACCCATGCTGCCTGGATCTCAGGGAAAGCCTTGCTTACAATTTACTCTGCTTTTAAGGGAATGAGGGAATAGGGTGTGGGTGTATAAAACAGGGGTACAGCAGGGTGATCTTGGGTGCTGGCTGTCCACCCGGGTCTGCCACAACTTCATCTATTCTAGCTACCTGTCCAGCTTTCTTTTTCCTCCTTCTGTTTTTCTTCTCCTTCCTCTTCTCCTGCTACTTCTAGACAACATTGATAGACGACCACCTCCATGCCGGACACAGGGCATCATCTTATATAAGCTGCAGAACAGCCCTATGAGGTGGATAATATATAAAGATATTAGCAAGGAAGAAGCTAAAGTTCAGAGAGGGTTAAATAAACTGCCCAAGGTCCCAGGTGTAATGCAGCATCCAAATCCAAGCTCTTGCTCTAAAGCTAGTGATCGTCCCATTGCATCACCTTGCCCACAAGACCTTTCTGTAGAGAGGGAGCCCATTCAAGGACTACCTTCCAGAGACTGAGCTTGGGCTACATTTCTTTTAGCAGCCCCACTCCAGAGGAGGGAGTCAGAGGGAAGAAAGAAGGATCGATGTTCTAGGCTGGTGAAGGGGTGGACACTGCAGCTAGGCCTTAACCAATGATGCTGGTGACAATGTCATACCCAAGAAACAGATGAGGAAGTAAGGGTGAGCCAAGAGGGAGTAAGATCCTGGTATGACCATGATAGGACTGAAGCCAAAGCCTCACCCAAGATTGCAGCAAGACGACACTTTATCAGTTGCACATGAGCTGTGAGAAACCACATCTCTGGAATATTGACCACACTCCAAGTCTGTTCTCAGGAGTGTTCATTAAAGACTGTCCACCCTTTGGACTAAGTAAGCTCCTGGGGCTTTGGATAACTTAAGGGATAGTGGAATAGTCTGGGCTTCCTTTAATAAGGCACGTGAGGATTTCCAGCAATTAAATAGAAAAATAAGAAAATGGATCCTCTGTGCATACTGAATTTGCTCCATAAGCAGTGATGTTCCTCAGTTTTTTCTTGGCTGTTCCTATTGGTCTTGCTGTGCCATTGACATGATATGACAAGAGAGCAGCTGGAATAACTTGCTCAAGGAATTCATAGCTTACTGACACAGGATGGTTTCTGTCCCCCTAACCATGTCAGGATCATTGTGTATGGCTGCATAGGCCTCACACTGCTCAACTCCAGTGGCACTACTCACACAGGCTTGGATGGGAATGGTTCTTCCAGAAGTTATGCAATAGAGAGGCACTGAGCTGCATTCTTTCATCTGTTAAGGATCAGGTCAAATACATCCTTCTCCAGGCAGCCTTCCCCAAACAGCCCAGCCGACAAGAATCTCTCCCTCTTTGGTTTCTCTGCAGTATACTTTCTATAAGACACCTCCTGCCTGCAGTCACCGTTTCATGGGAATGGCTTGTCCTCCCCACCAGACTCTGGTTCTTAACTGTAATGGAGGAGTGCTGGCTCTTTTGCAAATTCAGTCAAAGGTACAAACGCTTTCCCCAAGGAAAAAAACTACACAAACACATACAATATTGTATCCAATTTTTAAAAATTCATGATTGCTGGCTGGGCACGGTGGCTCATGCCTGTAATCCTAGCACTCTGGGAGGCCGAGGCGGGAGGATTGTTTGAGGTCAGGAGTTTAAGACCAGCCTTAGCGAGAGTGAGACCCCATCTCTACTAAAACTAGAAAAAATTAGCCGGGCATGGTGGCACATGCCTGTAGTCCCAGCTATTCGAAAGGCTGAGGCAGGAGGATCACTTGAGCCCAGGAGTTTGAGGTTGCAGTGAGCTGGGCTGACACCATGGCACTCTAGCCTGGGTGACAGAGTGAGACTGTATCTCAAAAAAAAAAAAAAATCATGGTTGCCCTAAAGTCCATCCACAGGCATTTAGAGTGTGGCTTCCATGAGAGCAGAAGAGACAACATCTGTCTTGTTTTCCACAATGTCCAGATAATTAGCACAGTGCCTGGCACATAGCAGCACAATAAATGCTTGTGGAATAAAGAAATGATTCAACCCTGGAAGGTTCTTGAATGCAGGGTAAGTGTCAGATCCACTTTTGTAGCCTCAGAGTTCCCACGACAATAGGCCCTCAACCAGCCTGGGCACCCACTCAAAATGCTAATTGATAAACTATTGCTCAGCCGCCTCTGGCATGGACACCTCAAACAGCCCCACCTTGCCACACCCAGCCAGACAAGAAAACTTCTCCACTCAAGAGTCCCCACCATGGAAAGGCAATGTCTTTGCTTGGTGGGGGTTTCAGATGCTGAATGGGATACCTGACACAATGGCTTTTTTGGCCAGTGAGAGTCCTGAGAATTTATGCTTCCCTTCCTTGCTGCCCAAGGAGATGGAGTGGTTGGTTTAGTGAAGTAAATGATAGTGTTAATAAAACAATAATAATCTCATATATAACTTGCAAATTAAACTGTCCTCTACATTTCCTACACATGAGCTCTTCTAGTCCTCACAAGTCATTTGGTGAGACAGATGTTATCCTCGCTTTAGAGATCAGAAAGTGGAGGCTCAGAGAGGCCAAATAGCTGGCCCAAGTCGCGCTGTCTGTCACAGGCTGGAACTAGCACCTGGAATTCTGTCGGTTTCTCTAGCGTTCTTTTTGCTGACCTCAGGCTGCCATCTAAGCAATTACTGAATCACGTATTAAATGTCTCCTGTAGGCAGACGTCAGCATACTCTGAGTTCAGCCTATCTGGGCCATGCCTCGGAGTCTGTCTGCATCAAGCTAGAAAAGTGAATCTGCTCAGCAAATATCACCTGCCATAGGCATCCAGCTGCCAAGGGCCAGGCTAAATCTGGCTGAGGACTGCCACTGGGACTTTCTTAGGTCAACAGTGAGCAACACAGTGGCCCAAAATGGCCCGCCCGTCCTGCCTCACTGGGTGCCGACCACAGGAGCTTCTCAACCACACCTTTTCCCTCCCAAGAGGGGGCTAGGTGTGTTCTCATCCCTGGGCTGGAGGGCGTGACAGAGGTGAGGGTTTGGCCCATCACATCCACTGTGAACAGTTTAAATGACTAAAGGTCTTAAAGAAAATAAGACCGGGAAGTCAGGTGAAAGAACCTCTTGGAACAGGAGCCTCTCCTCTAAGGAAAAGAAGTCAGTGGGAGGGACTCTGAGGTCTTTAAGCACATAGAGGGACATGCTGCTATGGACAATTTAGACTCATTTTTTTTCCACCCATATCAGGAGAAAGATAAGAGCTCCCACTGCCACAGGCAACTGCCTGGTTCAGTGTGAACAAGGACACCCCAACTGCAAGAGTGAATGAGGCTGTGGAACGTCCACCCCTGGAGAGCTTCAGAATAGGATTTGCAATCCATCGACTCAGACTACTAAGGGGCAGATGATCTTGCATCACGATAGAGGGGTAGACCAAATGACCCTTCCCATTTGAAATTGTGCTGCCATCTTGAATCTTAACAATGTGTTATGCCTGTATACATTTCACAGTTTTCAAAGCACTTTTATGGAGATTTGGATCACTTCTGACAATTCTGGAAAGTAGTTTGGGAAGAAATTACCATCTCTAGTTTAGAACTCACAGCCAGAAAGAGACCAAGGCGGGACTTAAACTGGTGTCTAGGGACTCTCACAGGGCAATGTTTTTCCCACCAGCTGTGGGGAATCATGCATCTTACCGATCAGGATCTCAACCCTCAGCAGCTCCATTTCCAAGGTCTGAATCCTAGTGCCAGCCATTGGGACTTCTGAGAAAGACCAGGGAAGCCCATACACAGACACTCAGGCCGCAGCAGCCAAGGGTGAGAAATCACAGTGACACCCTTATCTAGCCGGAGCTGCCTGCAGATAAGGGGAGGATAGTGCACGTCACAGCACTTCCTGGGTTTGTGTCCAGACAGCCGTCCCCCTTAGTCCTGTTAAAAACGACTCCAGTCATGAAACGCTCCTCTCTTCCTGCCTCTTGTCTTCTCTCTGTCCTTTGCCCTGTCCCCGAGCCCCTTCCTTATCTCGCTGCTCCCTCTCCTCCGGGCATGCCAGGCCTCACCTCTCACCTCTCACTGATGGGACAAAGAAGCTGCTTGCTGTCATGGCTGATGCTGAGAAAAGACCCCTGCCCCAGAAGATTGCCCACCCCCAGGGGCTAAGTGCCCCAAATGAAGGGCAGTCTCACATCCTGTATTGTCTCATTCAATCTCTGGAGACTTGGTGGGAATTATGTTATCAGAGCGCCTTCCCCTGCACCAGGAGTGGATTAGTGATTCATCCAGTCAGCAACTGTGCTAGGCACAGGGACACACAGCCCCTGGCCTCACAGCACTCATGGGCTGTCTGCTGCAGAGCTGCTTTGACCTTGTGACAGGAGTGCCGTGACCCCGAGCCCCTCAGCCCTCTGGGAAGCTAGGTGGCAGGCACTAGCGCACCCTACCTCCCCGCCATGAGGTCCTCAATTGTCATTTTTCTGTGGGTGCAGCACCATGAGAAAGGTTGGGCACTGGTCTAGCAGACCTACATCAGGCAAATCCAAGGCTCCTGGAGAGAGAGGAGGTGAAGGCACTAGAAGGAGAAGAAA
This sequence comes from Varecia variegata, assembly GCA_028533085.1. Taxonomy (NCBI): domain Eukaryota; kingdom Metazoa; phylum Chordata; class Mammalia; order Primates; family Lemuridae; genus Varecia; species Varecia variegata. The sequence continues at coordinate 15,233,653 of CM052447.1, forward strand.
CCCCCAGAACAGAGAATTGGAGTCCGGAAGACAAATGTTACTTCACAAAATGTCTGGGATTTACCCGACTGCCCCATCCCCACTGCCACCCCCTGTGCACACACACGCCACACACCACAACACAACACAACCCAAGAATTGCCATGGACTGCCTTTTAACAGCAACTGAAGTGGAGGCCCGAGACCCTCTGAGCACCTACTGCTTTAATTTCTAAGCCAGCTGTTTCAATCTTGTCCTGGTGTTTCTGAGACCTGAGAGATACAGTGGCCCAAGACCACGCGATAAGCAAAAACAGAGTGGGTGAGAAGTCGGACCAGGCCCCAGTGCATCTGGGTTTGGAGTCTGGCCCGTTGCCTGCTAAACCCGTGGCGGTAGCTCATTACTTAACATGCTTGCTTTCCCTTATCCACTGTTACAATACAATGGATATTTTAATAGTACCTACATTGCTACAGTCTACTGAAGATTAAATGAGGTAATACAAGGAGATGTTTATTGCTTGGCACATTATAAGTACTCAGTACATTTTAATAATATGAGTAGCCAAGTCTGAAGCCCTTGACTTTGGATTTGCAGTACAGTTCTGCTTTTGTTTTTCCTACCAAACTAGACCCTGTGTGTCATGGAGAGGAGGCTGAGATATTTATGACTCCGTTCCTGATGCAGGGAAAAGAACAACCCTTTGAAATGTCACTAGAAGTGCAACTGCTCCTTGCTGCAGATTCAGATCATCAGAGTTGTGACACCTCCCCACTTCGAGGTCTGTGCCCTGTTGACCCACAGCAGACCCAAAACCTGATGTCTCCCCACCCTCCCTCAACGCCAGCCTCTTGACTCAAATGACGAAAGGATCCTCTTTTCAAATGCAGCTTTGATATAAGACTAGCCAAAAAGATACAGTACTCTGGTCTTAGTGACACAATTCTTACCTTGCTAGTGATTCTTGCAAAGAAAGATATGAAAGTCCCATTTTTCCACAGAAGGGCTTGAGTCGAATTGAAGATAGTGCAGTTCAGGGGAGACTTGCTATATTATATCTGAAATCACTAGACATTTGAAAGCAGAAATGTCTTTCTCCTTTGAGTATTGCATCCTAACTGCCATCCAGAGATGATTTATATGTGCTCATCCTTATTACAGACTACACATAATAAAGGCATGATAGAAATCATATCTGCATAGATTCAGGCAGCTCTGGGAGAGAGGCTGCCAGTTTTGTTTGACAAGACACTCAATCAAGCAAAAAGGTTTAAAATATTCCGGGAGGATCTCACTGCCAGCTAAAGACTGTATATTTTTATCCAGATAACAGAAATCCTAATTGAGCACAACATTAGTACTCATTTTTCCTAACTCCTTCTTGCAATAAGAAGCATCGGAGGAAAATTACGGGAACACTTTGCTTTTGTGGTTCAGGATTACGAAGGAGAGTTTGCCATTTGGTTGTTCCCATAAACTCAGGCATTTGCCACTGGTGTGGGTGCTGCTTAGCAGGGAGTGAGGACTTCTGGGTACACCATGCTCAGAAAGAAACACGTAGGGCTGAGATTTTCCCTGCAATTTTATTCATGGGGTGAAAATTTTCCTTAAGGACTTCTTCATGTGTTTAAATTTCTTTTAAAGTCATCCTTGTACTTAGAAAGATAGCAGGACCTAGACCAAGGGAATGCAAGTGAAGTACTCACCTGGGAGCAAAATTTAAAGAATTAAGACCTACGATATCTTAATGCAATATTTGTAAAAATAGAAATGAATGCCAAAAAATTCATGACAAATAAAATAACAGAATTTTCAATAAAAACAGGAAACGACTCTGCACTTGTTTGTACAAGCTGCCTTACTCCGCTCACCCTAGCCCTGGTCCTGGCTCCAAAAAGATTTTATTTACAAAAACAGGCATCTGGCCTGCGGACTGGAGTTTCCTGATTTTATTTATTTTTCAAAATATGGCTTTAAAATATTATCTTGATCCCTGCATTTTTTGATGGGCCCTTAGATTTTGCACAGGAAGGAAATGCCTGCTGTCAGCTCTGAAATGTAGACAAAGATGCCCTAAAACCCACAAGGAAACTAAAACACCCCAAATTCACTCATTCAAAAACCCCCTTATCACCACGGCATCCGATGGCACCAAACACCTTTACTTAGACGAAAGGTGAGCAGAGGAGGGGAAAAAAAATTAAAAACCATCATCCCAGCCCCCAAAGAGAACCTCTTTTCCAGCCGTTACAGGAGCTGACAGGTTGATAAAACGTTTAAGGGCATAATGTTCAAACAGAGAAAAAAATTAAAAATGTAATAATAAAGTTAAATGTAACTGTTTTAAAGCATAATTCTTCCGAGAGACAGGTTTTATGTTGGACCAGCATTTGAAGTAGCAGTAGTCATTATTAACGGGAACCTCCGAGAGAGAAGATTTAAATCACCAAAGTAATAAAAGCTGAACAAGGACTAGCACCTTGAAAGGCACTTGGAGAGAAGATTGCATACAAATGCAATTAAAACGATGCTTATAAAATACTAAGATGTTAATTGGGTTCAGTCCCAGAAGCCCCAGCAGTACAGTATGTCAGAAGTTAGCTGGTTTGAAGTTTAAAAAGAGTAGTTTAATTTGTACACCTTGTCCTAATTACAGAGCTTTCTGCAGCCCGCGTATCTGTATGGTTTATTGTAGCTTGGAGCTTTGTAAAACAAACACACACACCAGTTAATTGGGTTATTGCGATGGAAAATTGGGCTACAGAACAGCAACCTCTCTTGCTGGTGTGCCTTTACAGCTGGTAATGAACGCTCCAGCCACGTCAGGGGACGCTGATTTGTAAGGTGTGCCGTTTACAGCTTGGTGATTCTGTTGGTCTGAGAAATAGGAGGTGATGCCGTGAAAACAAAGAATCACACCAGATAATGTTCCCTCCCGACCACGCTCCCGCCCCAGCTGGCTTGTTTAGAACTTGTAGCGCTGCCGCCCCCACTCCCCGGTCCCTGCCCTTTCCAATATTCCGGCACATCTGAGGGCCACATTTTCACATTAAAGACCTAAGCCCGGGAATGAAGCGGAGGAAGAGTGACTCCTCCCGTAGCCCTGTTTTTGGAGCACCTGCAGGGAGACCTTGGGAGGTGGGGGTTTTTCTCCTCACCAGAAAATAAATACGTAATGCTATCAAAATAGGATGATTGAATCGGATTAGGAGGGAATCATTTTCCAGGAGTCCCGTTGGAACGTGCTTCCCACGACTGAGGTTGTGGCCCTTTCATGCCTGGCACCGGCAAACTTCCTTCATGAGGGAGCCCATAAAGCTTGTGGTTTCTCTCCGTCACTCTCCCTGTCCCCTTCTACCTCTAGTTGCCAAATGTGAATCCTAAATGACATGAGATGAGAGTGCTGGGACTTTTATTCCTATCCCAGCTAACACATTCATCTCTAAGAGGCACAGAAATGAGCAACAGGGTGCCAGGCAGTCTGCAGAAACAGAAAATGCGAGGTCCCCAGGCTGGAGCCTGGCTTGTGGAAAATACAGGGGGACCCCACCTTGGTCATTGACCATGAGCAAAAAAGAAATATTATCTCCCGACCACAGCCCAGAACAGTTCTCCACATGGAATCTGTGGTCCAGGCCAGTCCAGGACTGCTGGCCCCAGGTGAAGTGGGACAGTCAAGCCCTAACTCCAGCTTCTCCTCGAGTGGATGGGGGCCCTGGCTACTCACAACGGAAAGGAAAGCAATCCAATAAACGGAGGCACCCTAAGGAGTCAATGCCTCAAAGTTTTCCCCAATCGAGAGCATCTGCAGTTTAAAAGAGAATTGCAACGGGTAGACCACACTTTACCCCGATGGGAGAAGGAAGGGCTGGGGGGAGCCAGGGCCCTCGCACAAGAGCCATTGACCACACCGAGTGGACTTTCAAACTCTCTGGACATCGAGGAGAAGCTGTTCAACGAGCTGGGTGCTGTGAAGATGCTCAGAATACAAGGTCTGTCTTGTCGATGAGCTGACATTTGGGAAGGGCAGGTGCCACACCTGGCTCTCAAGGACAGGGCTCGCCCGTCTAGAGGTGACCGGAGTAGGCAACAGTGGCCACAGCAGCTATGGGCAGTGTTAGGATCATTGTCTATATCAACCATCTTCCTGGACCTCAACATTCGGAATTAAGAATATTTACCTCGGGCGAATCAGAATCCTAAAGGGCAATTTCCCCGGTCCCTCAGCCTGCAGGTAATGATGCCCACGCTTATTGCCACTGAGTATGGGAAGGTCTGGAGCAGAGGCGTGCACTAAGCTCACGACAGCTCTGTGCCCAGTCCTGGCTCTACACACACAGGCAGCTGTGTGGCCTGGGGCACATCCCTTCACTGGTCTCCACCTCAGTATCCCCATCTGTAAGACAAAGATAATTATATTACCTCCCCCACAGGGTGGTTGTGAGGTTTCAAGGGGACAGGCAGGTAAAGCGCTCAGAACACTGCCTGGAACATAGGCAGCACTAAATAAATGTTGCCTGTTGTAATTACCACCATTAATATTATCCTTGCCTTCTGCATGAGGAATTGAGCTGCAGAGAAGTTGAGAAATACGCTCAAGGTCACACACACATACGCACAGAAGTGGAAGAGCAGACATTCAAATTCAAGCCCAGGGGTTCTGACCTCAAAGCCCAAGGTCTTAATCACTGTGGAGGACGCGCTCTACTGAAGGGGTACCCCCTCATTGCCAGGGACTCGTTTACTCAAGCTGGGTCCTTTCAAACCATAACCCCGGGGACATTTGAGAGCACGAAGGTGCCTGAGCTGCAATGCATCTGAGGATTGAAGATCTCAGGCATCCAGACCTGGGAATCCAGGGTCACCATGGACATACCCCGCATGCCACAATTTCACCCCAACGCGTCCCAACCCTTGGCATCAGACTTAAGGACGGTGGCAAGGAGAAATTCATGCAGTGCAAAGCTGTGATGCTTTCTGCTCAAAATTGACTTTGAGGTTGTATTAAGAAGCAAGAAAGCGTCAGCAAAGCCGGCCTCCCTGGCTGCAACAACCCTGTGGCAGGCAGATTATTATTATTATTATCATTTATTTGTTGATGGATATTCAAAGCCATCAGTCAGGTCTCCCCTCAGGCCAGGAAGCCGAGGAGGAACAGGACTAGAAATCTTGAGTCTGGTTTCGCAGAGCTGCTCGAGAGCTGAGAGTTATTAAAGTACACTTTGCTATTGCTATCTGCTCTGTGGGGTGCCTGACCCTACATCTGACTCCAGGCTCCCGCCGTCCCTGCAGCACAGGCAACAGAAAGTCATACAAATTGCAAAGAGGGACTCTAGGGATGAGTGCAGAGGAAATGGGGGGAAGGCGGAGGCTGCTGGGGGGTGTGGAAGTCGGGGTTTCATATCCTTGTTTGTACCTCGCTGCCTCATCCTTTCATTACTCCACAGTCGCTGGACTCAGGGAGACCAGGAGATGAAGAAACTGCCCAGGGAGTGGAAGGAAGGACGGTGCTGTCGATGGCAATAAAGGTTCATGTAATAAGAGAGGAAAAAGTGACTTGTCACCTCATGTCACAAGCGTCAACACTGACCACATCCCTCACAGGGGGCTTTCAAACTTTTTTTTGACCTTGACTCTGACCCACGGTGAGAAACACATTTGACAACACGTCCCATAATGGAAACAAAAATTTCATTCAAACAATATTCGCTTTTACCACATGGGATGCCCTCTGATATTTTCTGTAATCTTTTGTTGTTGTTGTTTTAAATCTTGGTGGAGACCCACAAAATTAATTTCATTACCTGCTTTATGCTTTGGGAATCAGGATACCCTGAGAATGCAGTCAGGAAATCAACATTTTTAACAAGTACTCAGATGATTCTCTTGCACACTAAATTATGCTTTGGACCCTCAGCTGCCTCAGCCTGCCTTCTGAAGGAGTTAGTGAAATCATCCAGGAATTCTCAATGTCTGGAGGTGGCCAGCTGTCTAATGCCTGGTCTAGGTCCATGAGGGTTAATTTTGTGCGTCAACTTGGTTTGGCTAGTTGTTTGGTCAAACGGTATTCTGGATATTGCTGTTGCAGGCATTTATTTTGTAGATGTGATTCACATTTACAATCAGTTGACTTTAAGTAAAGGAGATTACCATTACCCTCCATGATATGAGCGGGCCCCAAGCAATCAGCTGAAGGCCTTAAGAACAAAGACTGTTTCCCGAAGAAAAAAAAAATTCTGCCTCAAGAGTGTAACAGAAATCCTGCATGCAATTCCAGTCTGCTGACCACATATCAAAAACTTGTCAGGCCCCAAAATCGTATGAGTTGATTCCTTAAAATAAATCTCTTTTCATATATACATATGTACAAGTATATGCATATACATATATCTATATCCTATTGGTTCTGTTTCTTTGGAGAATCCTGTCTGATGCAAGGTCTCAAGTCAAATTTACCACTAAATAAACTTCTTAATATATAAGAAAAAGAATCTTTCTTCTGGCCACACAGTGGAAACCACAATGAAAGAGGAGAAAAACTGGATTCAGAGACAGTATAAAGGACTATTATAATCTCATCTACACTTGGGTAGTAGGAATGGTGAGAAGAGGTTGTGTTCCCAAGATATTTATGAGCATATTCCATGGGAATTAATAGTTAATTTGTTAAGGAGTTTGAAAGGGGGAGAAGTAATATAGAATGACACCAGGGTGTTGTCTTGGCTTGGTAAGTAGACACAGAAAATACAGTGAGCAGTTTTGGGAGGAAAGACGATGAATTAAAATTTATGCATATTGTATCTGTGATGTTTGCAAAAAGCCTGCAGCGGAAGATACCTAGTAAGTAGTTGCATAGGTGAGTCTGGAGTTTAGAATCAGATCCATGTAGAAAGAGAGATTTTAGAGTCATTCACCTATAAGTTGTATTTGAAAACATGAGGATAGATATGTATATTGTTAAAACATTAGCTCAAATATAAACTATCTTAACTAAGAAAAGGCAGGTAGGTGGTATTTATTGGCTTATGTATCTAAAAATTGCAGGGATGTGCTGGCTTTAGACACAGGTGGATAAGGATGTCCAAATATCCAAATGTTATGAGGAATCAATCTCTCTCCCTCTCTTATCTCAATATTTCTCTCCTTTCAAGATACAGAAGTGGCCACCAGCACCTTCCAGGCTGACATCCTACAAGTATAGTAACCTCCATGAAAAAGTACTACTGCCATTCATATAAATCCAGCAGAAGTTCTAGGACTGCAAGTTTGGGCTGTTCCCTAGCTCTTACGTGGTTCACCTCTCATTCAGGCCTTGACTCAAATGTCAGTTTCTCAGTGAAGACTTCCCTGACCACACTCTTTCAGATAGCTCCCTACCTCAATCACTCATCTCACCTTTATTCTACTTTGTTTTTATAGCACTTATTACTATCTGATATTATCTTATTAATTAATTTATGCATTTAATAATTTGTTGATTATCTATATATCTAGAATATAAAATTTATGAGCATATTAAATTCATGAGAATATAAAATCCATGGTTCTGTTCACTTTGTGGATTCCTGGTTTCTAGAACAAAACCTCCTGGCATATATTAAGTGCTCAATAAATACATGTTGAATTAATAAGCTTTGACTATGACGGAAGTATTTATACCAAAGAAATTCTTCAAATTATGGCTCCCTCTCCCCACCAAATGCTGGTTTTTAAACATTTACCACTGCACCAGAATCTTCGAATACTAAGAATCATAGAGACATTCTTGGTTCCACCAAAAAAAACCAATTTTCTTTTACTAAAAGAAGGGTGGAAGGGATGCTTACAGGGCCAAAACAGCAAGTGGCCACCATAAGAAAGTTGACTAGGAAGAGCTCATGAACCAGGAAGAGAGACATATGGAAGATAAAACCCTATGGGACACCACATTTATAGGAACCATGCATGAAGAAGCCACAGAGCGTATATGGAGAAGGAACAACCGGAAATAAGAAAATCAAGTCACTATGGTGTCACAGAAGCCAAGGAGAAATTGAATTGCAAGGAAGAATACATAGTCCATTACATCTTGTGCTGTGGAGATCAAGGAAACCTAAGGCAGTAATTAACAGCTAGGGTCTCTATTTGACTGACAAGATGGCAAGAGTCTGACATCCACATTTCTCTACTGGGCAGAATTAATGTATGAAAGGTCACTGTATACATGGTGGCTGTCTCTTTTTCTCATCTCTCGGGGGTCTCTGCACCTGCAGGTATAGGTGGAGCTGTATACTTTATGCTGCTCATTGGAGGACTGTTGGCACAACACATCCTTCCCTCTCCTTGGGCGATTATTGCCTTCAAAATATCCCAGCTTTGGAATGAAAGAGAGAGGTAACTAATGATGCTATGAAGGACTTTGAGAAGCATCAGCTTTCTAGAGTAGGCTGGAGACCATTCATTTTGTGTTTGAGTCATTTGGTTTCTGCAGAACTACACAGTTGAGAAAGAGGATGGTAACCTGATGCAAAGCTGGGTTTGTCAGTTGCTTCCTGTTTGCATGTCCCATCTCCATAGCTACATTCTAAGCATCTGATCAGAAACCACAAACATCGCTCACCTAGGAATTCAAGACCTGGGTAGTCACAGAGTCACCACTATGGCTCTGTGACCTTCTTAAATCACTGAACTTCTCTGAGCCTCTGTTGCCTCTTCTGTAAGAATAAGAAGGGTTGGACTACACTACTTTAAATGTATCTTCCAGATCTAAATTTCTCTCTCTGTATTTTGAGCTACTTCTGTATTCCCCAGAGTATCAGGCATTATATGGATTGCTCCAGTAAACACTTTTCTGAAGTATTGAAGGGAAAAGGAGCAATATGTTTCCTAGTATTAGTATTACTAACCACCATCCTAATACAATAAACCCTGTTAGCACCAGAAAGGAAGGGGGACTGGAAAAACATAAGGCAAGCCACAACCAAGCAAATTAACATCAGACCAGACTTCATAATTCATGGATTAAGAACAAGGGCAACCTGTCCTGACCCCCTCTCTAAATGGTTTATTACTATAAATTCTAGAAGGCCCTCATATATCCATCTCATTTGAATCATGACCTTACCCCACGGACAGTGTTGTAACAAAGCAACAAAATTTTCATTCCTTGCCTTCAGCGTTTCACCGGCCGCAATTCTCACTGGAATGGACCCCATCACAGTAGTAACTTGCATTGGCTGAACTGGAGAGATGATTTATATCAATTAGAGCTCTTTGGTTAGTTAAGAACTTAATTTAAGGGGGTAAAAAAAGCAATTATTGGAAGTCTATCCTTCAGCTGGAAGAATAAAAGGAAGAGTTGGTTAACCAAGCACAAGAAGGACAGGAGCCGGGCAGCTCAGGGGTAGCAGTCACTCAATGTGCTTTTGCCTTCAGACGACTCTGCTTCCTTCCCTCTCTCTGTGTTTCTGCTCAAGATCCAAAGGCTGCAAGAAAACCCTGATTGGCCTGTTCTGGGTCAGATACCCTCAGGATCAAAGAGCAGTGACTCTTCCCAGAAGGATGGTGTGTGTATATAGTGCATGTGTATGTTTATTGTATGTATGTGGTATAAGTGTGTGTGAATGTGTAAGTACATATGTTATGTGCATATGTGTGTATATGTGTTTTCATGGATGCATCTATATGTGGTACATGCATGTGTGAGTCTACACGTGTGAGATTGTATGTGAGTATGTATGTGCACTGTGAGTTTATAAGTGCATGTGTTTGTGCACATGTGCAGGGGAGGAACATGCTGGAAAGGTAAAGTCAATAGTATCAGATAGTTTTTGGTAACATTTCTAAGACAATTTTGAATTTCACAAACATTCCCTACCAGTTGTATGACTAGCTACATCTCCTATTCTTTCTAAGCACTAGTTACTCTCCTCTATAAAATGAGAATACTAATATCTACTTTTCAGGGTTGTGCTGAGGACAAGACACTGCATATATGCAGTAAGCAGTATGACTGGCACAGTGACCTCAATAAATAGGAGTTAATATTCTTGCCATCTTATTATCTCTGAGAAGGCCTATGATGCTCGTAAATAGGTCAAAAGCAAGTCAAAAATGTCCTATTCAATCTCATTCTTCCTGCCCCAAGAGCCTCCACATTAGGAAAGTTACTCCCTTCCCTGTCCCCAGGAGGCTATTCCCTCACTCTCAACTCAGGGACTTCACTAATGCACTTCTTTCTGCCTGGCATATCCTCCCTTCTTGCAATCCCACACCTAATTTTTCTCCTTCCTTCGAGGCTGAGCTTGAACCCATCACCCCTGTAAAGCCTTCAGAAACCCCTCCAGTTTCCTGCCCCTTTGAGTGAGGACAACCCATAGAGAGACCGTGACTAGACCCGATGGTTGTTACTTCCTGGGGTGCTGTGTTGAGAAGGATTCTGAGACCATATCCAGAGCCATCAGGGAAGAGCACCCTAAAGAATTCGAGATGTCTGACACAGGGTGCAAGAAGTAGGTGCCGTGAGCTGCCTGGTACGTGGTCCTGATGCTGCCACACTAGCCTTCGGTTGTACGCTGTGCTGTGCTGTTCACTAAATGCTTCGAGTGAGCTCTTTCCTTGAAACCAGGGACCATGTCTCATACTTTTCATTTATGCCCCACTCTAACTAGCGTGGTGCTGAGCACAAGGCAGGGGATCAATTGACGCTGGTGGGAGGATTGATTCATTCCTTGACTGGCAGCCAAAAAGCATGAGGTCATGTACTACAAACTCAGGAGCATCTAGGGATGATGAGCAAATGCAATCCCACAAGTTTCCCAGCAGGGAACACGAGGACAGTGGCATGATTGTGGCTTTTGGAGTCAGACACAACTGGATTGAACTCAAGTCCGCCTATTAACTGGTGATCTGACAGCCAGGTCATGTGACCACACCAAATCTGTTTTCTTGTCAAAAAACTGGGGCTAATGATATCTACATTACGGGGACATGGAGAAGATTAGAAAAGATCACACATAGAAAAGGTTTGGCCCAGATCTTGGCAGAGAAAAAGCATTAATATATCTGAGTTTCTTGTTAAAAGATGAATAATGAATTTGAGAATTCAGCAAGTACTGATAGCATCGTCATTGTCATTGTCATCATGCTCTGGCAAGCTGGTGTCCCAGGAAGACGGTCCACACTTACTCTTCCTTGGATTGTGTCTTTGAGTGGCATTTGTAAGGAATCCCCCCTCCATCATGCCCCACCAGGAAATGTCTGCACGTGAAACACCCCGTTTGTAGGTAAGTTTGGAGATCTTCCCCGAGCACACAGGCTCTCTTCATGAAGGAGGGGTGGGGGCTGGAGAGTCCAGACACGCTTTCTGCTGAATCAAGCCTGTATTTCTCAGGCGAGAGCTGAGCATATTTACACGTGTGGAACATCAGCCAGGATCAACAGAGACCCTGGATTACCTTTGCTTATGTAATTTTCTGGGGAAATCCAGGGCATTAAAACCACTAACCACACAGCATCCGTTGAAATAGGGCCTCCTTTTAGAGCCAAAGTCAATCTAGTACCAACCATACATTAACCCAGGGGTGGAGCATTTATTTTTAATAAGCACTACCATTTATTGAGCACTTACTATGTGCTAGGCACTGTGGTAAGAACTTAACAGACACAGTCAAACTTGATCCTCACAACAACCCAAAAAGGTAGCACAAAGTATCGCTTCTCCCCAGATCTACCTAAAATGCAGCCAATATCTGAAACACTGTGTTTCAGTGGTAATTAAAAGTCACAGGGACGCTACTGACCTCTGGGCTGTATCTCTGCCCTGCCAAACAATCAGAACAATCACTAGGAAGCCAGTGAAGAGACATTCTCAGGAGTAAAACTCCCATTCTTCACAGCCCCCAGAGACTTTCTCCTAGAACGTCCATTAGCCCTGGCAGGCTTTGCTGGTGTAAATCACCGCCCGGCACTCGATGAGAATATAGTTATTATAACAATTGCTGCATCGCATGATGCTTGTGCCATTCGGAAACGTAGGTCTAATTAGCTCTAAGCTGTAGAAGATTTGAGTATGGTAGTTTCATTTTGGCTTAATGCTTGGTGCCTGGTGTAAAATCTGAATTTATTACTCTTTTTTTAATCATTTCTGCATGGCTCAACCAGTCGTATCAAAACTACTGCACGTTATAGACTTTAAAAAGTGATTCCCTGTAGGCATTTTAAGGTATAGGATCTATTATGGGAAGATATATATTTGACAGCATTCTGTTTATTACTCAGTTCTGCTACCTTGTTCATGAACCCAGCGAAAGATGTTCACAGTGGTAAGTCACACGTTTCTCCAGGAAGAAGAAAGGCAGGGCAACTGCCTTGAGTCTGCAGCAGAATCAGAGTGTGGTCAGTTACAGGACTAATGGGCAAGCCCTTCTCAAACTCCATCAAGACCCCCAGAAACAAAGGAGACTGTTAAGTGCTACATATCCCCCTAGATTCTATTAATATCCAAAAATATTTTTCCATTAAAAGTAGTATGTCTCAGCAGTGGATAATCTATGTTACAATTATGACCATTTTAAAGAACAAAACTCAGGTAACATCATTCTTCCTACCCCAGCCCCCAAGGACAGTTATTTGGAGATGGGAAAGGAAAGCATGTCTGTGATTCTTTCCTACGTGTATTTCTTTATTCTATTTGTGCCTGGACTAGTTCAGTTTATCTCCCTTAGCTGTAGAAGGGAACCTGGGCAAAGAGGTCCCATAAAAAGTCCTGTGAGGGTTAAGTTGAGCACTTCCTGGAATGGCCATAGGCACTACTTCCTACCTCCACTTCGCACTTGGTTGCCTGGCCTCCCCAGTTTCTCTCGTTATTTCTGTGTTGCTCTCCAGGATCTTAGGTTGTGGCTCTGGTCAGCCTCTCTGCTTGGCCCTCAGTCTGGCTTTACCCCAGGTGACTGCTCTGTAGCCCTGGGGCCACCAGCAGCCCATCCACATGGGACCTGTGGCTAGGTCCCAGTGCTCCAGGACTCCGACACCCTGGGCTGGGGTCAGTCAATATTTGGGGGGAAAGGAGCTTTCAGGTAAAAAGCAAAGTGAACTGAGGCAGCTAATCCCACTCAATTCCAGTGTGTCTCTTTACCCTGCCCTATATAGGGTCTCAGTGAAACAAAAGCCCAAATGGAACAGATCTTGAGAGAGTGGCAGGAGAAAAAAATCCAGTCAAGTGGCAGGATTGCCTGGAGTTCTATGCAGAGAAAGATTCAGAAGTTAAGCCCAAGTTCAAAGAGTGCTGTGTTTGATTAGTGATGTCTGCCACAAGTACAGCTAAGGAAACAGTGGTACGTATAACACACGTTGTCATTCTCGTTCTAGGATATATCGTGGCTCATTCCATGTTCTCTATATCCTTTTTTATGCTACTGACCCATTTGGGATACTCATTAACAGTGAAGTTAATATCGTTCCAATAAACTCCAGATATTCAACATCTGATATTTTCAACATAGCAGATGTTTTTCAACATCCAGATATTCTTGAATGTAAAATGATGTCTTATTAAATTCTGTACCCTAGCTGGATAGTTTTAAACCAATTTCTAGTACATGATGTAAAACAATTTATGAGAAACTTCAGTATCTTCAAAAAACTCTAGATGTCTTAAAAAGATATTGCATCTCTCTGTATAACTTAACTTATTAACCAAGGAGGCTTTAAAGGGTAGAAAAGTCAACATTTGGCTATGTGATGCATACTTGCATTTTCTATCTCCCTTTTCCCTGGGAAACAAGACCAGATAATTCAGATTTCTGCACCTGTAGTTGTTTTGGACAGTTATTTTGTTTTAATTGAAGGTAAAATGAGGCTTTTTTTTTTATCAAATGACCACAAAATACAGTGAGAGAAACTAGTGGGAACAGGAAATGCACAAAAATATTAAAATGTAGATAATTCAGCAGCCAACTGATTCCCAACAAAACCACACTTTCTTCCAGTCTTGCATTTTATCTTAGTCTCCAAAAGCAGTTCTTTTGTATTCACTCCCCTGGGGAAATATTTCCTAGAAGGATGCTGGCTATGGCTTTAAAAACTTAATTTCCCTTTAAATTTGCATGTCTGAATTCTAACACAAAACTTCTCAGAGTTGGAAAATGTCTTCAGAGTTATCTTGTGCAAACATTTACCCTGTGTGTGAACGAATCCTTGGTGCACTATCCCAGACAGATGGCCCTTCGTTCTCTGGTTAAACCCCTCCACTGATGTACAACTCACTTCTGGAGAAACCAGGTCCCTCCAGCTGTCCAACCTTCTGAATTGAGGGTTGAAAGAGGACCTGGACATTGAGGTAATTAGGGTGACGTGCACATAGGTAGGTGTGTTTTCTCATATAACTTACAGGTTTGCATAACAAGATGCTCAGATTCTTTGGTTGGTTTTTTCTGATGCTTCTCTGACCTCCAAGGGCCCCTGACAAAGCAAACATTCTTCATTTGTCAATTAAAGCCCTCCAACTATGCCCAGACTTAAGAGGGCTCCCATTAAAATAAACTGAGGTCTGTCTGATTTTTAAATCTCTTTTGTTCCTGGGCTAGCAGAGAGGCATGTGGTTGGGAGGGTGGAGGGACAACTGAATAAGGACCTCCTAGTTCTTCAATTATGGTGCCAATAATCCCCTTTATATGCTGGTGTTTTTGTAGCATGTTTACGGTTTTGTCTTATTTCATCTTAAAGGCCAAACAAAAGCTGACTCCAGTGGGTACAAACACACGAGGCCCCAGCCACAGACCTCAAGCAAGGAAACAAACAAACAGAATGCATGAGAACCCAGTTTCTCAGATTAAGTGTGACAATGGTGTAGAGTCCATATGTCTCTGGAAGGGGGGGAGTGCATTTTAAAAGTCTCCAGGGTACTCTGTGAAATCAGGATCATCCAGGACCCACGCCATTGTTCATTTTTCATCCTCAGTGGAACGTCACATGGACTCTGTCCTTCACTTGTACTTAAAGATGGATGGCCAATTGTTTAACACTGGTGTTTTTAATTAATTAGGTCTCTACCACCATAGCTGTAAATGAAGTCATTTAATTTAGATTTTGTTTAGTGGGCTATAGAAAATCCATATTTATTACAATTTTTCATTAATTTTTATTTTCCATGTGACTCAGCCAGTCGAGGAGAAGAGGGCTTTGAAATTTTACAAACTGATTCCCATAGATAAAATGAAACATTAGCTGTATTGTCGGGACTGAACAAGTTTGTAACTTGGGCCTATGTATGTCCAGGACAAGCAAAGAAAGAGCAAGAAAGTGAATGTGTTTTAGATCATCTGCAAGTTCTAAATGGTTATTTACAGACGTGAAAATCAAAACGGCATTCTCTTTCATTCTGGAAAAAAAAAAAGTTTGGTAAGGAGTGCCTTTTTTAAAGGCCAGCAAGGCAATCTGGCTATATCCATCATTACCCTTACTTAATGACCTACTTGTTAGTAGCAGCTGCTGTTGCCGAGGAGAGGTACCTGGTTTCTAACAGCAGGACCTCATTGCTAGTTGGGGTGAGAGAACGAGAGGAACCAACAGCCCACTTCAGGGCCATGTGGGTGAGCAGACTCAGTTTGAAAAGAATGTGCTTTTCCTTGGTTACCTAAAATGGCTATAAGTCTCCCCCTTGAAAGAAATGTAAAACAAAAAAAGAGCAGTTGAGTACAGAGTCATCCTAAAACTGCACAGAGCCCATTTGAAAGAAGCAGGTTTATAAGGAAAAGCATGTCCACAGCTCACATTTCTTTGGAAAAGAACATCAAATATCATTTAAACAACAAAATGCCGATTTACTCATTTCTAGTGAAAAATCTAACCATTGAGCAAAAAGAGAATATTTGTGCAAGTTTGATCAGGGCATTCTCTTCGAGCTGCCAAACTACGTGGAAAGCCAGACGTGGGGATCAGAAGGGTGCTTGGTGCTCGAGGAATCAGGAGCCGTGGCTGGATGACTGGGATATTTAATGGCATCCAAATCATAATGACAAAGATCTTCCCCATTGGACCATAAATGGTCAAAGTCCTTCAGCTGGAACTCCTTATATTCATGACCATTTTAGCCCTAACTTGCCACTAGAAACAAAAATAGATGCAACATTAACATCAAGCTTGTCCCACTGGCCTTTGAGCAGACTGTAAAGAGTTTGGATGCTCCCTTCCTGGGTGATTTGGAAGCAGGGGAATAGCCAAGTTCATAAGCATAAGCCCTGACCCATGTATTCAGAACCCTAAAGACACTTGAGATACAGATTAAAAGCACAATCTAGGAACCCATTCATTTATGCTCCACTCCTTAAATTTTTAATGATTTTTATATTAAAAAAA
>CM052447.1:15250467-15267414 GCA_028533085.1 Varecia variegata
GAGGTGGTTCACACCTATAATCCCAGCACTTTGGGACACCAAGGTGGGAGAACCACTTTAGGCCTGGAATTTAAGACCAGCCTGGGAAACATAATGAGATCCCGTCTCTACAAAAAAAATTGTTTTAATTAGCAGGGTGCAGTGGCTCATGCCTGTAGTCCTAGCTACTTGGGAGGCTGAGACAGGAGGATCCCTTGGGCCCAGGGTTTGAGGTTGCAGTGAGCTCTGATGGCACCACTACACTCCAGCCTGGGTGACAGAGTGAGAACTTATCTCTTAAAAAAAGAGACTTGAAAGATATGTCCATTTTTTTAACAGGCGAGACTAAACTAGAGTGTAGAGATGCACACTTAGATGGCAAAAGCATAACAGATGCAAGAAAGTGAGTGCTAGGAAAGCCAGGATACTGGTTACCTTCCGGCAAGAGGAGGGAGTGAGAGTGCATGGGCTCTCAGGGAGCCTGCTAGGGTGACTGGCAGAGTGTTATCTCTTGACTTTGATGGTGGTTATAAGAATGTTGCCTTATAACTCAGTAAACTAAATAGGTATTTTGTCTGACTTTTTGTGTCTGTGTTGGATTTAACAATAAAAGGTTTGCAGAATAAGTAATCTACATTTCCTCTTCTGTTTTGTTTTTATGGGCACCTGAGGCTGAGAAGGACTTCTTGCACTCCATAAGAGATTCTACCCATCATTTTAACACTGGCAAATGTCAAGATATTTTATAACAGCTTCATGAGGGGCTATATTCATTTTAATCTAGTGATTTGGCCCTGTCCTTGACACCTCTCCGGGCTACTTTGGCCCAATATCGGTGTTTCTAAGAGGCCCTTCATGAATACAAACCCAAGCCAGGAGCCCTAGTAGGCCTTGTTTCCTAGTGGTGACAAATAGGTCTCGTAGTTCAAGGGCTGAAGTCCTTCTCTTTACTAGTCATCCCTTCTGTGTGTAGACCAGAGTGTGGCAGTTGGGAATGGGAGGGTGACTTCAGCATCCCGACATGTTAAAATGAAAACACGATCTCATCAAAGCCAGTCAAGAAATCACACACCATTCAGGACTTCTTCTTCCCGTTATAACCAAGTGGCAAAGCTACAAACAGTTCATAAAACCCTTCCAGGGCATGTAGTAGACTGGAGGAGATTGTTGCTAAAAGTATCCCAAAAGACAGGGGAGACAGGATGACTTCAACTGTATCAGTTTTTACAGATCCCTATCCATTCCCCTCCCACTGCCTGAGCAGGCCTTGGCAACATACGTGTCTCCCTGGCCCCGTGAAATAAAAGCCGCAGCACTTTCCTCGGACAAGCCCACCTCCTTCCCAGGCAGTTTGCAGCTAACGCCTGGGTATAGGAGAACCCGTGCCTTGAAAGGAGAAGCGAAGACCCCAGCCTCAGTCCCACAAGGTCTATCTACCGACTTGTCTTTGTAGGTCCCCACCCCCTAAGCATTCCTATTATTTTTAATAATGATGATGATAGATTATTTTTTAAGTTCATGGCTCAAGAGCCCTTGGGACCGGCTTATTTTAAATTGGCCCATAAAGTGCCTTGAGTCAAGGCAAATTGTGAGGGGATGCAGAGATTTGGGAGTGTGGAGCATGGGAGAAGAGGGAGCCATTGGAAAAATCTTCAAGCACAGAACACTTTATAAGTCTTCAAAGCACTTTTAAAGTCAATCTGATATGTAACTAAAAGCTAACAAAACTACACGTCCATATCCCTCGCCTAGACCACATCCACCCTGGGCATATAAAATCCAAGACGCAAAGTTTTATGAGAGCTGGAACCCATAATGGGTCTCCCTGTCAGGAAGCTGATGAAATAAGGTTTTTGATAACCTAAGCCAGTGGTGCCCTAGAGCACAGACAATGGCTTTGCCCCACACCAAGGCCACATAAGGAAATTTGGACTTCCGGGAACAAGGTCCGTGGACCCTGTGATAATAATCCCTGCAATAGAATACATCTTGTCCAATATCCTTAGTTTATCAGTGGGGAAAACTAGAGTCTATAAAGGGGACTTACTGGCTTAATGTCACTGAAGTAGATACTAATTCCATCCTCTTCCTCTATCTTGATGACAAAGCCCCAATTTTGTTAGCGTAATCACTTTCCACATGGCCATGTGTGCAGAAAAGAGGCTCATGGCCAACCCCAGAGAGAATGAATCATGACAGGTCAAAGTCAAACATAGTGGTCTCATTGCCCATAGTAATGATTGGTTTTAGTCATGGTTATGTGACCATGACTCCAGTAGTCTGCCGGAGAATTTTCAGGAAATATTTTTCTCAATTAAAAGCAAGAAAGGGACAAGCACAGTGGCTCACACTTGTAATCGCAGCACTTTGAGAGGCAGAGACGCGAGGATCACTTAAAGCCAGGAGTTCAAGAACAGCCTGCTAAATATGGTGAGACTCTTTCCCTACAAAAAATAGAAAAATTAGCCGGGTGCAATGGCTTGCACCTGTAGCCCTAGCTACTCAGGAGGCTGAGGCAAGGGGATCACTTGAGCCCAGGGGTTTGAGGCTACAGTGAACTATTGATGGTGCCACTGCACTCTAGCCTGGGTGACAGAGCAAGACCTTGCCTCAAAAAAGAAAAAAAAAGAAAGAAGAAAAAAACACATGGAAAGAAATACTCCAAATATCCCTCTTCTTCATGGGATACTGTAATGTCCACATATAGCACCTAAAACTTCTATAGCCACAATACAGCCGTGACAGGAAGGCTAAGCAGAAAGATGGCAGGTTCTGAGTCCTTGATGAGGTCATCAAGCTGCAACTCTGGACTGCTTACTGTATGAGCTAATATATCCTTATTGCTTAAGCCACTTTTTGTCATACTTTCAGTTTCTTGCAATCTAAAGCATTTTAATTGATACAATCACACAGAAGAAAGTTTGTTGCAGAGCTAGGACTAGAATCCAAAAGTCAGTGAAAGCCTCTATTTAAGGGACTGGTGAAGCCTATGGGAAGCTCTATCAGTCAGGATGGTCTAGGTTAGGCTGCAGTAAGAAATAGCCCCCAAATTTCAGTGGCTTACAAGAGCAAGATTCTATTTGTTGCTTGTATAACTTGTCCGTCAGTGTTGGCGGAAGTTCTGCTTCAGGGACCTAGGCTGATGGAGAAACTCTTTTCTGAAATACTGCTGGTCTTGTGACAAAGAGAAAAAAGCATGGCAAACCATGAACTGGCTCCTAAAACTTCTATGCAGAAATGATCCTCATCACTTTCATTCACATTTCATTAACCAGAGCAAGGCACATAGTCCAACATAAATGAGAAAAGGAAGAACAATTTCCTTATAAAAACACCATGTTTCATCTGTATTTAATGCTTCTAAGAAAAAGGTAAGCACCCTAGAAAGAACTATAATGGCTACTAAATTGGTTTGGAAACATCACTAAATTTTTGGATATTTTATGAAAACAGAAAAACTGCCATGCTCCTTAACACTAAACTCTTCTTTAAAATATTTTTTCATCATAGAATGATTACATGTCCATTAAAATTTCTTTCAAAACAGTAAAGGGTAAAAAAAACAAAATGCCTTGCTTTCACAACCCCACCCACTGTAAATAATTCACTGATAATTTGGTATATGTCCTCTTGTCCTTTTCTATGTATATTCATATGTCTGTACATATATGTACATTTATGTATCTTTATATACACATTTTTACTTATTACAAAAAATATCATTTTATAAAATTATACACTTTTTTACACCTTGCTTTGATCCCTTGTATGAACATTTTTGCTTGTCAATATATAATGACTTCTTTTTTTTAATGATTACATAATATTTTGCTTTGTGTAGATACCATAATTTATAATGTATTATAAATGCATTATTTATATCATAATTTCTCTACGAATGGACATTTAGGTCATTCTAATTTTCACCATCACAAAAAATTTTGTACTGATCCTCCTTTCATGTACAGGTATAGATCTTTTCACACTCTTTGAATACTTCTGTCAGATAAATCCCAAGAAGTAGAATTGCAATGAGAAAATATACACATTGAAAATTTTGATGGATATTGCCACATGGCCCTCCAAAAAGCTTATACCATTTGTACCATTGCCCTGGTGGACCCATTGAATTCGGCTGTCTGTGCATTAGACAGTGATCATTTTAGACAAAAATACATGCTGAGATCTTTATATGTAGTGAGTAAAAAACATACAAAAGATATACTTATAATGGTCCCTCTCCTCAATGAGCTTAAAATGAGCGAGGGAGAGAGAAGAGACATAGGAAAATACTAAAAATACATAAATCACTTAAATAGTGTAGGAAACTGGATCACGCACAGGCTGAGACAGCTGCAAGGAAGCAGATATGCTAAGGGAGTGTTAGGTGAAGTAAAGGGTGTCCCGTGTGGGGACAGGGGAGGCTTCCTGAAAAGAAGCAATGTTGTTCATTACCACTGGTGGAGGGGGAGCTGAGCCTTGGGAAAGGGCTATTGCAATAATGTTGATGGCAGTGCTGGGTGGGGAGAGTGGGGAAGAGGCAGCTTTGCATGGGCTGATGAGCTCACAGGATTGGCACGATGAGCTCATGACATTAGGGTCAGAGTCTCTACTTCAGGCCAAGGTTTAACCATCTGTCTTGGGTCATTTTCCCACAAACTATCTTAGTAACAGAAGATTGGTCTGGATGGCCCATATAAAGAAGTGAGACTAGAAGAGTTCTGTCCATATTTGAATCCCTAAGCTAAAATCCACCATCATAGCTCAGCCATTTCATCCCCTAGAGAAAAAGTGAAATCAATCAACCCAAAGGATATGTCCAAATCTCTAAAGTGTCTAGATTCTTAGGCCCTTCACGAATCCCTTAACTTTTTAGCTTTCACTAGAATCTTAAACAAATAGAGTATGAGAGTATCATTAATCCCCTTGTAAGCCTGGATTTCCAGGAAAAAGATCAAAACCAGTTTGAAGCTTAGAGGTCAAGGTACAAATGCTGCAACATCCCCCTTCCAAGCCCACGACATCACCAGTTGATCACAAAACTCTTTTCCACTGGACCTAGAAACAGCCTCAGAATCCTTCTCAACACAGCCTTCCCAGCAACCACTACTGATCAATTGGAATTGACAATGGCACTGATGCCTATTAGTCACCTGGTCTATACCAACAGATAGTCATTTTCGCACCAAGTGTTCTCTCCCGTAGGTAGGATCACCTGTCACCTCACCAAGCATGAGTCTTTCTCAGAAGAAGCCACAGGCATCGAGATCTCATCCAGGTGCATGCTGGGAAGTATGGGAAGGCCAGTTTCCCTCTTCCAGGGCTCGCCACCGGCACAGCAACCTCTCCTCCAGGCCCCAGCATTCTCATAAAAGGGTTTCCATGAAGGTACTAGCTCTTCATCCATTTCCCTGCCACCTAGAGGTAGTTACTTTCATCATGCTTTCTGAGTGCCTACTGAGTTCCTACTATGTGCCACTCCATGTTCTACACACTGGTGATGCAGGAGCAAACCACATAGACAAAACTCCCTGCCCTCATGGAGCTTATATTCGAGGAGAAAGACACAGACAATGAACCAGGTAAACAAGTAAAATGTACAGTGGTTAGCTGATGCTCAATGCCAAGGAGAACCCAGAAAAGCAGGAAAGGAGAATAGGGAGTGTTGGCAAGTGGGGAGGGGATTGCAACTTTTAAAAGGGAAGACTTTAGTGGAGATAAAATTTGAGTAAAGACTGGAAGAAGATGAAGGTGAAGGTGACGGATGGTGAAGGATGTGCCAGGCAGATATCTGGGGGAAGAACATTCCAGAGAGAGGCGCTGAGGCAGGAGCAGGTCAGGAACAGTGAAGAGGTGAATCTAAGTAGACAAACTGGGGAGGGTGGGAGAGGTGGTCAGAGAATGAAGGAAGGAGGTTGACATGGGGGTGGGGGTTACAGATCATAAAGGGTCTCACTGTGGGGGCAAAAGAAGGATCACTGACATGTGTGGTCTCTGCCTTCGCCGAGGTTCTATTCATCATGGGAGACAAAGAATAAGTATGTTATTATAGGTGTTTATTCTGAATATGACAAATTTGGCAAGTTTATAAAGGGGAGGTACAACGTGCCACGCGAGATATAACAGGACAACTTGATGGCATCTGGTGATCAGGAAAGTGTCCCCCGGGAGGAGGAGACTTCTAAGCTGAGCCCTGAAAGGGTAAGAATAAGGAGGCAATTGCCCAGCAAAGAAGGACAAAAGAACGTGTCCAGCAGAGGAAACAGCATATGATCAAGGAGGCTGGGGAGGCTCAGAGAAGAGCTGTGCCCTCGGTCTTATCCTGTTTGTACAAAGATCTTTCTGATGGCCATGTCACTGCCATGCTGAGCTCTCAGATTCCTACCTGGGCCTTGGGCTTGCTGTCTGATTGACTGTCTTGAAAGCGCACTCTTCATTTCTGGTCAATGGAGCTGCTTCCCCCCCATTCATTCCCATGAAATAAAGCCTTTCCTTCCCCTCACCTGTCCTGGGACAGGTAAGTCCCCAGAGACGGTTTTCTACAGCAGGCATGACACATACGTATGAGAATTCTTCTCATAGGGTCAGGAAAAGACAAATCTGTTTTCCTCTATCTGTTTCAGGCATTTTCCATACAGAAACTCAACAGATCAAAAACACCATTTCAAACTGGGATGAAATCATATGGCTTTCGGAATCACGCATTGTTTTACAAGGCCCAATGGCTGAAACTGCCTTTTTCTCTCTTGATGGAAATAAACCAGACTTTTCCCATTTGCTATTCATGGTCATTCCATGAAGGTTAATTAATTCATTTGTTACCCGTGTAGACAGCATGTAAGGTGTCACAGGTGATCTGGAACATCAAAGACGACATCCCTTCCTCCTGCCTGAAATCATCTGGAGCCCTCAGTTTTTCTCTAAAAGCAGTGTTTACAAATCTCCAGGCAGTGAGAATTTGTTCTTGTTGTTTTGGTTGTGCTCTTTGTATTCTAAAGTTCGCGGTAGATTCCACACTCTAAATTAGGCCTCAAAAATATTTCTGATTAAAAATTTATACAGCTCAGGACAGCCTCTTTCTAGAACATAACCCCTGACTAATTCATGTTCTCTTACCCTGCAGTTTTCTATTTATAATATTTTACAATTTCTGTGTATTTGTATTATAAATTATTAAATGACATCAAGGTTTTATTTTGATGAGAGAATTTTTGATGAATTTGACAGTGTAATTACTTCAGATCCTGCTCTGGATTGCTGGGAAAATATTTAATTTTATTTACCTCGATGAATAATTAAAGCGTGCAAGTGGTGAGCTCCCTTGCTGTGCCTTCTAGCTTCTTACTTCTGTTTGCCTCTTGCTAATTAAAATAGTGATGCTTATATGTGTAGCAACTTAGAGAAATAAATTACCAATGAGCAGGACTGTGGGATGAGACTTTAGAAACCTAAAAGGAAGAAGAGAGGAAGGAGGGAAATGATGAGAACTTGGCTGTGTTTTAGTTCACATTTTTCCTGCAAGAGCAAGAAGAGGGAAGAGCAGTCTCCCTGTTTATTTAGTGAACGACACTCTCCAATTACAGGAACTTCTTATCCTCTGGGCTCCTCGACTCAAACAGCAGAAATCATGAATGGTAACGGCAACCAACTCTGGGAAGAGCACACCACCACCACAAAGCCCAGAGAATAATTGATTGTCGTAGATGCTTATCCTACTGGGCCCATGGATTGCATCTTTACATGATTTCCATTTGGTTATCATATAATTCTGTAAGTAGGCACAAGGCCAACTTTCATATTCTTACCTGAGGATGAGAAAGTTCAGGTTCAGTTTGATGGATGGCCTAGTCCTGCCTCACTCACAAGTATGCAGACCCAGGTTTCCTGATGCTTCATCCACTGGGATCAAGGAGGCAATGAACAATATTTTTTCTCGCCACCTGATTTTAAGCAATCCAAAATAATAAACACATTATTAGTCATTCAGTATATTTTACCAATAAAATATATATATACACATATGTGCTTATATATATATTCATATGCATACATGCTAAAATACTCTGACACCAGTGGAAATAGCACTGAACTATAGATCAGTAGGAGCCCTAGATACAAATGCTATTCTGGGTGATAATGGAAAAGTCACTGTTTTACCCCAGACCTCAGTTTCCTTACCCAAAAATGGAGACAATATGGTTAACTCATCTCATAAATTTATAAATATCTAATAAGATGGTACAGAGGAAGAACTCAGTCAGTCTTAGCTAATCCTACAGTTAGGTGGCATATAGAGTTAAAAAGGACACCGGGCACACTGACCACCTCTTGGTCATCTTTGTATCCCCAGCCCCTAACAATGCCTGGCATGTCGTGATGCTCATTTCAGGTGTATTCAATAAATGAGTTGCATGGCTGGCTGAGTGACTTTCCGCTATTCCATGACTCAACTGAAAGCCCCTAATTGCATCCTAAAGTCCTTAAGAGCAGGTCATTACCTTGTTCTTTTCCACCACTCAGGATATTGCCTGAACACAGATGATGCTAAAAAATGCCTGCTGATTTTTACTGGAATAGAACACTCAGTATCATCCGCACCATCCAAGTAGGGTTTGGCAGTTGCTTTTCCCGGGAGTGTTGCCTGAGGCAGGGGCTGTAAAAATCCCGCAAGCGCTGAGGCCATCTTAGCAAAGAACAGGGCATTGTTTGGAGCTGGAACCCCTGGTGAGCGAGGTCTTTTCCAATCAAAGGCCCAGTCACCGGCGTGTGTTCCACAAGCCCCTGGGGCCCGGCTCTCATTGTGTGGCGGGGCCACTGGGGGCAGGGGGACGCCTACCTCCCAGACTGTATCGATTAGCTGCTCCATCTGCCACACTGCAAACAAGCAGCACGGTCCCCCATTGGATGAGAATGTCACCCATGGTAACAGATCCTCACAGCTGGCGTCTGACCACAGGACCCTCTGGGAGGGAATAATCAGATCCTGAAAAGCAGTCAGCCCAGACCAAGCTAAATGCAAAATGAAAAATAAATAAATGTCTATTCTAATCTCCTCCCTCCCTTCTCAACCCTGACTCCGAAGAGATGGGTCCCAGAGCCCCAGACATTATTTGCAAGTTGCACTGTCACAGAAGGGGACTGGCGACACCCAAGGCAGATTGTTCTAAGGTCCTGAGTATAGTCTGTGAGAACTGTAACTCAGAGACCTCCCCGAGATGGTTCTGAAGCCAAAAGATGATAGTAAAACCCTGCTCCAGCCACTCCAAGTTCCAGTTCTTTCCAGAGAGGGAGTACTTGTGTTCTCTTTCTCTCTCTCTCTTCACCCCCACACCCAAACTTCCCTATCCCCTCTCTCCTCCAGATTTTGTCCTCTCCAGCCAGGACACTCTTCCTCATTCTCTTTCAGACCTCAGCTTAAGCACCTTTTCCTCTGGGGATTCTGACCTGAACACCCCCCCGCCAGACTACATGCGGTGGCCCTGATGCAACCGGCCTTGCACTCTGTGCTTTCCCTGTCATACCTGGCTGTCTGTCCTGCCAGGCTGAAAGCACCTGAAGAGCAGGACCTCTGTTTGTCAAGCCGACTATTACATTCTCAGCACCTAGCATGGTGCCTGGCACACAGCAGACGCTCAATAACTATTTATTACATTATTAAACAAACATGGCCAGGTGCAAGCAATCCTTATAGGGCTTCTGGACATTATCAGACTCCAAAGATGTCCATGTCAGGAGTTTCTTTGTCAGTTTCCAGTTATTGAACTGGTCTAGGTCAGAAATGAAGGAATTTGTCAGAAAGGCCCTGGACTAGCTTATAAAACTGAAGGAAAAGCTCTGGGGACAAGGGCAATTCCAGAGAACTCTGGGATGGGGAATTGTGTAGGTCTTTCTCTTCTCTCCTCCTCTCTCCTCCCCTACTTCCTCTGCCCGTCCTCCCCTCCACTTCTCATCCCTGCTTGTCACTGATATCAGCTTCCTCCTCTCAGACTTCAAAAGAGCTTTGGGATCATATTCTCATCTCTTAATGATCAGAGAAAAGTTAGGCTTTCCCTCTCCCGTTTTCAGGCATGACATCTCAAGGAAGAATTCTACTGGCCTGGCCTAGGTCGCATGCCTACCCCTGCACCAATCACTGTGTCCAAAGGACAGAATACTATGATAGGCCCAGTTTATAGCATGTGTCCATCTCAAGGTTGGGGTAGGGAGAGTAGCAGAGAGGACAGGATCTATTATCCCCGGGTGCAGGAGAGAGGGGCTGGACCAACACAACAGCCCCTCCAGAGAGGGGCTGGACCAACACAACAAACAAGGTTGGGGTAGGGAGAGTAGCAGAGAGGACAGGATCTATTATCCCCGGGTGCAGGAGAGAGGGGCTGTTGTTGTGTTTGTCCTTCTCTAAGGGTCCCAGAGAAAGCAGAGTGGACCCAAGGGAAATCAAACAACAGATCTAAGAGAAATTCAATGACTAGATCTTCGGATTCCTTATGTTGAGCTTCCATGGAAAGCTCCTATTGTTCACACATTTGTTTCAGGAATGCTTACACCATCTACCAGTTACACTACAGTTCTGCAAGGTCAGACACCAGAAATCAGATCCAGTCCTCATCTCTTCGTGCCTTATGTGTTGCATCTGCTTCCTGAATGATTTACTTAATTCTAGTCTCCTCTCGGTTGAGTCCATCCTATTGCCCACCCCATCTTTCTAGAATCACATTTTCCTATTTTCACATTCCTCCTCAAAACACACTCTCTTCTTTCCCAGCCACTTAAACTTCTCGATCTGGACTTCAAGCCCACTCCAACCTAAAAGCTAATAACAGCATTTACTGTGCCCCAGTCTTTGTTTAGGAGCACTACATGCATTAGCATTAAAGCCTGTAACATAGCTGGTATGCTTTTTCTTACCTGAGCACCTACTATGTGCCCAATACCATACTAGACATTTTCCATGTGTACCAAATTTAATCTCATTTATCCACTTATTAACCTTTTGACAGACTCCTGATCTACAGATTATGAAACTGAAACTCAGAGAGACTATGTATTTCACTCACGGTCATACAGCAAATAAGGAGCCAAGCTAGAAATCAAGCCACTGTTTGTCTGACTCCAAAACCTGGTCTCTTTCTTTTGGGCTATGCTGTCTCCTAACTCCACCTGTCTCCTGCTGTTCCCTGTGAACAACTCTGTGGTCCAGCTGGTCCCTCTGCCCTCTGACATTGACCCATCTACTCATTTCCCCCTTCACGCCAGCCAATGCTCTTCTCCGGAAAGGCATTTTTGGAGCCCCCGTCACTTGCATCCAGAAGGAAGTATCTTCCAGCTTGCAGTCTCACTGACCCTGAGATGTCCCTGCCAGCATCGCTGAGACTCCAAGTGTCTTTTCTTTCTTTCGGCATAAACTTCTCTCTGCAGGTCCCATTCACTCACTGTCCTGCTCTGTTCTTTGTACATAATCCATGCATATAACAGGGGATAGTAAGTGTGGTACCCAAAACAAGACACATTCTCTACATGAGGGGCTCTCAACCAGGGGTCATTTTGCCCCTGCAGGGAACATCCAGCAATGCCTGGAGACATTTCTGGTTGTCACAAATGGAGGCAGGTGGCGCTACAGGCATCCAGTGTGGAGAATGCAGGGATACTGCTGTGTATCCCACAAGGCACAGGACAGCCCCCCACAACAGAGAATGCTCTTGTCCAAAGTGGCAGTAGTGCCACAGCTGAGAAGCCCTGATCTACATGGATAAGGGACTTAAAGTCACAACCAGACAATTTAACTTTTCATTTTAGAGCCTGACCTATGCACCGTAATCTTGGATTCCAGAGATACATCAAGCCTCTTGCCTTTTTTAAGCCAGTGGACACTTCTCTATTCTGTGGACAGCTGCTGGTGTGAACCCAGCAGGTTGCCAAGACACACAACGAGGCATCTCCTGCAGACAGCGTGGTGTGGTGTAGTTAAGAGTATTATCATTATCATATTTCCTGTTTTCAAATCCCAAGTCTACCATTCTCCAGTCATCTCCTTGGACAATTTACTTAATCTTTCTGAATCTCAGTTTCCTCATCTATTATATGGAAATAATATAATAACATTCCTAAAAATGATAATCTAAGGAAAGCACATGACACTCTACTTAGCACAGGGGGGAAGTTAGCTACTCTTTTCTTTATATAACAATAAGCAATTGAGAGACTTTATAATACAATTATAGGTGTGAGTTATTTCATTTTTGACAAATGCACTGGCCATTATTATTTGAACTATGATTAATCCACAGCTATACTCATCTGTTTTTGTACAGATGAGCAAAGCTGTAGCATACAATGGGGAGGGTGTGTTCTGGTCAAGGTGAGATGCTTGACACATCTCAGGAGCTTAAAGTGCATGGATGTTGGAGAATGAGGGTCAGTGGAACTTAGCTATGGGTTGGGGACAGATTACAAAAGGCCTGGCTGAGGAGTTAGAACTTGGTTCCTCAGGCATCAAAGACCAGTGGGGACTTGTAGCAGGCAAGTGGCCTATCAGGTCTATCTGTTAGGGACAGCACTGTGATAGCATATTGGAGGTTGCTCGCTTCCTTCATTGTAAACCCTATAATGCTCTCCCAACCTTGGTTCTTCAAGTTCAAGTAAAATAACTTCAGAATAACAAGGACTCAGCCACCAGAATACTATAAACAAATGTCATCTTCCTGAGAGGCTGTTTGGCAGTAGGCCTTAGATGCCTTAAAATATGCATGTCCTTTTGCCCTGGAAATTCCACTTTTAGGAATCTATCCTGAGAAAATTATGAAAATGTACAAAATATTTACCTACAAGAAAGCTCATTTTTAGCATTGTTTGTAGGCATGAAAAGTTGAAAACCCTAAATGTTCAATAATAATTAACAGGTTAAGTAAATTAAGATACGATGACTTACTATGCAGCCAATAAAGCCACATTATTGACATGTGGAAAAACAGGTTGCAAAACTGCACAGTGTATGATGCTTTTTTAAAGTATTTACACAGACACAGTCACATGGACACACACACACACACACACACGTCTCCATATGTTACAAATGCGCTTATATCCCAGCTTTTTCTTTCTGGTAATTTATCATAAGGAATTAATGAAAGTAGAAATAGCAATATATGTAAAAACGTGTGTATAAGTAAACCCACACACATGCACAGAAAATAGTATGGAAAGGTATACACCAAGGTATTAATGGTGCTTGCTCTGGGTGAAGGGATTATGGGAGATTATTTTATTTTTTTCTTTTTGATTTTCTAAATTTTCAGATCTAACAGGAACATTTATAATATTTATAATGAGATTTTTTTTAATTTAAAAAAACTAATACAGGTAAAAAAATTCATCCCTATCAATTAAGCCTAACAGAATTTTTTAAGATTTCTGATCATATTTCAATTTTTTAGTCATTAGAGGGAGATAGGCTAAGCCACACTTTCAAATTGTTGTCAATTTTCCTTATATTTCGTTATATTTTAAATTTGGTGCATACTGAACTTAGTATACACTGAGCTGCCAACACTTGTTCACTTGCATCCTAAGTGATGTGGGGCTACAAGGAAAAGGTAACCTGTGTAATTCCTTTCCTCACATTACCCGTAGTCCACCTAGAATAAACAATATATATGAGCCGGGCATGGTGGCTCATGCTTGCCTGTAATCCTAGCACCCTGGGAGGCCAAGGTGGGAGGATCACTTGAGGTCAGAACTTCAAGACCAGCCTCAGCAAGAGCAAGATCCCGGCTCTACTAAAAATAGAAAAAATTAGCCAGTTGTGGTGGTGTGCACCTGTAGTCCCGGCTACTCGGGAGGCTAAGGCAGTAGGATTGCTTGAGCCCAGGAGTTTGAGGTTGCTGTGAGCTAGGCTGACACCACAGCACTTTAGCCTGGGCAACAAAGGAAGACTGTGTCCCAAAAAATAAAAAAAGAAAGAAAAAAAGATAGTAAAAATTAAACATATATATATATATGAAGGAGAAACCAGGCCTAATTCAAGACCACTCTTGATAAAGTGCCAAATTATGAGAGACAGCCGCTGTGTTGTATCGAGGTTCAGAGAAGGAGAAGATAATTGTATATTGGAAGGGTCCGAAAAATCTTCAGACACACAAAATAGACGGGATCAAAGGCAGAAAGGCAGCAACCACCGGGGTGAGCTTCAGAGACAGCGAGAGGCCAGCTTGGCTTACACGCTGAGTTCTGGTTGAAGGCTGCAGACAGCAAGGACGATTTAGAGAGGACCCTGGCTGCTGGGGTCAGGAATTCGAACAATGATGCCTTTGTAATAAAGCTCTGGGTCTAAGCCTAACAAAGAGACAGGTGATTTGAAAATATTAAATATGAAGAAGTCATTGATAACTCAGGGATTAATCGCCTAGAAATCAACTGAAAGAAGCAAATAAAGACAAGAAGAGGGAACATAATAAGCTCTTTAAACAAGACCCCAAACCCACGCTAAAAATATGGTTTTGGAAAAGGGGTAATGGTGACCCTTTCAGCAGGAAGCAGCCTTCATGGACCCCAAGGAAGTGGCAGGAGATGAATGGGCTCAAGGAAAGGGGACGCTCATATTGACAAATGGTGGCTGAGAAATTTGGATGAAATGCCAGGTAGGGAAAACTTGTTTCAGTCCCCAAAATGAGAGCTCTATAATGAGTGAAATTCATGATCTTAAACTTTTGGCTATGATGTGTAATTGTTAACCCCTGCTGCTTTGGTTCATGGTTCCCTTCAGTAAAATATATTGTTCGCCATCAAAGCTGATGTGGATTAGGAGCTGGGCACGTGCCCTCCCTTTTAGGTTATATTAATATACCAAAATCGATAACATGCCATAGCTTTCAAAAGTAGTAATAAAACACCCTAAAATATTCCCAGAATATGTCTATAAATTATTTGTTCAATGTACTTATGTTAAGAAGGTTGTCAGTTACAATGCTCTGGAAGACTCTAAAATTACAAGCCATGTATTTGTATTTGATAAAGCTCTTGCTGTTTTGGGTCAGAGGGGGTTATGCTGTGGGGGGAAAAATCATTATTTTCCCTAATAAATAAATTACTTGCCTATATTTCATGTATCACTCAGGCCAGCCGGTATTGAAGGCTTAAATAATAAATAACAAATAGCTCCATTCATTTATTAATCATGATGCATCACTTGTGTGTGAGTACATATGTGTGTACGTGGATGTGCATGTGTGTGTGTGTGTGTGTCTTGAGTGTGAGTTTTCTTTTAGACTGGTGGGTGACAGATTAAACAATAGTCATCTGAAAGGATGAAAAGTCATGCCTCTGGGATCACTAACATTTTTTCCAGCTGACGAAAATCATCTAGTGCTGTGAGACCTTGTCACTTGGCCAGTGCCCGATGCTGAGGACTGTGCCGGGGCAACGTTCTTGAAAGGCACAGAGCCATCGAATGCATCTAAACCGAGATTCGCTAACGGGCCCCCTCCCTTACTATTAGCTCTTCTCAATGGAGCACTGAGACAGATATAGTTCTAGGGAGAAAAGAGAAAGAAAAGAGGACGATCAGACTCTCTTCAAAACTCTCTTCTTTTATTTAGCAAAAGAAGAAAAGAGGTTAGCCATGTCTATTTCAGGCAGTTTATATCACCATGAGCCCTGGTTAATTAACTGATCCCACAGATGTATCAAGCTCCACCAGATTTCCACAAAGCAGCCCTCGCCATTACTCACAGGGCCTCTCCTATTTGAAGCAGACAGAGGCAGGTCGACCCAGGGTACCCATTTCCACAAAAAGCCAGCTAAGAAATATATTGCACTACATTCCATCCCCCAAGGAATACCTGGACCAAGGAAACAGCTGGACCTTGCAATGAGTTACTGTTGGCACGAGGCCAGAGCAAAAGCAATCAGCCTTGCAGTGAATCCCGAAACAGATGTGTCCTCTCTGTTTGTCCTTCCCTTCCCCGCACACCTAGGGCAAGCAAAGGGCTTGGCAAGAGCTCTGGGGACATGTGCATATATTTAAAAGGACATAAGTCTCAAGCCTACTCTTTTATTATAAATTGCATACTTTTTTCCTCCACATTATTTAACTCCAGGACAAAAGATCTTTCACCTTTGAAAATACAGATGAAAAATCTTCCTGCTCCAGTGACCTAGCTAATTGGGCCCTAGGATGTTGAGTGGAAGAAGAGTCAAGTTCTACCCATTGTTTGGGGTCAGTTGCTGATTCCTTTGCACCCTGGGCAAATCGCTTCTCCCTCTTTGGTCTCTTCTTTATGTGACCCTCGCCACCAAACAGCGACACAGAGCAGGGCACAGCAGGCTGCCACACCACGAGCCTTGTTTAAAAAACAGGGTCAGCTTCTCGCTGTGAACAGATTTTCCTCTGTGGAAACAGGTTCATGTTTATCTTTCAAGTTCCAGCAACAAACTCGGGGTTGCCAACATGTGCCGCACAGCTGCTGCAGCGCCTGATTTATGAACAAATCTGCATATAATTGTGTGGGTTCTTTTTTCCCCCCACCCCCGGTTGATTTTTTTTTTCTTTAAATAAAATGGCTTAGTCCAGGCTGCATAAAGCCCCAATTCTAAAGCCATATAATTTTATGGTCAAAGGGTAGGGTAGGAGTAGGGGGGAGTTCTTTTGTATGGCACCTGAACTCATTAAAATCCTAAATTCCATAATTTTACACTACCATGTGCCACAACTGAACAGCCTAATTGCTTACCGCTTTATGAGAACCGCAAATAGAGCAGGAAAACCAGGGAACAGGTGGGAAGGCCACACTGGGGTTTGGGGCTAAGCCCTGCCCAGTGATAGTGACCAGAATAAAACTCGATGACTTTGTATCTTAAGAGACTTTAGTCTCCGTGAAGGCCCAAAGGTTGCCAAGAGTCAGTGGTGTGCGAGGTACATGTCAAAATCAACCAATTCCTAAAACAAGACATCTCCTTGTGGCAACCATACAGCCG
>CM052447.1:15267914-15312078 GCA_028533085.1 Varecia variegata
ACTGTTGGATCTAGCTAAGTGATTCCCTGCATCCTCTCCTCCCTATCCCCACCCCTTTCTGTTGTCAGAAAATTGAGGTCAGCTCCCTTGCTGTCTACATTCCCCTTCTCCTTCTTCCTACCACTTCCTGCAGCACCGACCATATGCCAAGCACTAGTCTTCGTAAAGGCCAGGCTATGCCTCAGGTAAGCTTTACACCGAGCTACCAAGCAAGCTACCGCTGTTGTCCACATTTTACAGATAAAGGTAATAAGATTCAGCGAGATCGTTTTTTCAAGGCTAGCAGTTGGCAGAGCCAGTTTCTTATACAGTTTTGTTTCTTTATGAAGCCTGTGCTCTTAACCACTGTGCCTTTTGGCTCCTCAGATTCGTTTAGGCTCTTCAGTTCAACCCGCATTCTCTGGGCACCTTCCAATGGGACGCTAGGGCAAGTGCCCTGGGGAACACAGGACTAGGAAAACATAGTCCATGTCCTCAAGATGCTTTACTCTGAAAGGAGAGGCAAGATTCTCACATACCAAACCAACAACAGAAACTATGATATATGAGTTCTTGACAACATAAATGGTATGAACAATAAGTACTTTAGGAATACAGAGAAAAGGAGAAATTGGCCAGGCATTGGCAGGGCATGGCGGCTCACACCTGTAATCCTAGTCCTCTGGGAGGCCAAGGTGGGAGGATCACTTGAGGTCAGGAGTTAGAGACCAGCCTGAGCAAGAGTAAGACCCTATCTCTACCAAAAATAGAAAAAATAAGCTAGGTGTCGTGGCATGTGCCTGTAGTTCCAGCTGCTTGGGAGGCTGAGGCAGAAGGATCCCTTGAGCCCAGGAGTCTGAGGTTGCTGTGAGCTATGATGATGCCACTGCACTCCACCCAGAGTGAGACGAAGGAAGGAAGGAAGGGAGGGAGGGAGGGAGGGAGGGAAGGTAGGTTGGTTAAAAGAAGAAAAGAAAAGAAAAAGGAAAAATAACTGTGAACTTGACCTAAAGGATGTGGCAATATAATGGAATACTTCTATGTGTGGACATACACATGTAGGCAATGTTCCCTTCTGTTCATGTGTCTATTTACTGTACAATGTATTGATGTTTTATCATGTGCCTGGCAATATGCTGAGTGCTTGACAGACTAAAATGAGTGCTTTGCAGGAGAAAATTAAATGCTCAGGGAATAGGAAAGATCTGGGCACTATGAGGAATGGGAGCCTGCCTCCCTGGCTCTAAAGATCCCATTAGAAAAAAATGTGTTCTGCATTCTTTCTTTACTGCCCAGAGTATACGAGTATTGTGTAATCAGTAACCGCTAAGTGGGCCCTGGAGAGCCTCCATTCAGTACCAGGTCAGATTTCAGTGGAGGCTCCTCCTTGGGAGGCAAACCAGAGTGGTCAGAGGAGCGAGTCTGAATCTTGGCTTCAGCACATGAGCCCTGTGTTCTTAGGCAAATGACTAAACCTCTCTGAGCATCCTTTTCCTCAATTATAGGATACAGGACAATCCTGACTTCATAGGGTTATGGTGAGCATTAAATAATATAAGATATATATAAAAAAATGCTGGCACATACTTGGATCCTCCAAATTAATAGTTCCTTTCTTTTCCCCATTTCCCCAGTTTCTTGCTTTCCAAGCCAGGATGTAGAGGGAACTGTGGTCTCATTTTTTTCTTGAATGATAACTTGACTAAATTCACCCACTCCCACGGGGTGATTCCCTCCACGTAGCTCCTTTGCAAGGTCTCACCCTCCCTGAGCTCTCACCAAACATGTCCCCCTCCCACCCCAGCCCACCTCTTCACCTTCCAGACTCAAAGGTCCAGCTTCCCTACTCAGGGCAAGAATCCACATCGCGTGTCTTACACGCATTTCAGCTCACATAGCAGAATTATTATAACAGGGCTATCCCCTGCTTTCCCCTGCAATAATCGGACACCTCATTGGGATAAACGACTTGGCCGTCAGGTTTATAGTTTACCCATTTGGGAACTGGATTATTGCTTCATAAAACCATGCTACATGGTACTATTATCATTTAATTATGTTCCATAAAGAAAAAAAATAAAGATCTCACCTTTTTGAGCACTGCTCTCCAGTGTCACCCGCAGCTCTCTGGGCACCTGGGTGCTTCGGGAGG
Source organism: Varecia variegata (assembly GCA_028533085.1). NCBI lineage: Eukaryota > Metazoa > Chordata > Mammalia > Primates > Lemuridae > Varecia > Varecia variegata. The sequence continues at coordinate 15,270,046 of CM052447.1, forward strand.
CTGACTCCTCTGGCACACTTACTGCCTTTGAGGACGGAAGGTCACTCTGTTTGGCATGCTCTTCTTTGCTGGGCACCTCTCCTCCAAAGGATAGCTTGATCTCCATTTAACGTGCTGTTTCAAATCCCCCAGAAAATTGTGCTAGACTTTATGGCAATGTTTTTCTCCCCCAAAGCATTATGTGTCTCATGTTCCTTTCTATAGTATATACCCCAGACACTCAGTGCAGGAACTGAATTTCCTTATAGGATACATGATTGTTTAAAAGATCACCTATGGAAATTGTTCTTCCCTATATGTGTGTTAAAAATTGCCAGTAGTTTTGAACATCATGGTATATTGTAAAAAATGCCAGTAGTTCCCCTCTGAAAAGTGCTTTTTGGGGGTTAATATTAATATATTTTGTCTATTACAAGGCAATTGCCCATGTAAGCAATCTTGGGTAGGATGGAGTCAGTGAGGGCCAAAGAAACAGGATTTGCCTTGAGTTGATTACTGTGGAGGTTGGCTGGTGGGATACAGGGGTTCAGCAGAGGTTCTCTTCATTTTTAGATAGGTTTGAAGTTTTAAAAAGCTATGACCCTGGGAGGAGTAGTACGGTTAGTTTCATTAACATATTATCATTAATTAATTTGTCATGTTTAATGGAGTCCTTCAAGGAACAATGCAAGTGACACTGATGGGAAAACAAAGGTGAAGAGATGTGTGCTCAGCTCCACAAGATTGCCCTGATTCAGCGCGACTGTGGGTTACACCCCATGAAGCAGCGGGTAAGAAACGGCCCCGTGAACTGAGTAAAGCTTTAGGGAAGAGGGATATCAAGGAGGGTTTGAGCAGCTGGACATTTCAAGCCGCCTGAAAGAAGGGTAGGGTTTGGATGGACCTAGTTTCAGTTCATGCATCGAGTGCCTGGGGTATATATAAAGGCATATGAAACACAATGCCTTGGGGAAGAAAAATGTTGTCCTAAAGTCTAGAATATTCCAGAAGCAGGAAATGATAGAAGGTGAGGCATTGAGAATGAGCATCATTTCTTGCCGTGGCTTTAGTAATCTTTCTAAAACACAAATAGGACCTTCCCTTGACCCTACTAAAATCCTTCTTCATCTTCTCATTGCCCTCAGGATAAAGTCCCAAATCCCTCACACTATCTGCACGGCCCTGTGTGTCTGGTACCCCCCTCTCTAGCCTCATCTTGCTCTGTTTTCTCCTCACTCTGTTCTCTCCACCCAGAAAGGCGCAAACGCGATACCCTTTTAATAATGGCTCTTTCTGGGTCATCATCTGTTTATGGGCAATTTCTATTTTTTTTTTTTGCTTGTCTCTGTGTTTTTAAATTTTCTATAATGAACCAAGATTATGTTTTTTGTAATAATTTTTTAAAAAGAAGCCTTGGAAGTTGTGTGAAGGGACAGGATTTAGGGAGGCAATTTTGTCAGTAATGCCAGAGGCTTTAGAGAGGGTGCTGGGATGCAGGCTGAGAACAGACAGCCCCGAGCTGCAGCAAGGAATGGTCCAGCAGTGGCAGGAGCCAGGCAAGTCCTGGGGCAGACGTAAAATCATGGGCGAAGTGAAGCAAGACTGAAAGAAAGGTAACACTTAATGTCTATTCTTCCAAAGAGCATCTGGGAACCAAGGAAGAAACAGTGGTTTGCCACGGAGCCAGACTTTAAGTCCTTTTTTTTTTTATTATTATTATTGTTGTTGTTTTTGTTTGGTTTTGTTTGGTTTTCTAGCTTGAAGACAAATATGTTTGCAAGTTAAGCACAGAGCTGGCCAAAAGCACTCCCCTCTCAGTTTATATTACATGTGGCTTTGCCATTGTTGTTTTGGGAAAAAATCTTTCAGGGTTACAAAATGTTTTAAACAAACTTTGGCCAATTTCCCTTTATAAAAAAATAATAACTGCCCATGGATGAAAATATCATAAGGATGAAGATGGTTGGAAAAGATCCATCTATTAGCAACAATCACAGTCTCACCTACTTCCAACATGCTTTATTATTTGTTTTTATTTTCACCCTAATTCCTTTCAGCCCCCCCCCCATCTCTGTGTTGACGCTAATCTGCAAAAGTGGTTCCCAGTGACCCCTGGAGTCCTTTCAGTCCAGTTCACAATGATCCGATGAGTTAGGGGCTTGATAAGGTCATATTTTTAAAGAGCATTTCCCAGCAGTCTTGAGAGTCGGAAAGGGTTATTTAATTACATCATAAAGAGACTAAAGAAATCGATGTTGGTATCTTAAAGCTACATGGAACTCGAAGAGTTAGCTAGCCCAAATCCTACATTTAGAGGGACAACATGGAACCCCCGGAGGTGAAAGATCTACCCAATGTCTCCCCCAAATTGATGGCTGAGCCGGGGTTCAGAGCTCAGGTATTCGCACTCCCAACCCTATGATCTTTCTACAGGCAATAATTTTTCTGATAGTGCTCCTACCCAAGAGAAATATCTCTTTCCTAACCCTGTAGGAGTCCAAACTCCCTGGGGGAAATGGGCCTGATAAAGGGTTGTATCTTGTTTGTTTGTTTGGGTATTTTTGTATTAGTATTATTTTTAAAGAAATCTTTTTAAAAAATCTATCTCAATAATGACAAATACAGCCCTAAGTAGAATAAATTTCCCAGCATATTGAAACCAGAGATACCCCTTAGTGTTCTCTGCCCCAGGCCTAAATGTTATATATACTATTAATACTGAGACTTACATGCTTAAGGGAGCAAAAATGGCAGTAGACATTGTTTGAGTATTGTTCTTAATACTTGAGTCTATTGGCCAATGCAGCTGCTACTGGGTGTGTTTGAGAATTTTTTCCCAGAAATTTGGATTGCCTTGTAGCCAGATCACATGCTCAGGTACAAGCAATGGGTGTGGGAACAGCTGCCACATCCACCTCCACCTACCCAAGTGGCATGAGAAGGGCCTCCTCACTGCCGGCAGTGGGAAGCTGGCCTGAGATCTCCCTGGTCCCTTTCCCCAGTTCCCTGCAGCTATTTCTGGGATGCACCCTCGGCTCCCATGTGCCTTGGGGCTGTTTCCTAGGAAGCAGCCTCCCTTAACCCCATAACACCTTCTCTGATGACCGAGTGACATCATGAGGTCACTGCAGGCCATAAAACTGCACAGCTGGCTCCCGAGGAGTAGCCTGAGCTCCAGGAGAACAGGGGATTTGCAGATCCTGAGAGAGATATGAACCTGATTCAGAGAGTAGAGGATGTGCCTTGGCTTTATGCTGGTTTTTTTTTTTTTCCTTTTTAACTGGCCTTGTTATGACCCAACCCAGACATCGAGTCACCAAGTAGAGACAGCCTAAAGATAATGTGCTGGAACTGCTGTCTTTTAAGGGATGAGCAAATGCGTTTTAATAATTAAGTTCCCTGGGCTCCTGATGAAACAGAGTCAGCACCTCAAGAGGAACATGGCCCTGAACTTGTAAGCAGGACTTCAAAATGGGTTATCCCTGTCCCCTGCCACCTTCACCCCTCTCCTTTGTGACAGCTCCAAAGCCTACTGCCCACTGAATGGAGGCTGTGGTTTGGACAAGGGAGTCCAGAGACTGGAGAGCTCAAGTGCTCACCTGGGTTAGTCCACCACAGTATACGTAAGTGCCATCAAGACTCCTAGGCACAGTTAGATCTGACTTTGAGGGACCTGAAACCAGGTCCCAGCTTTTAGTGAATCAGGACAAATAATCAGAATATCTTCAGTCATGTAGATTATGACCTTATATCCCAAATATATCTGATTTAATATGCAACCATCCGTGGGTATACGTGGGGGATTGGTTCCAGGACCCCTGTGTATACCAGAATCAGTGCCATACTCAAGTCCACGGTCAGCCCTGCAAAACCCACGTATACACAATCCTCCATATATGCAGACTTCGAATCCCGTGAATACTGTATTTTCAATGCACTTTGGTTGAAAAAAATCCGTGTATAAGTGGGCCTGTGCATTTCAAACCCATATTGTTTAAGGATCAACTGTAGTTCTATTATTTTCAGCAAGTCAGTTGACTCCCAAATTATATCTAATGTACATATAAACCAACATGAACTGGGAAGCAACATATTATAGTGAATAAGAGAATAGATTTCTGAGTCAGAAAGACAATTGTTGATAAGCATTGACCTTCATTAAATCCATTAACTTCTCTTAGCCTTAGTTTCCTCATCTGTAGAATAAAAATATTTCTGATACTTACCTACCAGGATAGTACAAAAATTAAAGAAGAAAAGCCGTGTAAAAACCTTAAAACAATATTTACTCAATAAATGTTATCTCTCATTATATAACTAAACATGATTTTATTTTAAAACTTTATAAGACCTTGACTAAAAATAAATTCATAAACCAAATAACTCTTTGATCACATGATCCAAGTCTTGGTTGGAAACTGGTCATAGTGGACATCGATAAGTAGAAGAATCAAAATGTAAAATATGAATTACTCAACAATGCTTTCCTCTGTAAATATATCATTTCTGTAACATTCTAAATCTATTCTCAATGTCTTTTTCTCCTTATTAAAAAAAAAAACCACATAATGCCACAGGGTTTCAAAACAAATCAACAAGGAAAGAGAAGAACTGAACGCAGGCTAGTGTTCAACGGCACAGTATAGTGACTAGAGTGACGACAATGTATATTTCAAAATAGCTAGAAGATTTGAAACATTCCCAACACAAAGAAATAATAAATGTTCAAGGTGATGGATGATATCCTGATTTGATCATGACACATTGTATGTCTGTTATCAAAATATCACATGTACCCCATAAATAGATGCAATTATTATGCTTCAATAAAAATACTTTAAATAATAAATAAATATAATTTTTAAAAAGAAATTGAGGATAACAATTTGGGACTGCTGTGAAGATCAAATGAGGTTGTCTATACAGGCCTTTAGCCTCACTCTGAAAGTGCTGGGGGAGCATTAGCTGGTGTCATCATTATTGCCTTTCTTGTCCCAGAGCAGAAAAAAGCCAGCATGTTCTTGTGGGGGGAACCACATCTCTGCCCTCCAGTGCTTTGCCAGAGGCCAAGCCAGTCTTCCCCACAGAGCTTGGACTCTACAATGCCCAGGTTCTGCCTTCCCCTCTCATTCATTTAGTTCCCATCATCCCTCCCAAATAGCCTTGAAGACCTCCAAGGTCACCCTGGGGGCCAGGAATGGGTAAAGAAAAGCATGTGGTGCATGCTGACATGCACAGAACATCAAGATGACCTCTCCTAACTTTCAAAGAAACAGTTTGTGTGTGTGGCCCAAGACAAAGGGAGCACTGTTGACTTTTCCTTGTTAGAGACTATCTCGGAGCCCTGAGTTCGTTTGATGAATTGTTTGGGGTAGATAAAATAGCCCTGTCCCACTCTCTCAATGCTGCCACCAAGAGCAGATTAACAAAAAATGTGCTGGACACATCGGAAAATGCAGCCCTACAAAAACAGTTCTTGAGGCAGAAAGAATTTTTTTGTCTCTTGCTGAAAATTTTCCCATGCTTTGTGGCCAGCCCATGCTGGCCTGAACTCGGGGTCACCTTCTCTCCTTTGGAAGTGTCGGGAAGACTCAGGGTTGAAGACACTGCACAAGGTTTGCAGCTAAAGCTGGAACAGATGGGAGATGGGCCCAAGAAACCCGTTGGGAACACAGAAGACTGACTCCCAGCCCCTGCAAGCCCATGGCCTGCAACAAAAGAGAAGAAACAAGAGTGACCTTTGGCAGCAGGAATATACAGCTCAGAGAAAGCCCAGTTAACAGTTGCAGAAGGCTGGATAGCCTGGTGGTTAAGCCAATGGGCTTCGGAGTCAGGTAGACCTCAGTTCCCAATCTGGCGCTGCCACTCGCTCAGGTGAGCTACCTTGCTGAACTCCAATCACACAGACAGAGAAGAAAACGAACCCCATAAAGGTTGTGGTGGGGCCTAAAGGAGGTGATGGAGGTAAAGCCCTTGGAAGGTGAAAATGGTGGCTTTGATAATAGTATGTACATCCTTGAATTGTAATCCTTTATTTAGTTCCAAGTTTTAAAGGAGAGTCACAGGCAAGGGGCCCTTCGCTAGAGTGGGAAGCTCTTTAGCATGATGGCAGTCGCTTAAAGAACTCTCAACTACTTGCAGAGAAAGCTCTGTTTTAAGGGCCATGGAGAAACAGTACAACCCTCGCACGTGGTCTGCACTCTGTGACTGTAGCTGATACTGTTGTCGAAACCACAAGGGGGGTTTGGTCCAGATCCAGTTGCTCATGGCACAAAGATCCAGTTATTGAGACAACGAAGATTGTCAAGAAAGGAAGGAAATTTTAATACGATATCTTGCCAGGAGAGTGGGAGAAGCTGCCTCAAATCTGACTAAGGGAGATCATGGGCTTTTAAAGGAGGGGCCACGAACCTTCCTTCTGAAGGTCATGATATAACTGATAAGGGGCTGCTCGCATTGAGGCAGGTCTTGTGCATTGGGGCAGATTGTGGGGGACAGTGAGTCGTCAGGAAGTCTGCCCAGGGGGCTTTAGAATCTCAGCTCGTTTGTCTTGCAGAAAATCCACCATTTCTGGGAAACAACTCAAAAGGTCAGGTAGTTAGATAAGGCAGAGTATTATATAGGGGTCATTGAAATTTGTTCAGTGGGGGGCTGGTTACAATACTACTATGGACCAAGCAGCATTCTAAGTGGTTTTCATGCATCTTGTTATTTGATCCTTACAGAAATCCTTATAATAGTAACATTATTATCCTCATTGTATAGGAAAGAAAGCTGAGACTTAGAAACTTGCCCAAGATCACCCAGGTAGTAGACGGCAGAGTTAGAATTTACCTACACATATACACGATCCATTTAATGCATCTCATTGGTTGGGGTCATAGAAGAACTTGACACTCTTCTATGGAAAGCTGTTGGGACTACCTTTTATCCACATCACATTAGCCCTTCATCCATGCCTGGACTCACATCCTGCATTTGTGCCTTGAGTTGGGACCCTGTTGATAGTGGCTGGAAATCACACTGAAGGATTTCTCCAGCCAAGCCCTGTAAACCCTCTATTTTCTATAATCATTCAATGATACACACCAAGGACCCTCAGATATTATCCATTCAATGTCTTCCATTTTCAAATGACAAAACAAAGACTCAGAGAGGTGAAGTGACTATAACAAAGACACACAACCAGCTCCCAGCCCAGCCAGGTCTAGAAACACCCAGCTCTCCAAATTCCTTGGTGCCACTTTATGCTTTGTCCCGCTAATGTCATAGTCTTCCTTACAAAGGAAACATGGGCCTTTGCCCAGGTGAATGATAATGGTTGGTAGTCTACTTTCACCCCTGGTTCCCAATGCCTGTGCCCATGTGACAATAGAGGAAACTTCACTATAAATCTGACAAGTTGACACCTGCCACCATACCAAAGAGAATGCCCACTTACCAGCGTCACGTAGCTATCCCGCATATGAGGCACCCCTCTCTTCCTTCCACTAATTCATGAAGCCCACCCTTGCCTCTTGCTACCGTGGCTGCCCTGTTGGGGCCACGCCATCATGCTAGTGCATCAGGCCATTGTAGATGTTTCTCCTCTTATCTGCAATGGCTTTTGTCATTGGGTTCTGAGATGTAAGAGTTACAAAGAGAATGAGTGTCCATTTATTCATTTAGTAACTCAACAAATACTTATTGAGGACCAGCTATGCAACAGGCCCTAAGCTATCTGCTGGAGCACAGTGAACAACCAGACATGATCCAAGATCAGAACCTACAGCCCAGAAGGAGACACAGATATTAAAGAGCCAGACACACCCATAAATAAAATGATGGTGAAAATGCAATGAAGGAAACCAAACAGGGTGCTATGGAAAGAATAATAGGACAGGCCCACCTAGGACCATGTGCTCAGGGCAAGGCCACTCTGCAGAGGATGCTCAAGGTCTCGATGAGCACAGGACAGAGAAAGTCTCTGTCCCTGGCCCCCATTCCAGGTTTTCAGCTTGCTCCATATCCTGTTTAAGATTTCTTAATTATAAAACTGAGATACTCATCGTAGAACATTTAGAAACTCAAAAAAAGATAAAAAGAATAAGAAATAAATTGCTCACAAACTCACTCATACTCCCATTATTGCTAACTGGCACATTTATTTCAAGATATTAAATATATATATATATAAAAAAAACAGTATAAAAATGAACTTTTTATTTTTTAAAGGAAAATGTATGGACATGGTAAAAAAAAAATCCAAAGCATAAAAAGCATATAATAAAAATTAAGTTATTCTTCTACCCTAGCCACTACCACCCCCAGTTTTATTCCCCAGAGTAAAAGTTTTTTGTGTAGTCTTCCAGAGGAAAAAATATATGTGTATATATATATATATATATCTTGCATAAAATGTATCATTCCATAGGCCCTATTCTGCTCTTTGCATTATCACTTTAAAATATACCCTGGAGAAGCACATATAGATAATCTTTATTCTTTTTTAATAACTATTAATGCCTATTTTTACATAACAGAGGCCACATTATATAATAATCTTGTACCCTGCTTTTTCACTTAATATTACATCATTAACTATTCTTACTTCATTAAAAATTATTTGTAAAAAGACAACTTTAATGATGGTAAAATATTCCACTGTATGAGTAAACTATAATTTATGTAAACATTACCTAATTATGAATATTTGGAATACTTCAGAAAATCTTGATAATGGCTTCAATGAACATTATGCATAAACCGTTTCTGTCTTTCTCTACTTACAGAATCCTAAAATCATTTCTGTAAGAATTTATCAAGACCTCTTAGGAACCCAGCATCATTCTCTAGTCTATTGCAATGCCAAAGACACTTATGATGTGATTGTCAATATTTTTAAAAATAAGAAGAGCATGCACTGTGTGATAAACAAACTATCTCTGGATGATCACATCTCCAGGTGGCCTAAATCAGCTCTGCTCCAGGCAGAAGGACAAACACCTGTTCTTATTCTTTTGCTGTCTGACTTATTCCTTCCCCAACTGACTTTTCCTCACCAATAGAGTGGTAAGTTTTACAGGGCCAAAGGTTCAGAAAAAGGGACAAAGGAGGTCACTTAGCCGGCTTCCATTCTAGTCCTGGGTCTCCTTCTGTTTAAGGGAAAAGATGTCCTCCATTTGGCCCAGAGGGTTCTACACTAAGGTAGGAGGCTAGAGCCCAAGCCGGTAATGAAATATCCCTTTGCTTGGCCTTATTGTGGGTGTACGTCTTTTGGGAACCTTGCTGGGACTGGGGAGGAGTGGCTGAGACCAGGCAGAATTTGGATGCCTACCTAACACACCCACTAGAGAGCTCTCTGTCCACTTGCACATAATTATTGCTTAGTAAACATGAGTGTAGGTTCTAGAGCCAGAGGGCCACTACTTCCTAGACAAGTTATTTAGACTGCCTAGTTCCAATTTCCTCATCTTTAAAATGGTAGTAATATTAATAATAGAAACTACCTCATAGAACTAATGTGAGAATTTCGTGTGAGTAATTTAGAATGATGCCTGGGGCATCATAAGCACTCAATAAATGTTTATTATTATAATTTGTAATAGGTGAAGAATGAAGTTGAGCACTTAAGTTTTTTAAAACTCATTCAATTCCAACAGAATGATAGAAGAAGCCCAAAAGGGCTCAAACACTTTACAAAAGCAACTATAAATATTCAACAAACCCAACACTTTATTTGATCATAGGGCTCAGGGTGAGGAGTACATGTGGTTAGAATAAAATAGTGAAACATTGGTGTGTCAAATTGTTAAGACCAAGCACTGGACCACGCCAGATGGACTTCCCTTCAACCATCACATGGACTCATGATGGAGGACATACTGCTTGCTTCCAATATTAATATTATTAATATTTCTAATTCTGCTAGGATGGAGTGGGTGTATAAATTTTTCTGAAAGAAATTCCAGGCAGAAGGACTCATATTAGGCAAGCGTGAAAACATGGAAGTACACTGTATGCTCAGAGGATGACAAATGGCTCACTACAGATAATACTGGAGCTTTTCTCATGGCTGAAGCCAGAACCTAGCAGAAGAAGATAATCCTAGAAAGACTGGATTTGGGTCAGAATATGCATGGCCTCTAAGGCCACATAGAAGTGGTTGTACTTATCCAACAAATATACGAAAAGGAATAACTCTTCATGTTTCTACTTGAAATAACATTATACGTGGCCAAGTAGAGAATGTATCAACTGGTAATAAAATCAGAGGCAAAAAAGCTATCTTAAGGTCATTATTAAGAATCTAGGAGAGAGATGACGAGACTCTAATGTAGGGTGATGGAAAAGTCAAGAGGAAGAGAGAAAAAGCATCGAGACATTTCAGAGCTAGAAGCAGTGGGTGTTAGTGATTGTTTAATGTCATAGGTGAGCCCGTGTGCACATGTGCAAGCACTAGAGAGAGAGAGAGAGAGAGAGAGAAAGAAGAGTTAAACTTACTCCAAAGCATTGTCAGAAAGACAAGAGAGCAGGGCACAACACAGTTAATTGTCGGCAATGTTAACCAATGCTAACCGGAAATGTTCTTTGCAGATGGGAGTGTTAAGAAGATCATGTTCTGGTGGTGTTGAGCAGCAGAGGAATCCCTAGGTATCTAAGTCCCTGGGTTCCATAGGGTCAGGAGCATCTGAAGTGATAACAAAGTTGTCAAAACTAGAGATGGAGAATGTGCCATAGTCTTTACCCATTTGACTATTTTTGCCAAGTATTGGTCCTGCCAGTAAGAACCTCCCTTCATTGCCTTCCAATGCCATGACATTCTCCCAATTCTCCCACACTGCCTCTCTCTGCTCCTTACCCAGAGCGAAGTGTCCTTCCTCTTTAATCCCATGGTACAACCACATGATGCTATAATTATATGGTCCTCTCTACCTAGTCCCCTCTAGACCACAAGCTTCTTATTGGCGAGGAATGTGTCTTATTTATCTGCATGATATCAACACTTAGCACAATGTCCGGCACAGAGTCCAGCCTCAATCAGAATCCTATGGTGCAGGATCTTTTACTGCCTAATATACAAAGATAATCACGTGCAGTTGCATTAGCCCCTCACAGATAGTTGCAGTGTTAATGTTCCTTGACCTGTTGAAATTGATAGGAGGAGATGTATAGTCTGACAAATTTTAATCAAGACACTCAGATGTCTGCTGCACTCTAAATGCACTATAGACCCATCTGCCTTTTCTCATATTTCTGCCACAATCATTTTGTTATTTCTATTTCCAGAGTCCCACGGTAAAAAATTTTTAAATCTCTACCTTACCAAGACCAAGAAAAATAGTAACAACGAAACTGAAGACCAAACTCAAAATGAAAAGCTGATGACGAGAAATATATTATTCCATTTTAATTATTTTTATTTATAAACCTGTTAGAGATCTGAATGGACTGTAAAGAGTATGCCAGGATTTCTGAGGTTTAATTTGGGTTTTACAAGCAGTGAAAGCAAATGAGGCATTCATCTCAAAGTAATTTCTCAACTGGTGTTATCGTCCTCGGTGCACTGACATGAAAGCAAGACACAGACCCGGAATGGAGGAGCACACAGTCCAACGTCGCATGCAGAGTCTGGGGAGGATGTGAAATGGAATGGAATTCCTGATTCTGAGCACGGGGCCGTGGCTCTTTATCTTTAGTGAGCAGCAGAAATAACCTGGCCTGTTTGTTTTAATTGCAGATTCTCGCGCACCAGCCCAGACCTGGTGAATCAGATTCTCACCTGAGTGGTCCCAGGAGGCTGCACTTTTTCAGGCTTCCCAGGTGATTCTACTGAACACCTACATTTGAGTGCCACCAAGCAATGGTTCAGGGACCGGAAGCCACACCGTGAGAAACACTATGCTGGACTCTTCAGTGGTTTTGCTTTACTTGGCTTAACCAGAATGCTGCCTTTGAAAGTCCAAAGAGAGGCATCAGCAGGCATTATAGGACACTGCTCCCAGCAAGCTCTTCCTCACCCCACCACATTCCACCTTCCCGGGTGGGCCTGGCACCCAGGGGCCCGCTTCAAGCACACCCATCCTCACTTCACTTGAACCATCAAGCAGGCTCGGGAACTTTCCCTTCAGTCGTGCTTCCGAAGGACTGCCATGGGACAGATCCCACTCCCAATCCTTCCTGTAAGATTTTTTTTTTTTTTTGTTCTCTGTACAATTAATTAGCTAATAATTTTTGCTTCTGATCCATTCCTCATTAAAAAGTTGAATCCCTGAGTTGGAGCTGTCGGAACAAAGGTGGGAGAATTTATGTCTTAATTTTGGTTCATTATGGCAGGAAGCCTCTTACTCCCATCTCTCTCTCCTCAGCCCCCTCCCGTCCTGCTCTGATGGCTGCGTGACCCTACATGCCTCTCACTCGGCAGCCACCATGGAGACACTGTCTCTGCCCTTTGTCTTCCGCCGCCTCATTAAGAGAAATGAACCTGAGTCTGAGAAAGACGACACAGGGGAAATAAAAATGTAATCCCTCGGTGCCACCTATAATGAATTGTTATGAAAACCATGAAAATATCTGTCTGCGGATATTGTTCTTTGATTTGAAGTCAGTGTTGTAAGCGGTAATTTTTGTCATTAAAGCTGTTAATCTGCTCAGCGCTCCTCATAAGTTTTTATGAAGAAAAACAGCCCTGCTGCCTCCCCGCTCATTGCAGGGTACTTGGGAGGCCAACACACATGCAGAGCACCGTGGAATAATTAGCTTTAATTATGGCTGATACTGCTGTCTGTTGAAAGTGGAAGGACTTCACGCAGCTAGGGCTGGGGATGGGGCCTGTGCTGCCTTCGAGATGCCAAAGGAGTGGAGCCCTCAGCTTTGAGTCTGGGCTCCCGACCCACTGCCAAGCTCCCCAGTCAGGGCAGATGCACTCGGGCCACCTCACTCACATGGAGCATGGGCACGCACACTCATGCACACACACACTCACGCACCTCACAACATGCACACACGTTCTAACAACCTCATCTTCCCTCACCAGCCAATCACCAGGCCAAGCTCAACCACCACAAATGCACATCTGTGACCCACATGTGCATCTAATTGCAACATACCAAGACACACACCACCAGCTATGTCACCTGTATACCCTCAACATAAACATGTGGTCACAGCACATGCACACTTCCATTTACTTAGCCACAACCCACACCAGTGCCAGCACACATACACCCACCATGACATATGCACCTTGGCATACACAGCCAACCTCAAACAGACACGTACCCAACTATGAAACACACACCTGTGCATTAGCTCTAAAAGGCAGCGAAATCAATCGCCCGTATATGTGAAAGGCCTAGTAGTAAGTTCGGTAGGGGCAAATGATCAGAAATAAGCATCTAGACAGAAAATAACTAGCAATGCATTGAGCCTCTGTTGATGCACTGAGCACTGATTATGTGTCGAGCACAGGGCTGGGCACTATGGGGCCTTCACAGATGGATGACACATGGTCTGTGCCTCAAGAAGCTCATGGTTGACACAGGTTGCCCTTCAAAGAAGAATTTGTATGCTTACAACGCATCCAAAGTTGTCATGTCTGGATCATAACAATAAAACTGCTTACTTTTACTCAACATCTTCACATCCAATGTCTCACTTGGTCCTCACAAGAACTCTATAAAGTAAGTAGTACAAGAGTGATTTTTTAGGCTGGGCATGGTGGCGCATGCCAGTAGTCCCAGCTACTCGGGAGGCTGAGGCAGAAGGATCGCTTGAGCCCAGGAGTTTGAGGTTGCTGTGAGCTAGGCTGACGCCATGGCACCCTAGCCAGGGTGACAGAGTTGGGACTCTGCCTCAAAAAAAAAAAAAAAGAGTGATTTTTAAATACTAATATGTATGAACCATATACTCTGCTCCATGGCATATGCAGGCAGTGTGCTAAACTGTTTACCCACTATAATTCGTTCAGTCATATTTCATATTATTATTATGAGGCTTATTTTATGGATAAGGAAATTGAGGCTTGACTAGGTTAAAAGTCTATGTATACAGAGTTTAAGCATCAGAGCTATGATGAATCCAGCTAAGTCTGACTCCAGAAGCTTCCCTCTTAACTCCTACATTATGCTTCCACTCTGGCGGTGGTGGCATTGTTATCACATTATTACAATCATCAGCATCATGATTATACCTAGACTTGCAGATAAGGAAACTAAGGTGTAGAAAATTTAATGGACTTGCTTAAGGGAACACAGCTATAAAGTGGAGGAACTTGGGCTCAAACCTAGATGTAACCAATTCTAATCCTACGTTCTTTCTACTCCCCCACAGTAATTATTCACGTTGTGGGAAGGGAAGTGGTATGTAAACAATGCAAATGAACAGATAATACAAAACTCATTTTTATTCTGCTTTGGAAAACTCAGTATCCATTTTCAAACCCCCAGTTTATCTTCATTGTTTTTTTTAAGCTGCTACTAAAATGAGTTTGCATTGCCATAGTGTGCGTTTACCCTTACCCCCAACCTGAGAACAAAGAGAGGTAGCCCTAAAACAAATTAACATGCATTGCAAAGACAGCAAGACATTAAAACTCTGCCCTAGCTAACCACACACACACAAGCCAGAAATTGACTGTATGTGCTTTGATATACTTAGAGAAAAAGGGCTATATAAATTCAAATTGCTTTCCTACCTAGACATTAATTCAACTTCACAGGGTCCTAGGATGCAGAGACAGCATTATTTTTCAGAAACGTTCATTCATTTACTCATTCAACTAGCATTTACTGAGCAGGTCTACCAATTAGTCAGTACCAGCCAAACTCATTTAGTCAACAAATGGCAGTTGCTCTCCTTACTCTCCCATAGATACACATTCTTCTAGACAGGAAAGGGACCTTTGGGGGGATGTTCCCTCAATGTCTCCACACATATCCTTCCACTCCCAGCCTCTACACACCAAAACAAGGCAACTTATCTACTGGCAATAGGTATTGTTATTGTGCTTATTTTACAGATTAAAAAACTGAGGCAAAAGGAATGAAGTTCAATGTCATACAACTTATAAGTGGTAGTGCCAAGATTTAGTATTCAAGCAGCCTGACACCAGAGCCTACACTTGCATCGGTTATGCTATATTTCTTGATATGCTATATTTCTTGAATTAGTTTATCAACATAAAAACAGAAGGGAAGTTTACATTTACAAGATTTACAAAGATTTACATAAAGAAGAAAATCTTAAGCTGGAAAAATAAGTCCTGAGAAGTCAAAGGAGTTGTCCAAGACCATCCAATGAACGAGGAGATGAATGGTGCTCAGAACGTGGATTCCCTGCCTTACAATCCTGACCCATTCTTGGGGATACAAGGGATCCAAAGCCTCCAAAATCCTGGGACCATGGTCTAGATCTAGAAGATAAGAACAACACAAGCTCAAGCCCAATATCAATTGTGCATTGAGTATGGCATCCCCTCCATGAGTCAGGGTGATAAGAGGCAGGGCATACACAACCCACACAGGGTCAACACAATAGGTGAGTTAATATATAATATGTAAGAAGGTTCTAAGTGCTAAGGAAAAGAAAGTGGAGTAAAGTAAAGGGGATCGGGTGTGCCACAGCTGGACAGAGGAAGGGAAGGAGTTGTAGTTTTAACTAGGGTGGACAGGATGGGCCTCATTGAGAAGCTGACATTTAGCAAAGACCTGAAGCAAATAGAGGAGATCACCATGCAGATATCTGAGCAACAGGTGTTCCAGGCAGAAGGAAAAGCATGCTGCAAAGGCCCTAAGGTGGGGGGACACAGGGAGACCTGTCAGTAGGTCACTGAAGCACTCCAAGCTAGAGATGATAGTGGCTAGACTGGTAGTGAGGGAGGTGGGCAGGAGAGGTCGAATACTGGCTATATTGTGAAGGTCACGTCCACAGTATTTCCTGACAGATTGATTGTGGGATGTAAGGGAAAAAGAATTCAAGCATGTCTGCAAGATCTGTGCTTAATCACATGGAAGGATGGAGATGCTCTCAGTTAAGAAGGGAAAGGCTGTGGGTGAGGCAGGTAGAAAGGAAGATCTGGAAGTTAGTTTTGAACAAGTTGAGTCTGAGATGCCCTATGTGGTACCCAAATGAAGAAGCTGAGCAGGCTGTAGAATGCATGAGTGTGAGGTTCAGGAGGTAAGTCAGGCTGAAGATACAAATTTGAAAGTCATCAGCACGTAGATGGTATTTAAAGCAAAGCAACCAGCTGAACTCTCCAAAGCAGTGAATGTAGATTAAAAAATTAAAAAAAGAGAAAGACTAAGGACAGAGCCCCGGGCAGTCCAACATTCAGGGGTCAGGAAGAAGAGAAAGCAGGAATGCAGGTTTGGAAGGAGTAACCAGTGAGTAGAAGGAAAACCAAACAAGTATGTTGGTTTGTGGAAGCCCAGGGAAGAATGAAGATCAAGAAGGAGGAAGTGTTCAGCTATATCAAAAGCTGCTGATGGATCACAGGAGTCCTGAAAGATTACTATTAAATTAAGTAATATAGGCCGGGCACAGTGGCTCATGCCTGTAATCCTAGCACTTTGGGAGGCTGAGGCAGGAGGATTGCTTGAATCCAGGAGTTCAAGACCAGCCTGAGCAAGAGGGAGACCTCATCTCTATGAAAATCATAAAAATTAGCCGGGCGTGGTGGTACGCACCTGCAGTCCCAGCTACTCAGGAGACAGAGGCAGAAGAATCAATTGAGCCCAGGAGTTTGAGGTAGCAGTGAGCTATGATGATGCCACTGCACTCTAGCCTGGGGAATAGAGAAAGACTCTATCTCAAAAAAAAAAAAAAAGTAATATAAAAGTTGCTTGGTAAATTTTAATGAACATAACAGAAATGATTTCAATAGAGTGATATAGAGTTGAAAGCTTGATTGGGGTAGGTTTAAGAGAGAAAGGGAGAAAATGAAGAGAACAAAGAGAAGCAATGAAATGGGGCTGCAAATGGCATGAAATGTGGAGCCAAGAGAAGATTTTTTTTAAATATGGACAATAACAGCATGTTTGAACACTGAAGAAAGTGATCCAGTAAAGAGGAAGAGTTTGCCGCTGTAGGAGAGAGAGGATTGCTGAAATAGGCAAGAAGGCTTGGGGTCTAGGGCACAAGTGAAGGAATTAGCCTTAGGGAGAAGCATGAGTAATCTATTTATTCCAACAGGCATGAGACCAAGTATATGGGTGCAGATGCTGATGGATGGAGTAAAGTGTGGGTGCTCAGGAGAAGGGTTGTCAACAAAATAAATAGACAAGACTAATGAAAGAAGAAGGGTCAGGCCAGGAAGGACCTTATAAACTTACAAACTTCCATAAGGAAGCCAGACTTCATTCAGAGTAAAATGTGGAGCTTCCTTAAACTTTTAGGCAGATTTTCATTTCATGAAATTTATTCATGGGAATAATTTGTGGAATCAATATAGAATGGACTTGAGCTGGAGAAGGAAACCTAAAGTTGGATAGACCTAAAGTTGCTGAAGATGTCTAGATGAGAGAAGATGACAACATAAATAATGGCAATGCTGAAAAGTTGACACATTTAAAATTTTTAGAGCAATGGACTTCAAAGGACCCAATAATCAATTGAATATCATGGAAGGGGCGTGAGAATCAGTTCCTGACTTGGATAACTAGGAGGATAGACAGGCCAGTCGCTGAGCTAAGGAGCTCAAGAGGAAGAATATAGACCTCTTGTGGACATCTGTGGGGTCCCCTCAGGGAGATGTCTCCTGGGTTATGGATTATAGAGAGCAGGAGCTGAAGAGAGAGCCCCGAACTGAAGTTAAAGATCTGGGAGTCATTCTAGATAGTGACTGCTGAAACCATGGCAGAGCCTAAAGGGTTCTTTGCTGTGTGTAGTGCTGTCTGCTCCTATACTCAGTGATTCAGACCACTCTGTTTTTACAGGATTCTTTCCTTTGACTTTATTTGTCACCCTGATGTCAATGGAATCTGCTTTTTATCTGCCTTTATTTTACATTTACCCTATCTGTGTAAAGGCATGAAAGCATCTAGTCCTAAAGAAAAAATGCCAGACCTTTGCCATAGCAACTTAGAGAGCTTTTCCATTTTCATTTTTATGGATATGTTCTTGCTAGTTAAGGTTTTACATAAAAGGATGCTATTATAAAATGCATTCTAGATCTTAACTATAAACAACTTTTTCATCATGTGCTACTCGGAATGATGCAAGTCATGATTTGTCTCTAACTACACAATTAGCAAAAAGCTAATTATCTAAAGCAGTGCTTCCTAAAATGTGTGTAGATACCCCTTTGTGTGCACTCAAGACTCTTTTAGGTGACATAAGAGATGATTTTTGATGGCACATGGATATGGTACTCCATAACATTCAGTCTCATTGTAAAAAAGATTATTTCATTTTTCATTTTCTTTCAATCCTCTGACTAGACCCCCACAAGCAGAAAGACTCACTTCAATGCTAGTGTGTCCTTTCATGACCTCCAATTTCTATTAATATCGTTTTATAACAGAGATAAAGCAGTCCTTGCATTCAGAGCCTTCCACAACCACAGTTTCTAATTGGAATTCAATAACATTATTATATTTTCATTGTATTTATTTTTATACATAACTTCTATTTATGGGAAATGGTTTCCATTTATAGCATGGATAGCATATGTCCTAAAATAAGTATTTTTAAATTAATCAGATTCAAAGATGTTAAATAAAAGATCATTCTTTTTCATGTCCAAAAACATGAAGATGATCCACCAAAAAAAGGAAAATTGTGACTCATACACATATAAAATAACACACTCAAGATTTTGTTTGTTATTTAATGCATTACTTAAATGGAGAAACTAGGTTGATGACATAAACAGTTCAAAGCAGAAGTCAAAGATACACAAATGTATATGGAATAAAAGAATGTTCAAATAAATGTGGAAATGGAAGCAAAACTGACTTTTTCACAGGAGAAAAAGTTCTGTCTCTCCACTGGACAGAATTCACTGGCATGTCTAGAGGCAAGAATTATTTTCCTTTGCTATCTGTTATCTGTAATTTAGAGAGAGTAATAATATAATTCAAATGATGGTAAAAACCTAAAATCAACCTGGAAGTGTATGCGCCAAACAATGCATAGTTTTCCATTGAAGCACTAGTCCAAGGCAATTTATATTAAATTCTACGGAGGAAGTATTGAATAGACAAAAAGGTATATAGTCAGCGAAGGTCTGGAAATTTGGAGTCTTGACCCCACACCTCTAGGAGCTTGGAGACACAATTAATCCCTTTTGGCCTCAGATTACTTATCTGTAAATGAAGGACCTGGACAAGATTCTTTCCAAGGGTCCTGTAAGTTCTGAAATTCTCAGATTTATGATACTTAACCCCACGGGACCTTAGCTGCATTTTAAGACTACCTCTTATTTGTAGGGTTCTCAGCCTGGAATTGGCCTGTTCACCTGTTTTCCCAGAGAAGAAGCCAGGAAGCTGCCTCCATTTACTCAGGCCAGAAAAGTAGTTAACAGGCAAGTAATCAGTGCTCACCATTCATCCACCAGTGGCTTTGTTAGAATGAAGGTATCTTCCTTTATGTTCATATTGTAATTAGGACCTTGCTGGCACCCAACAAATACACTTCGTTTGTCATCATCATTATTGTTATCATTAATAACCTGAGTAGAAGTCCCAGCTTCCACTGGCTACCATATCACAACATTAACTTCCTTCTCCCTGAACTAGCTGCAGGTCCCACTCCTGCTTAGACAGTTCCTGTGCCAGGGGAGGTATTAACATAGTTATTTTAAAAGTAATTTGATACGAGAGTTTCAGAGATGCACAGTTCAATTTTTGTACCCCCTTCTGAGTGTTTTTGGACCACCATTTTGAGGAAGCCGGATTAATATAATTTACATTGAGTCCAATCCATTCCCTTCTCAAGTGACAGGGCCCGGGGGAGAGAAACAAGGGCAGAGGTTGCCAAGACTACACTTCATGACCTTACACCCCAGGGAGGAGAAAATACTGCCTTTTCCTCCTCCAACACTACTTCTATTAATATATTGTCTTGGTTCCTTCCTGCCAGAACTGGAGTCAGAAACTAAAAGGGTGGGGTTTGCTGCAGAAAGTCTTGGATCTGCCACTTACTACAAGCAAGTTAATTCATTTCTCAGCACCTCAGTTTCCTGATATGTTAAAAGTAATAATAATAATAAGAGAATCACAAAATTCTAGTGAGGCTTAAAATTACGCAAGTAAAACACTTAGCACGGTGCCAGTGGGCACTTCATACATGTTAACTATTGCTGCAGCTGCTGTAGTTGCCATGTCCCTGCCTGCCTGCACTTGGGTACTGAAAAACAGAAGTGACCGCAAAAATAAGCACTCTTCCATTCATTCAACAGGCATTTCACCCTTGTCCGTTTTTATCATTTACCATTATAAAAATTATGAGTAATACAAATTTATTAATATTTGCCATCAGTGTTGGACAGTATAGACACCAAAGTATTAGGAGTAATTTCTGCAGCATGGGATGAGAAGGAGAGTTTTACTTTACACCTGCAATGCTACGAAATGGTTTGTTGTTGGTTTTTAAAAACAAATATATAGATATATCTATCTCATTATTATACATTTTTAAGGAGTTTCCATTTTGAAAAAAACTGAAATGCAAATACCATGACTTCATAATAAATAACTTGCAGGAAAAGAAAAAGTGGGGAAAGAAGACTCACCCTCCTACACACCAGCTATCATTATTTTAGCTCCTTTGAAAACCCAGGGAGGTGGAACTCCTGAGGAAATATAATAAAAGATCCCGAACACAAGTGTAACAGCTCTGGAGGCTGGCATTCTTAAAATTTGGGAGGTGATGGATGCAGGTATCCGATAAAAGCCATGGACCTTCCTCCAAGGAATATGACTACATAAAATAGCTGCATTTAATTTCAAGGTACCTTAAACCTCTTGAGGTTTGTGGAGATACAACAAACATTAATATCAATCCATAGTATACTGCTAACAAGATTCTTCATCTACCTGTCTATTTGCTTAAATGACCAAAATATCTTCCCCACGGGCCTGATACTGGTGCCTAATACCTCATGTTAGGAATTCCTTTGGATCAAGGCATTGTCATCTATAAATCTGCAAGAAGTCCTGAGAGATTTAACACATTAAGCTTTTCCCATTCATTCATTCATTTCCCCAATAAATATTTACTGAGCACCTACTATATTCCAGGTGACAGGGTAAAGAAGACAGTTCTCTTTTAACCCAGAAAATGGACAGAGAAATGGACAATAAATGTGTTAACAAATGAATTAGTACTGTTGATGATGAGTGCTATGAAGAAAAGAAGACAAGTAATGGAGTAGAATGGCTTGAGGGAGAACAAGGTCACATCAGGTGCTCACGGAGTCTTCCTGTAGACCTGACAAGCAAGGATAAGCTAGCACATTGAAGGATGTGAGGAAGAAACATGTCCATCATGGACATGTTCATTGAATCTGCGTACCACATTCTCTCTCAGATGAAGGCAGCTTCTAAAAACAGGAGGAAGGCAAAATCCAGAAAACAAAACACTGCAGAGAAAGAAGGAAGGACACAATCACAGAGAAGTCATGCATAGGGAAGTAGGGAACAGAGGTGAATGGCCGACTTGACTTGGATGATACCTTGGAATAGTTAGAATCCTTTCAGCTGCAAGTGATACACATCTGACCCAAACTGGCTTAATCAATAAGGGATTTTACTGGCTTATGCAAGTGGAAATTCAGAAGGAATGCAGGATTTGGGTATGGTACCATCAGAATTCCAGCTCTGCTTTCCTTTGAGTCTCAGCTGGGACCTCAGTAGACATAGACAGAGATAAAGATCAACAGAGATACAAGTGATAACAAGGTATAAATATGGATACAGGTGTAGCTAAAACTATATGTCTGGTATTTCCAGGCTGTCCTATCCTCCTTCCCCCCCCCGCAAAAAAAGTTTCTGGCTTTATTCACTTGGTTTCTCCCGCTCCCCAGCTCTTTGAGACAGGTTCTGCTATCATCAGACTAGTTCTCTAGATTTCATGACTTAAGGGGAGAAGGGTAGATGGACAAAGGCTAGAACTAGAGATGGAGATCTGGGGGAATTTTATAAAATTGTAGAAAAAAAGAAGCCAAAATTAATGAAGGAATTAGATGATTAGATAAGATGGATATTTTTAAAAGAAATTTTGTGGCATATGTATCCCCCTTCTTCATGTATGGGGTACAGATGGTCTCTTCAATGAATGGTTCTGGGAAAACTGGATGTCCACATTCAAAAGAAGGAAACTGGACCCTTATCTTACACCATACACAAAAATCAACTCAAAACAAATTAAAATTTTAACTGTTAAGACCCGAAACCATAAAACTTCTAGAAGAAAACATAGTGGAAAATCTCTTTGGCACTGGTCTTGGCAATGACCTTTTGGATCTGATACCTAAAGCACAGGCAACGAAAGCAAAAATGAACAAATAGGACTACATGAAACTCAAAACCTTCCACACATGAAAGGAAACAACCAACAAAGTGAAAAGGCAACCTGCAGAAAGGGAGAAAATATTTGTAAACCACATATTTGATAAGAAGTTAATAACCAAAATATGTACAGAACTCACATGACTGAGTAGCAAAAACCAAACAACCCAATTTAAAAATGGGCAAAGGACCTGAATAGACATTTCTCCAAAGACCTATAAATGTCCAGTAGATTTATGAAAAGATGCCCAACATTCATAATCATCAAGAAAATACAAATCAAAACCATAATGAGATATCTCCTCACACTTGTTAGGATAGCTATTATTTAAAAAAAAATAAAGATAACAAATATTGGCAAGAATGTGGAGAAAAGGGAACCATGGAACCCTGGTACACTGTTAGTGGGAATGTAAACTGGTACAACCATTGTGGAAAACAGTATGGAGATTCCTCAAAAAATTAAAAATGGAACTACAATATGACCAGCAATCCCACTTATGGGTTATTTATCCAAAGGAAATGAAGTCAGGACCTCAAAGAGATATCTGTGCTCCCATGTTCATTGCAGCACTATGCAAAATAGCCAAGATATGGAAACAACCTAAATGTCCATCAATACATGAATGGATAAAGAAAATGTGGCACATACATACAATGGAATGCTATTCAGCCATAAAAAGAAGGAAATCCTGGCATTTATACCAACATGGATGAACCTGGGGAGCAGAAATGGGGAGGTGATGGTCTAAGGGTACAAAGTTTCAGTTATGTAAGGTAAGTTCTGAAGATTTACTATCCATCATAGTACCTATAGCTAACAATACTCTATGGCATACTTAAAATTTGCTAAGAGGGTAGATCTTAAATTAACTGATCTTACTACAAAAATAAAAAGAAGAAGAAAAGGAGGATGAGAAGAAGATAGAGAAGAGAAAGATGAAGGAGAAAAAAGTCAGGAGGAAATGCTGGAAGGGGATGGGTATGTTTTGGGCCTTGATGGTGGTGATTTGATGAGTGTATACTTATCCCCAAACTCATCAAGTTGTATACATTAAATAGGTACAGCTTTAAAAAATAAAATTGGGTTTAGTGTTTTTAAAAATGCTTGAGAAATTTAAATAAAGAACTTGAATTGTTTTGAATTGACATTTTTGTTTTTTTAACTAAATTCTTTGATTGCAACACAGCTCTGAGACTGGACTACATGGGTCCTGGCTCCAGTAGGGTTATAACACGCACACACCCATGCACACACACACATATGCACACACACAGCATAAGCTCAACAACCCTGTTTCTCACACCCCTTGGGTACAAGTTTGTCATGATCTGCTCCAATTCTGACCTTGTCTAAGCTTGTCAGAAGGAAAAGGACTGGAATTTTGGCAAGCTACTTTTTAAAGGTCCCTGACCTCTGGTTTATGCTACAGTTCAAACCATGACCCCTGCGCTATAAATAATTATTATTAAAAGCAGCTTGGGTGTAGTGGAAAGTCTTGGATTTATAAGTAGGAGACATGGGCTGAAATTGCTGTTCCGTAGTTCACTAGCTGAGTGATCTTTAGCACGTACTTCTTAACATTCATTTAATGTCTGTAAAAGGGACATAATAGTGCCTACTTTACTAGGTCACGTGAGTTTCTTGTGTATATGAGCTTATACATGTAGAGCTCCTTGCTCATTTGTGTGTCCATAAGACATAGCTCACAGCAAATCATAGTCC
Organism: Varecia variegata; assembly: GCA_028533085.1. Taxonomy (NCBI): domain Eukaryota; kingdom Metazoa; phylum Chordata; class Mammalia; order Primates; family Lemuridae; genus Varecia; species Varecia variegata. The sequence goes on from CM052447.1 coordinate 15,294,238, forward strand.
TGATGCTGCAACTCCCTACCCATGGAAAACAAAGCAAATAACTAATAGTAACTTGTTCCACTAAAACTGGAACATGGGGGCACTAAAGAAGGAAGTATTTGTTGAGTGAATGAATGAATGAATACAGAGCTCTAGGCAACCACTACCAACTGATCAGAGCTGGCTCTTGAGGTAAAACACAATTGCTATCCCCTGTCCCAGCCTTTATTCCTGCCTTATCACAATATATGCAATTGATTCCTTTCCCATGCCCTCCAGGCCAGGATACACCACATACTTTTGTAAATAAAACTTTATTAAAACACGATCACACTCATTTGTCTACATATTGCCTATGGTTGCTGTCACACCCATATGGCAGAGTTTAGTAGTATAACAGAGACCATTATAGCTCACAAAGTCTAAAATACTTATTATTTGAGCCTGTATTTTAAAAGTTTGCTAACCTCTGCTCCAGACCATGACTTCCTTGAAGGTAGAAGCTGTGGGCTTCATCTTCTTACCTCCAGCATCTAGCAAACAGACATCTGATAAATGTAAATTAACATGTGGAAGATCCAAGAATATTGATTGAATCTGAAATGATGAGTTCACTAGAGTTAGCCATGGAGTTTCTTATCAGGACCCTCGGGTGATAAAAAACAAGACAGTCTACTTTCACCAGGAGAAGGGCCCTGGCAATCATCAAAGGCCCAGAGACAAACTGCCCAGCAGTGGCCTGAAGCACTTGGCTAAGAGTGTGCAATTGAAGGGGACACAAGAACACAGACCAAGAGCAGGGAGAGAACATGAAAGGGCAAGTCCAAAGCCAAACCTGTTCTCCACCCTGCTGCTATTGAAAACCAGCACCGCCAAATAAATATTGTGGTTGAGAACTTCAAAGTGTCATCTATGGACAGCTTACATCAAAATCACCTGAGGAGTTTGTTAACATAAAAATTCCCAGGAAACATCCCAGACCTAAGATGGCATAAACCATAGGGGTGGAGTCCAGGACTCTGCATGGTTACTCAGGTGCTTTTTATACCCATCCATTTTTAAAACCACTGACCTAGAGAATATGCACTTTTCCCAAGTGAGAGTTCCTAATAAATATTTATCTCAGATGGCTCCCTTGTCACACATATTTTCCATTTAAAGACTTAAGAGCAATGCATTCTTCCTGAAAATCTGATTATTATCTGTTGAGAGATGCTTTTACTGTGTGCACACAAAGCCCAATGCCTAATCAATCCAACCAAAAATACCAGAGGAAGCTTCGCTTCAATGAAGGAGCCAGTTAGAAATTGATGGATGATCCAAGAGTCTCATGTAGACGTAGGCCCAGAGAGAGACAAGGACAGTGGGGAGAGTATGCGAAAGAGTGAGTACATCTTATTGGAAAGTATTTTTTCCCCAAAATAACCAAGATAAATGATTTGTGACTGTGACATAGGACAAAGAATTTCAGTATAACAGAGTTGACTATGGAAAAAATGCAACCAGTATAGTAAATCACTCTATGGGGAAAAACAAAAAGGAAACAGTTCAGAATAAGTGCCTCTAGAGATAAAAATCACCTCTCTGAGATATTTTTGTGAAAAAAAAATTTCCTTAGAAATATCGGGGAATAATTTATAGTAGAAAAAAAGCCATTATAAACCAAATTGCCTTCCCACATGATAACAAAGTATATATTTAACATGGGCTCATTATACCTTATTTACTATCAATTTTAACTAGGTTTTCATTTGCTGCCAAGGTTTGGCCCCAAGCGTGTTAACTCTAAAGCCAACCCATTCTTCTCAAGGCTATAAATGTCCATGAAAGGGGTTAAGAAATGAAAATAGACTCCTCCCCCACCCCTGCCCTTGGGACTCATTTCCTGATTTATCAATGGCAGTCATTCATTACTTGTGTATCTGGGATACTCACCCTACCTACCAGTTACACTCACTCAGATTCTGGAAGTAGAATTCAGAAGTGGCATACATTCCAATGGATTTTTAAAGAACTACAAAATGAGTAAAATAGTATAGGGAAAACTGAATAACCATCTGGGCAACTAAATGATGTTTGATTTCTAAATCGCTTCCTATACCTAAAGGCGTTTCAGATGAATCAAAGATTTAAGTGGAAAATATGAAACTATAAAAGTTCTAGAAGAAAAATTGGGGGAAAAAATGTCATAATCTTACAGTAGAGAAAGCATTTTTTGTGTGTAACACAAGATTCAGATGCCACAATCAAGTATAGATGAATTTTATCCCACAAAATTCTGTATGAAAGAAAATACTGAAAAAAGAATCAAATGTAAATAACAAACTGGAGGAAAACTAGGTTGTGGTGCATATTATAGACCAAAGTCTATTTTCACTAATATGCAAAGAGTTTTTAAAAATCAGTAAGAAAAATCCAACCACCAAAGGAAAAATAGGCATGGACACAGACACTTCACAGTAAATTAGCTAAAATGACTATAGACATTAAATTTACCAGTTTCCTTATAATAAGAGAAATAAACATTAAAAACTACATTGAAATACCATCTTTCACTGGTCAGTTGACAAAGATAAAAAAAAAAAACACCTTACAACAACTTGTATTGAAGGTGGTAAAACAAGTACTTTCATACCTTATTGATGGGAATGTGGATTGACTTAACCTCTAAGAAAGACAATTTGGCAATATTTATCAAAATTAAAAATGCACAAAACCTTTAACCCAATAATTAAACTTCTGGTGATTCATGCTGAAATTTACCTACACATATATACAGTAACCAGGATTGCTCTTGTACCATGTTTATAATAGCAAAAGACTGAAACAACCTGAATGTCCATCGGCTGGTAAAAGAAATTATGGTCAATACATATAGTGGAATATAGTATGAAATTAGTAAAATTAAAGAGCTATCTCAGTGTAATTATGCAGACAAAAATTCAAATATATACTAAGCCATAAAAAGGTACAGAATGATACACTGTATTCATATATGATTATATATACACAGAACATTTCTGGCAGGAAGATTGAGGAACAGATAAATGGTGGTTGTCTCTGGAGAAAACTGGGTTGTTGGGGAATAAAGGTGGGAGAAAGAGAGACTTTTCACTATCTATCTTTTTGTTTCTTTTGAATTCTGAACCATAGGCAAGCACTACTCATTCAAAAGATATTTTTTAAGAGCTGCAAGAAAATGAGACAAATATTCAAACCCTCTTGTCATATTCTAATAGGGTCCTGAGGGCAGGTTTATACCTGCATGATTTGAGTAGTATCACCAGGCAGGAAACTTCGTTAAGATATTAATTAGTGTTCTGCTTTATTTTTCCTCCGCCTTTTTCCCAAGCACATATTGAGATCCTTAATATTAATAATTCCTTGCCTTAGGGAGTTTTGCAGGGTAGAAAGCAGAAGCTGCTTGAGTCAATGGTTCCGAGCATCTTTTGCAAAGCCCCAGCACCTTGCAGAGATTGTAGCAGGAGACCCCAAGGGGAAGGGAGATGTGTGCTTTTGAAAATTATAACGGAGTGGCCAGGGAAGAAGAAAGTTTGTGTAATAAGAAAGAGGTGACATTCGGGCAGCACCAACAGCAAAGCTCCAAGGGATCGCTATTTGGCAAGCTAAGGGACACTGGGGCTCCTAAAGAGTCCTAAACCCTAAAGCCAACAACTGAAGGACCTATGAAAGCCGTGAGAGCTAACCAAGACGAACCGATGGGACCACCTCTATCTGAACCTAGAAAAAAGCCTAGAATCTTGGCAAATCCCAGGGGTTGGGGGTGGGAGGCACAGCAGGAAAAGTTAAAGGAAACTCCCATAATGACCACAGTCAGACTTTCCTCCAGCCATCAGAATGCAGGGTTTATAGTTGGATTACAGCTAATTTTGTGGATGAAGATTTCTCCCCACGATGCAGCAAGGTGCATTGTAAAGCAGCTGGTATACAGTAGGCACTCAATATATTAGTCCCACTGCCTAAAATCTTTTTGATGGCACCATGTGGAAATGTCTTCTCTTCTTTCCTCTACCATATTTTGTCTTCTTCCTTGTCTTTGTCTCTCATACTCTACCTTTGCCTTTTTCTCTCTCTTCTTCCCCTCCTGCTGCCCAAGATGAACACATCAAAGGCACAAGCAAGAATGATTTGGCATAGCCAGAATCAAAGATGAAGATGCTCTCTTGAGCTTACAGAATCCATGCTCAGAATCTAAATAATTTTCTCAAAATGGCTTCCTCTTCTTGATGGATTTCTCCATGAGGCGTACATCTGGATCCAGCAACCTCAGTGCCTTGCCTTCCTATTACTCACCCAGGTTGTAATTTTATAGTTATTTTGTGATTATGAGCCTGATCCAAATTGGGTGCTTAATAAATATTTGCTAATGAATGAACTCTACCTCCTCCACTAGACTGGAAGTTTCACAAGGGTGATGACGAACACGTTTTGCTCATTATCATCTCCCCAACTCCTAAATAGCACCTGGGCCTTCACAAAATATTTACTGACAAACACATGAATCAATCAATAAATCCATGCTGAAATGTCCTCCTATGAAAAGCACTCGTGATGCCCACCTATTTCTTTTAAAAATCTACTTTCTTTGAACCCCCCCAAACCAAGGCAGTGAACCCAAAACAGAATCAAATTACTTCAAGAAAATGAACTGTTCCCCAGTTGCAAATTGGCTCCCATTGACACTCTTTCCAGGCAGCTGTTTCAGGTGACGGCATTATCATCGACGGAATTCAATAAAGCGACCGCCTTTTCCCCCCTCGACGTTTATTTTCTATAATCCGTCTTCCAGCGGGAGACCATTATCCAGTCAAACAACGTTCAACTTCGTCGGCATTACCGCTTCGAGGGAACATGCAGAGGGCTCGCACCAACGTGTGTGTAGTAAATTTCGTCTTTTAATAGGTTCATTCTTTATTAGGTATTTATTTCGGGAGGCGAAGTCCTAATTAGATTAAGCGAAGAAGCTAAAAAGCGATGGAAACCCACAGAGAGATTCCAGAATTAGGCGGATTTGGTTTAGGTTTCCAGTTTTCCTTTTATTTTCTTTTCTTCAGCTGGCTGGAGAAATCCGCACGGCGATCTCCAGCCCCTCAGATAAGAGTCTGTGAAATGAAAACCCTGCCAGTGTTTTGTGTGAGCAAGTCGCGTTTGTCTTTCTCCTACGCAAAGTTATTGTGGGGCTAGAATCCAGGAAAAAGCAGCTCCCAGAGCCAGTGGTGAACCCAATTTACTGTGGCAGACGAAAATAACAAAGGTGGTGGTCTAGATGTTTGGCCTCCGGGCACAATTCAATTTTCAGCTGTTTCAAAGCTATTATGTCAAAGGCTGTTTGCATAAACATAAAGTTGCCGGGGTAATCTGGGGCAGGCGGGAGTGGAGACGTCTGCCCTCTTCTGCCCAAAATGGAAATAGCGGCTGGGCGTCCCCTCAACCCGGAATTGGAGCTACAACGAAGTCCACTGTCTCCCAAATAACGGGGCATCTCCAGAACTTTCCGAAACTCTTTTTTTTCTCAAGCTTTAAAACCAGAGTAATTACTCAATTTTGTGTCGAGGGGAAAATGCAGTAGACTGAGGATGTGATGAGTTGATGGATGATATGGGAACCTTTGAGAAAGCTATTTCCCTTCTTAAAATTTGAAAGAAAATTCCCTTCACCCGCTCAACCACCCACACATATATATTTATATCATCACATTGATATTTAATATGTTTTTTTAACATAGAAAGAAGAAACAGACAATGACTCACAGGAAACAAATCAATACATTTCAGAATGGGCTAAAAATGTCACCATGAAAAAAAAAATGTTTAATGTTTATGAGGGCAAGAGTAGGGGGGATGTCTGCTCAGTTTCATGTAGGAGTTTAGCTAGTTCTTTTCTCTTCCTTTGTTCTTTTTGTTAATAAAAGCTGTGCCAAGCTCTATGGTAAGCATTTTACACCCTCAGAGAAACACCAATAACATTTCAATGTTCCTTCCAAATACAGATAACTTCTGTTGAAATAGAGCAGGGGCCACTACCTGGGAGGATTTTCCAGGTGGGATGCTGCAGTGGAGGGAGCCCAGACAAAGAGGAAGGTCAAGTGCAAAGAGGTGGAAGATGTGTTCCATGGGACACTGACATAAACCCAAACCTGCATAGAGTCAGTCTGGAACCCAACTTGGAATAGAAAACCACCCATCAGATGACGCTGATCCCAAATGGCACAGAATCAATCCCCAACTGGGTGTTGTAAACTAATGTTCTTATATCCAAAGTTGTCCTTTAAATGTTTTATGTTCTAAAACGTCCAAACGTTGTTCATCACTAGACGCAAGATATTCCCTCTGGATACCCAGATACCCAATAAAGCCGTTGCATCAAGACTGGACAATAAAAGTGCACACATGGAGTTCACAGTCCAGTGGAGTTTATAGTTGAGCATCAGAGACTAGTGATCATCAGATAACACAATCCAGTCATTATTAACAAAATGAAAGAGATAGAAAATGGTGTTCATAGGGCATGATAAATAGTATACCTATTAATACACTAAGACAACCCCTATTAGGGCAAAATAATTGTCCATAATCATAAAATGGCATCTTTCCTCATTCTAAGAACTATCTGAGGTCTTCACATGGTTTTCTCATTGAATCCTCACTACACCCCATGAGGTAAGCATATTATTATCCCATTTTACTGATGAATAAACTGAGGTTCAAAAAAGTAAAGTAACTTGTCCAAGGGCATAAGTCCCAAGTCAACACCCTTCAGTGCTTCCTACTTTTCTAGTTATGTAAGCTAACTATTCTAGAAAATTCAGTCAATGAGTTTACATTAAGGATCAATAACATTCATATTAGGCAAAGCCACTGTTATTTATTTTCCTAAAGTTTCACAACCAAAAAAAAAAGAGTTAACTAATTTTAAGCAATGGGGGCAGAGTGCTAACGGCCAAGGTAGTTAATAGATAAGTGTGCTTTCTGAGGCCAGGCTACTTGGGTTCAAATCCCAGAGCTATCAATTAATACCTAGGTGACAACTGAGGCAAGTTTTTTCATCTTACCATAATTAAGTATCCTTACCTGTGAAATAGGGATGATAATAATAGCATCTACCTTGTGAGGTTGTTTGTGAAGATTAAACAAAGTAACCCAGTGTATTTGAAGCACTTAGAACAGTGCCTGGAGCAGAGTAAACACGCTATAAGTACCTCTGTATTGTAGATTCATGATGAAAGCACAGATGATGGTCTACCTCAAGGGGTTCTTGAGAAGATTAAATGAGATAATATTTGTAAAGTTCTTAGAACAGTGCCAGGAACCACATAAGTGATTTATAGCTTTTGAATGAAATCCCCCTCTGGCCACTCATGACTGAGAAGAAGGGAGCTTATGACCCAGGCATCCCCAATGACAGCTTTCAGAGGAAACATGCCCAAGGCCCCATCTAGATGTTTGGGGCCAAAGGCTTTGGTCAGTCTAATGTTGCATACTCATTTGCATTTGTTAGCTAAGCCTCAGTGTTGGGATTCTGCAGGACCACTCTGTGTAGAAAAAAATAAATTATGTTACAGAAGGCAAGAGGTCTTTTGTTGTCTTCCCAAATTCCCAGTGGTTTGCCTCGCCCTCCCACACAGAAATAGGAATTCAGGGCTTAAATGAACTTAGTTCTTCTCAGTTCATACATTAAAGGATAGGAAGGCAGAATAGAATAGTAATTAGGAACATGGAATTTGGACTCATGAAAAATTGGGTTCAGATTTCAGCTCCACCCTTTACTTACATATGGCCTTGATTGAGCACCTTAAACTTTTTGACCCTGTTTTCTCATTGGTAGTATGGAGACAAAAATAGTATTTTCCTCATAGTTTTGTTGGAAGAATGAAATATGATAACATAAAAAACTATCATTTAAAAAAACATAAAAATAATAATAACCAGTATCTATTGATTGCTGACCATGTCCAGAGCCTTTGATATCATATTTATGCCTCACAACAACCTAGCACAATATTGCCATTAGTCCCATTTTATAGATGATGATTGGGAAAATTGAGTCATTTGCCACCATAGCCAGGATTTAAAGTCCAGTCTGCCTGGGGCTGGGACATAATGTTCTATAAGTGGTAGCTGTTATTTCCATTTCTGTCATCAATACCTCAATGATTCAAACCATTAAATATTTCTTAGGTGCTTAATTTACGAAGCTAGTGGCTATGAGAAAAACCAAGCACGATAAGACATGGTTCTTATCTCCATGAACCTTTTAGTTTTATTGTTTAAACAAGACAAAGGCACCTGATGAGTTACTGCTCCCAACTCCATATCCTCCCAGATACAACTAGAGTCCTCCACACATGATATTCAACTATCCCCTTCACATTTGACTTCCAAAAACCATATCTCCATTACATGAAGTTAATATCGTTCACCAACAGAACATTACTTAGGAATTCTGAAGACAATTCAATATATTTGGGATATGATGACGAAACCATATATTCAGCACTCTATGTCTTTGGCATAGATATCTATTATTTTTCCACCTAATATCTATACATATTTCTGCAAGTAATAGCATCCCGACTTTGTTCTCGGGCTTCCAATTCTCAGTCCATGTGCTTTGGGGAAAGTTGATGCCACTTCAGACTGCAAGAGGAGGGGGCGGGGAGTGCACTCACTTAAACTCAGGCTTGGCCAATCAAAAAACTGCATTCTCCAAGCTAAACAATTGGTTCCAGCCTAGGCTTATAACCTAGTCAAAGCCAATAAGGCTTCTCCTGGGACTGATGGGAGAAAGGCATCATGTTTTTCCCCATTTCTGCTAGCAGCAAGAAGAGCTTCCAGGGCCATCACAAGGAGCTTGGAATGAAGTCAGCATGCAAGAGACAGAGCTAGAAATTGAAAGAAATCAAGTCCTTATGCCATCAGTTGAGCCCTTGGACCGTGTCACTCCTGAAGCATACCCCTGGAGAGAGACAATTTTTCACTCTTCCATAGAAATCCTTCTCTGTTTAAACTAGTTTGAATTAGGTATGTATTACTTTCAGCCAAATCCATCTGGACTAATAGAATGCTCAATAAATATAAACACACATTATTAATTGTAGAAGTGGAAATCAGCCATATATACTCTTCTATATTTATCATCACCTGTATCATTGGCACACCCCTGTGAAACATCTCTCCAAAATTGGGAGTGCTTTCTGAAAAACAGAATGAGCAAAATTTGCATCAAAAACTGTGTATGAACCAAATAAATTCCACTAAACCTTGACTCCAGCAATTTATGCAAGACATAATGTTGACCTCAGCATCCAACGGGTATAAAGTCTTTCTATGTTCATAACACAAGATCAGTCAAGACCAAGACTTGTGTATGCAGTTTAGATTGAACCAAAAGTAAGTTAACTTGTTAGTCCCCAAGCAATTGATTTGAGAAAAGCAAAACCTAAAACCTAAAGATGCTTCCTTTTCAGAATGTAGACATTGTAAGTCAAAGCAGTTTGTATTTAAGCAGGACAATTGTTTGAGAAATTCATTTATGTGTTTTTCCTTCCTGTCTTTCCTTCTTCCCTGTGTGCAGTCATGTACTAAGCTCTGTGCTTCCTTATCCAAGGGAAGGATTGTAACAGGAAAGCACTTTTCTCCCCTGGCTTTTGTTTTCGAAGCCTGCACCGGTGATGGTGGCAACCTGATGGCCCCTGGATATTCTACTTTGGCCTACACAGCGTAATTTTAAATTGAGCCAACACAAAGGAGATTATTCATAAAAATCTGGATTTCTCGCTTTTCTTGAAAAATCAGAAGATCCCGCAACACAGGGCGACATGAGTGACAACAATAGGCCACAACTGAGTAGCAGCCCCCTTTAGACACACCAAGTGCTCTCTGGTGTGCCAAGCCCCTGCCAGGCAGCTTTACTCACTTCCACTCCTCCCTGGCCTCTGTAGGCATTTGGGTTTGCAACTCTCGGCCTAAAGGAGAGCACACCAGGAGCCCTATAGAGATAGGAGGATGGGGCTGGAGACTAGAGGGAATTCCTCTAATAAAAGCAAAAAGTGAAATAAATTCTCTCAAGATTAAGAAGGAGATTCCCAAAGGCTGAGAGAAGGATGAGGACTTCAGGGCCCCTGAGCAGCAGAGCCCCAAGGGAGCTGACTGGTAGTGTCCCAGAGAGACAGCAGGACTTCAGCAAGGAACGCCCGTGTAGCTGTCTGCTTCGACAATGATGTTCTTGTTCCAGTTATGGCACAAAAGCAGCAGGACAGGAATCACACCATGGGGACTGGGTTAATGGGTAGCTCAGCACCCAAGGCGCCTTAATGGCCTATGACCCAAATCTCTTGACCCCCTTAGCACTTCTGGAGATCAGCGAAGACATGGTCCCCAGGACTAAGCAAGGTTGAATTTCTATCCCACTAGGGAAATGGAGGCTTGGGTTGTTTTAAAGGAAAAAAGAGTACAATATTTCTTCAGCATTAACATTGAGAATTGATACAATTTTAAAGGGCTGCACTAAGTCCCAAGCATCCCCCTCCAAAAAAAAAAAAAAAAATTCTTTCTCCCTCAATTTTGTTCTTTTTTTTTTTTTTTTTTTCATACTTCTGGGCGGGTTTTCTCAGATGGCCATTCCTGTTTGCACTGTCCCTGTGGCTGCTGCGGCCTTGGCCTACAGAAGCCTGGGTTTTGCAGTGTCATTAGTCTGAGGATGTTTGGACGTTTTTCTGTTGTGCTGACCTGGACACTGTGATCCAGAGATAGGGCAACACTCCTCACATTCCTCACTTGCTGGATGAAGCCCAGTTGACAGCTTCTTAGCTGACAGTTGAGTACATCTCGGGCAAGTCTGAAGAACAGGGTGACAAGATACGCCCTGTGATTTCTCCAGAACTGAGAGGAAAAGTGTGGCCTTCTCTGGCTGCTTTGGAGGCTGTGTTTTCACGTGGTCGTCAAGAGCACCAGCTTCAAAGTCAGACAAACCCAAGTTCAAATCCTGGCTCTGCCATTTATTGGCTTTTTTCTTTAACCTTAGGCAGCTTCAGTTTCCTCAAAGTCATAGTACTCACCTCACAGATTTGTTGGGAGGATTCAGTGAGATAGGGCACACAGAAAGTGTCTAGTTCAATACCTGTTCATAGTCACAACTCAACTACAGGTGAGCTGTGAAAATAACAATTCTTAATGGAAAACAGCCTAGGCCCCCTGGGAATTCAGAACTTGGATAATGAAACCAGCTAAACCAACATCTGCCTAGTGACTTCATCTAGAGAACATACATTAAAGAAAACATAGGAAACAGCACCAGCACGTGGCCATTCCAGACTCTGCTAAATCCAATATAAACATTGATTTGCCCCTCACTGCCCATAGGGGAAACACAGAGCACCACCCCCGTGCTCAAGGGAAATGGAAGCCAATGCACATAAGGTATTTGAGAAAGGAATTCCACAAGGCCAGTGGTCGACTTTTCCAGAGAATAGAAAAGACATAAGCAGAAAGAAAAGATCACCCACGTGAGGTCAGGCCAGAGCCATCAAACAAAATTGTGAAGCCCAAGGTTTTGTTCAGCATTTTGTTATTCTCTTTTTTGATATGTTAGAATGTACCCTCCCAACTAGGCACTCAATGCTTCGTGATGTCCTTTTGATGCCAGGAACCTCATGCCTGAACCTTCAAGGAACACCCACCCCCAGTAAAAACCTGCCAAGTGTTCCCTTCACTTGAGACTCTTGCTTTCTTCTCACTAATCTGATAAATTAATTTATTCTAAAGCATTATGGGTGGATGGATTTCCTCTATTACCACTTATATCTCAAATCAGCATTTTTTTTAGATAAGAGAAAAAGCATGCAAATTTTTATTTTAACAGGCACAGCACAGGGGAGTCACAGTGTTAGGTAGATAGTGAGGGATTCCGGGTCTCCTAGAGACAAAAGTGGGTGCTGCTGCCATTCACTCCCCCACACCCCAAATGGGCTTTCAGAGAGGCTCACGGGAGATCAGCATGCGCAGTAAGACTCAGGTCATGCAACTCCCAACTGTCCAAAGTGGTTCCATGGTGACCTCTGAACCACAAGGAATGTCCCAATCCAGGCACTATAAAACAAGACACAGATCATAACCAAGTTTCTCTTTTTTGTGCCATTTCTTTGGCTCTCTCTTTGCTGGGACAATGGGTCTGATTGTCATCTGTGGTGTATGTATAATGCTCTACAAACCTATATCTTGCTCTTGCCCTATAATCCTATCTTCCTTTCCTCAATAAACCTCATTTTTATGCTTGCCTAACTTTGGCGTGTCTGGTCATTCTTCAGCCATGAGCACGCCAAGAACTGATGTTTCACACTGAAACCTGGCAACAGGAGAATGATTACCCAATAACTCAATGGGGTATAGAAGTTTATACACCGTTTTTCACAGGGGCGGGGGAAGATAAGGAAGTAGAAAATTCTTTTGAGGCGCAACAAATGATTAATAGAGAAAACAAATGAATGGAAACGAACTTATAAATGATTCTCTTTGGAATTTGAATGAGCCCAAGTTGCAGGCACCATCTTGTGACAAAGTGCATCCAGGTGTGGTTGCATTCCTCAGTCTTCTTTTCTGAGATAGATGCTGAGAATTCCGGAGTGGGGAGAAGACAGTTGTGTTTCTTTTGGAAAGAAGATTTCTTGCTCAGATAAGGAAATTCCAGAGAGAATTTCTTGGGGGAGGGGAAGAGATAAGGTTAGAGGGGCCTCTCAGCATGTCCAGACTTGGTGGTATCACTTTCTGAACCCCAGCATTACCCCGTCTGAAACTTCCCTAAAAGTTTCATACATTAAAAGCTGAGTTAGTAGCTATGGAGAGAAAAATCAAGTTAATATCTGAGTGGCAAAGGATCCCATTAAACTAGTCTCCCATTTCTAGGAATAGGTCAGTCCAATTAAACAACTGTGTCTCATTTCAGGAGATGGCATTGCAGATGGGCTCTCAAAGCTAGGCCCCTATAGATGATGCAGGCAAACAGATCTTTAATAATAGGTATTTCCGTGGAAACAGAAGAAAAAGTTACTATCTGGAGCAGTCCATAAACTAGTTTTTCTAGAGTTTCTGAAGCGTCTTCAGCTTGAGTGGGTAGGCAGGGGCAATCTGACAGATTTTCCTGGACTGTAGTTTGAATCAGGTGCTCTGGTTAAGAAAAGTGGCTCAGAGCAGGCTGAGGCATGTGAGGTATGCAAAATTTATCAGGCCCAGAGTGACATGAGCATGAGACTTCAGTCTCGTCCCCCAGAGCCATGCCTGGGGGTAATTGTTTAAAGGCATTTGTTTTTTCTGTCTTTCCTTCCCTGTGGTTTTCAGACGAGTTGATAAATTATCTAAAATCTTACCACAAGTTACACAATGTGAGTCTTACCCACTCTCTTCATGTTCCTGGAATCTGAGATACAAAGAATCATGTATAGCAAATCAATAGTTTATGTTATTTTAATGAACCAATGTAAATTGTTGATAACTGTTTTTTAAGAACTGCCCCTTCCTTTTTTCCTTTAAAAACCCCCTTTTAACTGCTGCTAATCAGAGCATATATTCAGGGAAACTTGAATCTATGTTTCCCAGGGTGCAATCCTCAAACTTGGCCCAAATAAACTCTCTACTTATATTAATTTTGCCTCAGTTTCTTCCTTTAGGTCAACACAGTGGGGTTTCTGAGTAGTCCATACATCAACAGGCACGATGACTGTTTATTAATATATATTGCTGTAGTGATTTCTTCCAAAGTTTATATCAAGTTGTCTAGCTTCAGTTTTTAGGGCTTTAATAAAAGCAGTTTTAGGCAGGGTGTGGTGGCTCACGCCTGTAATCAATCCTAGCACTCTGGGAGGCCGAGGCGGGAGGATCACTTGAGGTCAGGAGTTTGAGACCAGCATGAGCAAGAGTGAGACCCATCTCTACTAAAAATAGAAAGATATTAGCCAGGCCACTAAAAATAGAAAAAAAAATTAGCTGGGCATGGTGGCACATGCCTGTAGTCCCAGCTACTCGGGAGGCTAAGGCAGGAGGATCGCTTGAGCCCAGGAGTTTGAGGTTGCTGTGAGCTAGGCTGATGCCATGGCACTCTAGCCTGGGCAACAGAGTGAGACTCAGTCTCAAAAAAAAAAAAAAAAAAGCAGTTTTAATTTCCAGAGTCAAATCTGCATTTTCACTGGGCTCTTAATACCCCCAAAAGCTAGTATTAGACCTACCTGAAAAGGGACTAAGACTTGGTGTGGAGTGGACGGCCCTGGAATTATGGTTTGGTTATAAGCTGTGAGGTGCTCCGTAAACATGACAAAGCCTGTCAGAGGCACTGTTTCATACCCCAAAGTGGGAGGCCCCTCAGCTTTGTGTAGGCAAAGCCTCCCACTTGCTTCTCCCACCCCAAACCCCTCAGCTAGACTCAGCCCTCAGCATACAGAGGCTACAAAGAAGGCACCTGTGGCCCAGCCACTGATCTCCTGTGGAATGAATACATAGCACACAGAAAGTGCCACTTGTAAAGTCACCTCTCTCTGGTCTTCTCATAACATGCAAACATCTAAGAAAAGATAAAGGAGAATTCCTTCTGAATTAACATCTAAGCATTTATTTATTTATCACAATATCTGGGACTTCTCAGGCCCTTGAAATCCAAAGAGGATTGCCTCAAAATCTCAATTCTTCTGGGAAGGCCTACATCTCCCCTAGATTTCTGTAATTTTCTGGAACTTAGCCTCTATCACCCCCTCTTCCCTGGCTTCCAAGCCCAGGGGATTATCTCTGCTCTCTACTGAAGGGACCCAGATGTAAAATTCAACACCGCCTCAGGTTGCCCCCAAAGGATCCAGTCAGAGGGCTCATGGTGAACAATGTGAATTTCACTGAAGATTTTAGAGAAAAGACAGCACATGCCCTCTGGCAAGCTACGTTAGAAGCCCCATTAAATATCTCTATTAACTGGATAAATCCACGCTACCCATGACCTCATACAACTTATAGCCAATGCCCAAACATTGGCTATCCCCATCTTGTTTGTGGCAGTTGTGCTGTTTGTGAACTTAAATAAAATCCTAAACCTCCTGCTGACTGAACAGACGCCCTCTTGGCCAAGGGGACACCAGTAAAACCTTAAAACTGAGTTCCAAGCCATTATGGGATGGCACATCAAACACGCCTCATTATACCCCCTCCCTTGCTAACAGCATCAGGCTTTCTTCTTTAAGGGCTAAACAAACCAGTCTCTTGATCTCTCCCTTTTTGTGATATGAGCACAATAACTGACCAGCATTCCTTCCTGATAAGAAGCTACTGACCACAGAGTAGTTCTGACCAACTTACAGGGGATGTGCAGAGAGGGTTTTCATGTCCTCTGCTTCACCTTTTGATGTCAGAGGCAGAAAACTTCACCCTCAAATCATGCTAAGGCTGCCATTTTTTTATCATGTGACCTATGAAGGGGCATGAAGCTCAATTGTGCATGTTCATGTTTCTCCTTTCATAAATATTCATGACTCCTCCTATAGCTTGTTAAATATGTATATTTGGCCACCCTGCCTCAGCATAAATTCCTGTGCCCATTGTCTCTCCCTGGAAGCACATGTCTCTGGCTTTGGCCAGGGCTCTGCCTCCCAGCCTGTTGGAATGGCCACCCACAGGCTGCAACCCTTTATGAGAAATAAGGTTCTCTTTTCTAAATTCATGAACCTCATGTCATTTTCTTCAGTTGACAGACTATTGTGATTATGTAACTTAATTCAGTATAAATAAACAAACAAAATATCAGTATAAAAGTACAGCTCTTGTTTCTATCAAAACTAAGTTGAATGCTCTGTACAGACTTGAGAAAGGTGCACTTAGAGAGAAATTACTGTCAGGTTCAATCTTTGGGGAAAAAAAGATGATTGCTATAAAAGATAAGGGGATAGGAATAAATCTCTGGAAAGATTCTGTCCTGAGATTATTACTTCACAAGTTTCTTTTAAATCGGTGATCCAATTTAAAAAAAATAAAAACTAGAATTCACAGATAATGCATTATAGAGTGCCTGGTACAAGAAAGGCAAGGAACTCCAATAGCAGACACTAGCCAGAAAACAAAGACCTTGGCCAGACATCAGATGATGAGTAAATGAACACATAATTTATGAGTAAAATATATAAATGTGTTTTTTATGATACCCTGATTTAACCTTTTTTTTTCATTAAATGTGCAAATGCTCCTATCACATCAATAAGAGGGCTTCTGCTAATCTTGAAAATTCACAGTTAACAGTGCTGTTTTCAGACTCTTCTCAAGCACACCATCCCCAGGGTATACCCTACCCAAACTTTTCTCCACTCAACACCCAGTGGCCCCTGTAATTTCAGATCTTCACCCCTCTGTCATGCAGAATAAACCGGCACTCTCTGACTCCAACTCCCAAACTTGCAATCAGAAAACTTCACCAGAGTTTTCACTCAGCAGAAAGATAATAGCTGCCAACACTAATGCCAGGCTCACTATGCGCCCTGCTCTGCTCTGAGTGCTTTGTACCTATAAACTTAACAATCTTATGAGATAGGTAGCGTTTTACAGAAGAAGGATCTGATGCACAGAAAATGCATTAATTTGCTCATAGTCACAGAGGTAGTAAGTGGCAGTTGCACCTCGGAGCCCATGTCCTTAACCATGGTTAGACAGTAAAGATTTTCCACCTAACCTATTCTGCTCTCCTTTGTAAAGACAGTTTTAAAAATTGCAACAGCAACAACAACAACAACAATCCCTCCATATTACACAATACATTGATGTGTAGGTTTATTTGTACATTAATACAGATTGAATACCTACTATGTAGGTCAGGCACTGTGTCAGTGCCGGGGACAGAGACAAAGTCAGTGCCTGCTCTCATGGAGCTTACAGGCAGGGCAGAGTAGCAGGCACTGAACCAGTAATTATAACTATGACTAGTACACGCAGATAACAAACTCTTCTTTATAAAGAGTGGCAAGAAAAGCCACAAACTGGAAAAAGATATTTTCAAGATATATAAGAAAAAATCTTAGCAGAAGACAAAAAAATAAAATTAGTAATGACATGAACAGACATTTCACACAAAAGGAAACAATAAACATATGAAAAGATGCTCAACCTCATAAGTAAAAAAAAAAAAGCATTTTCAAGAGAGTCTGGTTCAAAGTGGCTGACTAGATGCAGCTAAGTGTGCACCTCTCCCAGGGAGAGAAATTAAAATTACGGAGTAGATTTTCCCGCTGCGAATAGACAGTTGAAGACAGAATACTGAATTCCAACAGAGAAGCCACAGAAATTATAAAAGTGGAGAATAGCAAAGACCAACACCCTGCTCAGCTGGGATAGGCAGGAAGACAGAGAAGCTCCTTGACATGGGGAAAGGGTGAGTGAGAGATTCCTGAGTTTCCACCCTTCTGCCAGAGACTTTTAAAATCCTAGCTATAGGAGGGAGAACCCCTAAGCTGTTGTGGATCCCCAGACTGAAGCAAGGAGCTGCCCAGAGGGTATGCAGAGGTATTGGTAAAGCCCTGCAAGCTTTTGAACCCTGAGCCATTCAGAGAGCACAGTCCCCAGAGGTTTCTGTCCTGCTCTGGGGCCACCACCTACATCACTGCAGCCAGACACAGGTCCACTGAGGAGGGGGAAGGAGCAGGCACTCTTGTGCATCCCAAAGACAGAAAGTGCAGCTGCTGCTGAGGGAGGGCAGGGTGAGCAATCCACACCCCCAGAAGCCTGCCTCACCTGAGAGGAACCACCTGTCCCTGGAGGCAAGTCTGTGACACAACTGTCCCTTCCCGACAAGAACACTTGAGCAGCAGTCTACAGGCAATCTGGGAGCCCA
>CM052447.1:15312578-15332233 GCA_028533085.1 Varecia variegata
TATTTGCAAACTATATATCCTACAAAGGACTAATATCAAGAATCTACAAAGAACTCAAACAAATCAGCAAGAAAAAAACAAAGAAGCCCATCAAAAATTGGGCAAAAGACATGAACAGAGTTTTTTCAAAAGAAGATAGACAAATGGCCAACAAACATATGAAAAACTACGCAACATCACTAATCATAAGGGCAATTCAAATAAAACCACAATGAGATACCACCTTACTCCTATCAGAGTGGCTATTACTAAAAAATTAAAAAATGATAGATATTGGCTTGAATGCAGTGAAAAAGGAATACTTATACACTGTTGGTGGGACTATAAATTAGTGCAAGCTCTATGGAAAACAGTATAGAGATTCCTCAAAGAACTAAAAGTAGACCTACCATTCAATCCAACAATCCCACTACTGGATATATACCCAAAGGAAAAAAAATCATTATATCAAAAAGACGCCTGCAATTGTATGTTTATAATAGCACAATTCACAATTGCAAGGATATTCAATCAACCTAAGTGCCCATCAACCGAAGAGTAGGTAAAGAAAAGTAGTATATATACTCCATGGAATATTACCCAGCCATAAAAAGGATGAAATAATGTCTTTTGCAGCAACTTGAATGGAACTGGAGGCCATTATCCTAAGTGAAGTAATACAGGAATGGAAAACCAAATACCACATGGAGCTAAGTCATGGGTACACAGGGGCATACAAAGTGCTATAATGGACATTGGAGACTCAGAAGGGGGAAGGGGAGAAAAACTACCTATCGGGCACAATGTACATGATTTGGATGATGGGTACACTAAAGACCCAGACATCATCACTATATAATTCATTCATGTAACCAAATACCACTTGTATCCCTATATATTAAAATATATATTTTTAAAAATAATTTTCAAGCTCAAGGAGATACTATTTCATACCTACCAGATAAGCAAAAACTAACAAGTCTGACCATACCAAGCATTGGTGAGGATGCGGTGGAAACTCCCACACACTGCTAGAGGAACTGTAACTTCTATAAACACTTAGAAAACAATCAACATAAAGCAAAATATACATCTATCATCCAACCCAGCAATTCTACTCCTAAATGTGCACGTTAGAGAAACACTTGTCCATGCATGTATACCAGAAATATATGTGTAAGAATGCTGATAGCATTGTTTGTAATTGAAAAATAGAAACAAAACATGAGACAACCCAAATATCCATCAATGATATCACAGAGAAATAGGTTGGAATATATTTATTCAAAGGAACACTGTACAAAAGTGATGTAAAGAGCACACAGGTGTCTTCAGACTGATTGATGACGTTCTGGTTCTTAAGCTAGTGGTGAGTATATAGTTGTTTATTAGCACTCTTCATACTGTCATTTGTTACATCCAGTCATGTATATGTATATTTCACTATATTTTCTTAATATCAGAAAAGTACAAAGGAAAGGAGCAAGAGCTAGGTGAGCTCACACCTTTTTCATATTTTTTGTATTATATTTCCCAGATTCTAATAAGTCTGTGATCTACTTCAATTCTTCATGCAGTGAAATAAATAGTTAATAGGAAAAAGTTCAATCAACTCAATCAATAAGGACCATCAGAAAAACCACATCACTGTGGCCTTAAAGCGGATTTAGAAGAAAGGCCTGAATTAACGAAGTGGATGAATTTCAACACAGTCTACCTCATTTTACGCTATGTAGACATATGCCTTAATCTTCACTCTATCAATCAATGGACTAATCTACTGCAGACTCCATTTGGGAGAGATTAGAGGACTGCAGATCCCTTACCACCTATTTCCTGGGTCTCCTCAAAAGATCTTCACACGTTTTGCCAAAAGAAGAATAAGGAAAGTACCTTGGAATCTGGATGATTTTTCAGAGCCTGTTTTCTTAATCAAGAATTTATGGATAGGCTTCAAAGAATCCAAGAAATTCCAAAAAATGTATGCAAAACATTGCATTCATGTGGTTGCGGGTATGTTTAGTTGAGAAAAGTACCTGTTACATATCATTTGAGTTTCAAATCTGACCTTCTAAAAAGCTATTAAATTGCCACCTTAATGAGGTGATCAAACATGCTCATTGGCCTGTGACTGTTCCAGTTTTAGACTGAAAGTCCTGTGTCCTGGGAGACTTCTCAGATCTGGAACAACCAGAATAGTTGGTGACCCTAACATAGGGTTTCCAGGAAAAATGCAGAACATACAGTTGAACTGGAATTACAGAAAATGAATATGTTTTTAGTAAAAGTATATCCTGAGCAATATTTACCATTTATCTAAAATTCAAATTTAACTGGGCATCCTGTATTTTTTTTGCAAAATCTTACAACCCTACACTAATAATTAATAATCATAGTAGGAATAGTAATAGTGGTAGCAATAGCAGTAAATAGCAATCATTGAGTGTTTCCTTTATGCCAAGCACAATTTCTTATTCAATCCTAGTCACATCACAGCAGGTTAGGATTATCATCATTCCTTTTTTATGGATACAATAACTAAGGATGAAAGAGCTGAAAAAGCTTGCTTAATATCATGTAGTTAATCAATAGCGAAGGCAGATTCAAATTCACCAAAATCTGTTCTATAAAAGGGGAAACAGGGAAAGCTGTATCTCAAGATGTCAACGGTGGCTCCATTTGCCACCTGGACTCCCCTCCAAGCCCCCTTTAAATCAGTAACTCAACCCCAGGCTCTGAGCTCCGAGAGGCTGTGCATGGGAGGCTTCCAGACGGGAAGCATTAGCCCTGAGGCTTGGGAAGCATCCTGTTTCCCAAACTCTGCTCTGAACTCCCCCAGTTTTCTCACAGGCTTTATCAGGGAGAACTTCCCTGATGCCTTTCAGCCCACGAGAGTTGACAGCCACTTCTTACCCCAGCTGAAATTAATTTGCCTCCTTGAGCTGCTTCCTGTTCTCAAAAGCTATTAGCACTTCGCCCAAATATTCTGCAGGTTGGAATGGGACATGCGTGTAATTGACCAGCTGTCTTGATTTGCCTGGAACTGAAGGGTTTCCAAGGCTGCAAGACTTAAAGTAGTAAAAATGGGAAAGTCCCTGGAAAACTGGGACGGTTGATCACCTTACTTGCCTGGCAGATTAACTACATGCTTTGATTAATATTATCGCATTTGATCTTCAGCACAACCCCTGAGATAGATCCCATTTTACAGGCGAGGAAACTGAATCATGGAGATATTCAGCAATTGCCCAAGTGTGCGTGGCTGTGAACCACAGAGCTAAGCCTACCAGGTGTGTCTCACTCCCAAGCTGGGCTACAAAGTGATTGCCCTGGAGTCTGGAGTCAGACTGCCTGAATCTGAACCCTGAGGGTCACTTTATCAATCTCTCCTAGCATCCAGTTCCCTTACCTGGAAAAATAAGGATGATATTAAAACCTACCATCCCATTTTGTGAAGATTGAGATAATGCATTTAAAGCATTCAGCATGACACCTGAGCTTAACAAGTGTTTGCTAATGGAAGCTATTCTCACTCCCTCCTAATGCTAAAAGAAGGAAGTATGGAAACAGGTCTGCCTTCTGTGACACCAACCTCAAAGATTAGGAATACCCTCAAAATGTCCTTCTTTTCTCTAATAACTGGTTATGTTCCTCTCTCATCAAAGTTTTTTCCTAAATATTTTTAAAAGCTACATTTTTGGCTTTTACTATCTCTTGTGAGTCCCATATTCTGATAACAAGCTGTATCTACTAGGGCTTCCTTTTACTTAACCAGGATTTAGCTGTATCTTTCACAGGCCCACAGGGAATTAAGATGAGTCAGGGTTTACCTAAAGAATAAATTCTCCTTGACCCCAGCCCTGAGTAACTGGGCGAGCACAGGGACCATGTCTACTTTAATCACGTCTGAGTCACCTTTGGTGCCCAATTAATGCAGGTGCTCAATAAATACTTGTTGAATTCATTAAAATAGTCAATATCAATTCTAACATAATCATTTTTGTTATTCTATCTGAAATAAACCACCCCACTTCCTCATTTTCTCTTTGAAAATATGACTATATTCTAATGAGTCTTGTTTTACAGTAATTTTTAATCCTCATCTTACACTTCTTCGTAAGTTTCAAAAGTTTATAGTCAGGCAATGCTATTCACCAACCCAATCACAAGAAGAAAGGATTCAGAATAAGCAGGAATCAAGGAATGAATGACAGTGAGGTATAAGCAATACCAAACTAGAAGTCAGAAGAACTGGAGACCGGATTTGCTATTAATCATATTTGCTGCTAATTAGCTATGTGTCTTTGGAGAAAAGAAAGGGAATGAGAATATTTGCATAGCCCTTGCTATGGGCCAACTCTGTATTAAACACTTTCTACAGATTTTGAACAATTGAATTCCCCTGCCAAGAAGCTATTTCTATCCCAGTTTTTTAAAGTGAAGAAACTTACGTCCAGGGAGTTTGAGCATTTGACCCAAATTACGCCTAGTAGGAAAGTTAAAATTTGAACCCAGGTCTGTTGACTAGAAAACACAGACTCTTTTTATTTTTCTCATCACTACCAAGTTGCCTCCCTAAAGTATGAGATTGTAATAAAAAATAATTTTGTTCAATCAGTCTCTAGTTTATGGGCCCAACAAGCTTCCCTTCAATCAGTTCATGTCACCAATTTAAGCCCTAGTTGTCCCCCAGGTGAAATGAGGAGGTTGAACTAGATGATGCCATGTGCATTTTAAATCCTCTGACTTGGTGCCCACGTGCTGAGGTTCACTCTAAAAAAGAGGCTGCTAGTTGGAGTCCTTGGAAGAAAGCAGCCTGTGTGTTCAAGCATCCATCCTTCTAGCATTATCAATCTGCCACATTAATATGATAATTGCAAGGGAAGAACTGTGGAACTAATTCCATGTATCATTCAAGTAAAGGCATCCAGGTAGCACCAAGATACTAGAGAAGCAAAATCAACATGATTGCATAACTTAGAGTGCGTCCTGGCAGGAGAACAGGAAACGTGTTCTTCCATGATGACTCTTGAACGGGTTGTTCGTTCCAAACAGTCCAACAGAAAGAAAGCTCTTCTCCCCATTTTCTCCTGGTGTTGGCATTGTCCAATGCATAAAGCACATTGGCAGCTTCCTCCATCCCTCCAGGTGCCCATCAAAGAGTAATAACCCTGACACCTTGGGGCTGGGTAAATCTGTTGCTGTCAGAATCCCCACCCAGCTTTGAAGGGTTGGCTCACTTGAATAGCTGCGGCTAAAATAACGTTCCAGTTGGCTTTTTCAGAATCTTGACTAATTGAACCATCTGGTGGAGGACAAAAACCATGTCATTTTGGGCGTGATGATCTTAAATAAGCCGCCAGCTTGTGCAGGATAAAAAAGACTATTGGCATGTTGGTGGTGGCTACAGGGGAACTTAGCACATCTGCCAGAGTGGACCTTGACATAAAAGATCCTAAATGTAAAATCAGCCTTTTGTCCTCCATCACATGTGCTCTGACGGCCCATTAAACCAAATATATGCTTATCCTTTTTTCATATCCATTGCCTAAAGAAAGACATTCCTAGATTCCTCTTTTTCAGGTTTCCTTTACAAAGGACAAGCCTAACATATTATCAAAATATTAAGTTATATTATTTTATTATTATATTATCAAAATAAGTCACCTACATGGTTCAATTTTCAGGGCCCTTCAAAGTCCTCCTGTCTTAGGCCCCATGCCTCCCACCCACCAAAAAATATATTAGACACTGGCCCATCACAGTGGCCGATGTTCCCATGTCTACTTCCTTTGGATTAAATGTATATGTACCTCTCTACAATGTAGGAACATAGCGTGTTAGGTGGGATTCCTCAGAAGCAGACTCAGAAAGGAAGATTTTTGGGCAAGAGATTTGCTAAGGAAACGCCCCCAGGAGAAATTGGCAAGGGAGAAGCAGGAGAAGGGAGAGGCTGAGCAAAGGTTGATTTCTGGCCAATTCTCCTTGTCAGTTGCTTCAGCCTGATTCCACAGAGAACCCTGGGTATGTGCACCTCAGAGTTTGTCTCAATTTGAGGCAAGGAAGCTGGGCTTTCATACCTCTGCACAAGTCAGGCAGTTATTAACTAAGAGCAGCTCCTAGTGGGTAAACCCCAGACATTTCTACCTATCTGAGATTTTGAGCAAAGCCACTCCAGGAGCCAAAGGATGTCCTTCAAAGAGAACAATAGGGGAAGGTGATAAAAACAGGAGCAATCAGGGGAAGGAGGGTGACAGGGATCCAGAGGGATCTGAGTGGAGCCTGACAGTGTTGGCTATGCACAGGAAGCTTGTCTCAACCTTCAGTGGGTTAGTACAAAACAACCAGGTTAACCTTAAAAGAAAACAGGATCCAGCAGGAAGGCTGAAGATGGCAGGAAAGTTAACTGCCAAGAAGTAAAATGCCTGTGTCTCCTACTAGCCACAGGTCTCCTTGCAAGCAAGAACATGGAAACTGAGAAAGCCACCACACCTCTGCAGAGGCAGGCAGGTAGAATGTGACGCCAACACTGCATGGACCTCTGCCAGGAGAACTGATCCATTTATTCATTCACTCAACAAACTTTTCCTGAGTGCTCATGTAAGCTGTTGGAAATACCCTAAAGAATAAGACAGTCAAAGTACCCACTCTCATAGAGCTTCCATTCTGGTGGGGGAAACCAAGTGTAATCCAGTAAACCAACTCAGATGGTGTAAGACTGTGACAAACGCTGACACAGCAATAAAGAGTAACAAAGTCAATCGTGAAGGGGTGAGGAGGTGGGAGCTACTCTAGAAAGATTGGGCAAGGAAAGCCTTTCCCAGGGGGTGTCATGTGAGCAGAGGGTTGGGTAAAGTCGGGAGTACGTCCATCTGAGGGAAGTGGTACGGTCCGGTTTGTTTCTAAAAACGTCACTGCAGCTGCTATGTGGAGGATGCACTGTTTATTGAACTCGTATGGAAATAGACCAGTTAGGATATTTTTCCCAAAGACAAGAGGAGCAGTGGAGATGATGAGGGCTAGAAGACAGAAGAAGGTACAGGGGAGAAAGGGAAAGGATATCACCCGGTATACAAACCTGGGGGCTGCATTTGGGGCAAGGGTTATGGGATCCAAAACCTACTTTAGGGTATGCCTGTCCTTTTCCCTTAACCTGCCTATCTCTCCATTTCATAAAATAATCAAGTTCATCAACAGCAAGAGTCAATATCCAAATGCATCAACAGCATAAAGGACTTTGAAATCTTCTAGCCCCAGTGCTGTCCTTTTCGGAGCCCAAGTCCAAATTCCTCTAGCACAGGGGTCAGCAGGCTTTTCCTGTAAAGGGCCAGACAGTAAATATTTTTGGCTTTGCAGCCACGTGGTCAAATGCAGTTATAGGCAATATGTAAATGAATGGGTGTGGCTGTGTCCCAACTTTTTCATGGACAATGAAATTTTAATTTCATGTCGTTTTCTCGGGCCACAAAATATTATTCTTCTTTTGATTTTTTTTTCAACCATTTAAAATGCAAAAACCATACTCAACCCATAGAATGTACACAAACAGGCAATGGGCCGGATTTGGCTCACGGGACATAGTTTTCAGACCCTTGCTCTAGGAGATTGCTGTCCAGAAGAGAAGGGCTTCTAGCAGCCCCCTCCCCATGTGGTTTCATATGGAGCATCCTGTGGGCCCAATATGTCATACTGCCTATCTTACATATAAACATAAGTCAGATTTTTTTTATTTCCCTCCCTGGAGTTCCCCCGGGGACTCAAGGGTCTAATAGCAAGAGTGAGTACATTTTGCCAACAATTCCCGCTTTCCATAATGGAATTTAATTATTTGGCCTGAAAAGCATTTAAACCTCGCTATACAGAAAAAGTCAAATAAATAAATAATAAAGGGGCACATTTTGATAGCACCTGCCTCAAAGATCTTAAAGTCACTGTCATGGCTGCTTTAATATTTTATGGTGTAGAAATATGACTGTTACCAGGTCATAAAAATATACTGCTTTTTATATCAGGTCAAGATCGAGGGCCAGTCGCACTATTTTGTGGCAGGATGCAGAAAGCCAGCCAGGAAAGAGGATAGAGTTACCCTTTTTGAAATCTGAAGGGAGCTATTTAAAGATGATGTACCAGATAAATGCATATTGGATATTTTTATTGTGTTTTTTTTTTTTTTTTCTTTCCTTCTGCATCTCAAAACAGAAGTTTTCAGAGTCTGCCAGCAGCTGGTGCGACATTCATTATTTACCACTGAAAAGCCAAGAATCTCAGCCTCTGACCCTCTATGATTGCTTGCGCATATTCTGGGAAGAGCTGAGAGGTAGGCAGGTGTTTCCTGGAGCCAGTAACACACGATTTCTACTGCAAACACTCAAATTTTCGAGTTGGAAGTGACACTAGTGATGATCTACCCAGACACCCTGCATCCTGAAAGAAAGACTCTTGCAATGTCACTGCCTCCGGACCATCCCATCAAATTCATCCCCTCCCTGGGCAGCCTTTGTCTTCACTGGAGAGGAAACTAACTGGCGGTTGTATAATCTTCACAAACGTCCCTGGCAGTAGGAACCGTTATAATGTCTACTCTACTTTACAGATAAGGAAAGTGAGGTTAGATGACTTGCCCAAAAGTCACACAGCTAGGAAGTAGCAGAGCCAGAGTGTGGACCCCAGTCTTTCTGGCCCTCTCATCATGCTTGCCTCCCATCTCTCACATTCCCACCTAAGGAAAATGACAATTTCCAAGACCGAGATGAAAAAGAGAATGAGAGAGAGAGAGGGGAGTGACAGTTCCCCAGCTAGAGTTAGGTTCTAACAAAGCTAATAATGGATGTACAAGCAAACAAATGCAGAGAAAGGTTTTTGGCACCACTCTGTATAACACAGAGATTAATTAATACTAGATTACAATGGAATTCCTATAGAATTACACTTGATTCGGACCCCAGAACAACAAAGGAATTCAACGTGATTAATGCTTTGAATAGCAAGGAATGTCAGAATGATTTACCTCTTACCACTAAAAAGGGCTGCCAGATTGCTTCAAAGAGCTCTGCCTGACCCAGGGTATTGCTATCTCCAGTGCAATCAGCTCTCTGAGTTTACTCATTTGACAGGAGCGTGATTCTTTGCCAACTCCACTTCGTTTCACATCTCCCCTTTCCCTTCTTTTTCCCCCTGTCCCACCATCTCTCCCAGTTTCATTCCAGGCCAATAAAGTGATGTTAGACAAGTGGCATTCTCAAATCCCCAGCAAGCCCAGCTGGGCAGCCAGGGCTGTCCAGAACCGGCAACAGCCACCAGGCAGCCCAAGCAAAACCAGCCCACCCACCAGTGCCAGCCCTTGCACTAGCTCTGAAGGGGTGCCTTTATTTGATCTTCTCATCTTTCCTGTACTGAAAAATCTCTGCTAGTGAGTCATTTGTGGCTATAGGTGTTTAAAGCATTTATATGAGGAGAAAGACAGATTGATGCCTTTAGCACAGCCTGCCTGCTCTGGTCTAAGGAGAGGTCAGGAGGATGACAAGAATACTAAAGCTTAAGACGACAGAGTTGGCGCCAACACGCATTTAAGCAGAGACTAAGAGTCCAGAATTCCTGGACATCATAAAGAATCTATTATCATTGTGGTCACTCTCAGCAAGACTGATTTCATTACCATCTGTCTTCATCCACCGCTGCTTGGTGAATAAATATTAAATATGGAACTTTTCCTGGACTCAAGTCACTGAGGCCGAGAGGGAAGCAGTTATGTAACCATGTGATCGCCACACACCTCATAGCCAGGAGGGAAGCAGATGAGGGGGCTGGGTGCGGGCTGCTGGGGGAGGCAGACACAGCAGAGTGAGATAAGATCATTAGCTCTACTGAGTCGAAAATAAGGGTTCAGTTCTCGGTTGAGTAATAATTCTCTTTTCAAGGTGGGCGATATTTAAGCAATCATCTCTTGAAAATTGGTCATTACCATCAGCTAATAACTGATTTGTTAGTTAATAGCCCAAGGTGAAGCCAAGGGCAGCAAACGCTCTGGCATACCATTCTTCGATGGCAGGATTAACAGATTTCAAGGGCATTATTACTATTATGAACCATGTTCATTGATTTATAACAACACTAATATGTTTTATTTTAAAAAGCGGGTGCAATGTCCTGGAAAAATTCATCATTGTCTGGTATGTTGAAGTTGAATAGCCACTATACCATGTCC
Organism: Varecia variegata; assembly: GCA_028533085.1. Lineage (NCBI taxonomy): Eukaryota > Metazoa > Chordata > Mammalia > Primates > Lemuridae > Varecia > Varecia variegata. The sequence goes on from CM052447.1 coordinate 15,322,762, forward strand.
AAGAGAGACACCCTCTGGTCTGGTTCTGGGCATCATCGCCAAGGTCTAGGCTGGCCCCAGGTGGCTTGCACAGTGCAAGATTAGAGAACCCAAGGAACCATCACTCAGAAGGGCCCAGGCTATAGCTTTAGTTACAAAGATGTCACCTCTTCCCCTAATCATGTCTTGATTATGTATTTTTTTAAAGCTGCCATTACAAAGGCTGGAAGGATAAACAGTAAGATTTTATCAGTGGCATCTCCGAAGAGTGGAATTTGCATAAAGGAAGAACAAGACTTTTATTTCCTACTTTAGAGATTCTGTTTCTTCTTTTAAGTTTTAGTACAGTTTTGGGTAAAAAAAAAAAAAAAAAAAAAAATCCTGTAACTGCCCACTAGGGAGTCCCGAGGCTCAGGGAGGGTGACAATGTCCACTGGTGAGGCACATCCTCGTCTAAACAATAGGTTTTGGGGGTTGGAGGGAGAGAAGTTGCAATGGTGTGAGAAGGCATGGGGGTCCCCTGGGAGCTGCCTTGGCCTCTGGCTGAATGATCACCACTTCTATTCCTGAAGTCAAAGCTTCCCTGGGGAGCCTGAAATCATATCCCCTTTACTTCTTGTGACAGCCCTTTCTCCTTGATAATACAACTCTAACTTTATGCTTCAAAAGAGGCGGGGTTCCTCCCCATTCCCAAGGATAAATCTTAATGAATCTAAGCTAATCCTGGCAATTCCAATTCTCTTCCAATGATTGGTTTATGGGTGGGCATGTGGCCCCGTTTAAGCCAATAAGATTAAGGAGAGATCTGTAGATGGATTTCTGGGAAAGGTTTTCTTAATCTTAAAATCAGAGAAGAAAGAAGCCCCATTTTCCTGCTCTCAGCATGGCTGGTGAGGAGGTGAAGCCTGGGCAGTTACAGCTTTACTGCAATCATGAAAAGATGTCAGTCCAAGGCCACAGGTAAGCACACTGAGGACAGCAGAGCAGAAAGATGGAAACCTAGGTACTTCACTTGGTTGAGCCTCCAACTGAACCAACTCTGCACCTGCCGTATCTCCAAACTTCTTATTTGACATAATACAAATGTCCAGGTTGTTCACACCACTTTTCATTGGGTCATGGCGAAACTGGGGGTGCAGGGTTTGGAAAATCCAGAGAACATCCTAGAGAATTTCATACAACTTGAATGATTTGTTGTACCTTAAAGATTAGATGGAGTCTTTTCCATGGCAAACACAAAATGAACACATACATTAGCTGGAAAAATAAACATTTACCTGTGCCAACGCCTGCAAAAATATCAGACTGCAGCTGATGGCAATCAGTTGGCATGACTAGTGAAAATCAAGTCAGGAGGAATGTGTTACAATCAACCTCGACTCCCAGCTTCACCGAATCTGTCTTTTGGAGAAATCTGTTTGGGGAAATAGCACTTAATGAAGGTAGCTGTTTGGCCTCTCCTGGTGAAGAAGAAAAATAAAAGGTGAAGATTCATAACTGATGGGCTCACTAAATAAACATTTATTCACCGCCTGTCATGTGCAAGTTCTGTGTGTCAGGACAAGGGAGTGATTGAGGATGTCTCTGCCTTCAAACAGCTCACAGTCTGTAGTTCGCTAATGAAAGATAGTTGGGGAATAATGTAAAAATAGAGACGCTTTACTAACTAGGTAAGCCAGATATATATGTGCACTGAACTCAAAACCAGGAAACATACAAATGACTGGTTAACAACCAGCATATGTGCCTGAAATCAGAAGTCCCACAGTAAGGAAACAGACTACTGCTTTTCCTCTTTCTTTGCACCTTCTTTATTTTTTCCTTAGCTGAGGCAGGGTTTCTAAGAGCTGAAGCTTGATTTCAGACTCCTAAAGCTGCCAAAGCTGAGGAACCAGATGAAGAGAATGGTAACGACCAATATCTGCCCACGACACAGACAGTATTTTGGAAAAACTTTTTATATGATCATTTCTTTTTCTAATCCACCACTTTTGGATTGAGCTGAAATTAGCCAACCAATGTCAACACTGGTTCTAGGCTTTAATCAAAACAGAATTTGAAAGATCTTTGAATTCCTTCTGAGGTATTCAGAAGGATAGAATCCAGCTGCATATTATTCTCCCAAATAGGTCCTCCTTACCCACGCCAGGTCACCCTCATTCTAACATCGCCCTCTCTCCTCACCCCCTCTGTTCCCATCAAAATTCCATCTGGCCAGTGTGTCTCTGTTTAGTGTCGTATGCTCTGCTCAGAGTCTGAGGAACTAGATGCTACCAATGGATATGCATTGGTCAATCTGGTACCTCCCCCAGATAACATATATGCATTTTTATAGGAACCTCCTGGGGTAATTTTCTAATCCACTGGTTAAGGATTCTAATAATGGGGATTTTTAAGTACTCTGGAAAATCTGTATAGGACGTTGGGGAAGTATTCCTAAAAGCACACCTGGCAAGCCATTTGAACTCACTTATGGGTAGTGTGGGGCTGGTCACCTCCTGAGTTCATCCAAATAATTTCTGTGGGTTTATGTGAAATGATTCTCCTGAAAAATAACTCACATGCTAACAATCTTGCTCCAGAAGATTCCTATGCTCACCTAGTGTTTGCTATAAGCCTATGATTTTTTTTTTTTTTTTGAGAGTGCCGTGGTGTCAGCAACCTCAAACTCCTGGGCTCAAGCAATCCTCCTGCCTCAGCCTCCCAAGTAGCTGGGACTACAGGCACATGCCATCACATATGGCTAATTTTTTCTATTTTTAATAGAGATGGGGGTCTTGCTCTTGCTCAGGTTGGTCTAGAACACCTGACCTCAAGCCATCCTCCTGCCTCAGCCTCCCAGAGTGCTAGGATTACAGGCATGAGCCACCGTGCCCGGCCACAAGCATCTGATTGTGTCAGTTGTAGAATGCACTGTCAAATTGAGTGGAGACATTCATTTCTCTTTAGGGAAAAACAAGATGCTTTGCTTAATGGTGGTCACTTTCCCTGCATATTAGACAGGTAGGCCAACCACAGTAACAAACAATGCCAAAAACTCAGAGGCTTAAAACAGTAAAGATTTGTTTTATGTAAAGTTCAAGCAGCTCTCTCCAACTAATGATTCAAAAACCCGGGTTCTTCTAGTTGGGGCTCTGCAGTCTGCAATCCATAGCTTACGTGGTTCCCTGGGCTTCAGCTCTGTGCCAGGGGTGCAGAGAAGGGGGAACACAGAATCAGAGGAGGTCTTAGAGGCCAGGCCTGGAAGTAGCAAACAAAACTCCAACCCACATGCTAGTGGCCAGAACTCAGTCGCATGCCTGGCTGAGTGCAGAGGAGGCTGGGAAGTGTAGTTCCACCGTGTGCCTGGTGCTGAAGTAACAGAGTGAATGAGCAGTATCTGCCACACCTGGACACTCAGAGGCCTGATTGATAACTGTGCACTCACTGCAAATAGGCCTGTTCCGGACCCTCAGCTACAGCAGACCACATCTGATCAGACCCAAGTCTTTTTTAATAGCATCCACTGTGGGTTTCAGTCTGGGGGACTAGACGTATGGCCCTTGGTGAGTTAAAGGCTGAAGCATTGGATAGTCTCAGTTATGACAGATTCTAAGAATTTTTAAGAAAAATTATACACTTTCTAGAACCTTTTCACCTTTCAAAAAAAGCTGATTTTCTCTTTAGGAATTGGTTCCACTTCCAAAAAATGTATTCATGGATACATAAAGTCTGAGAACCACATACAAGTATAAAATATACAGGCCTCCAGAGAAACTGCTCCCCAACGTCCTTGTTTGAGTTTGAGTTGCTTTCTCTCGTGTGCACCCACAGCATTTGTTTTTCTTTTTTGGTTGGCCACTTCACAGGAAACTACAGTCAAAGGAGGACTAATTCAAAGGATCGCAAAGACTCTTTGATCCAGACATCCCTTTATCAAGGCATTCACCACTGAGGGTCCAAGTCCATCCACTTTGTCCTCAGTGCCTGGGGGGAAATTCACTGCTTCCAATGAGACACCAATGAGGTGATGTCTGGTTTGTATTCAATAGGATAATTATTAATTCAATATCAAATTATTAATTTATACCAGAAACTAAAGTATGGATGCTGTCATATTACAGCATGAATAATAGAGGAGACCAGACCTTGGACCACACTTTGAGAATCTCTGATATAATTGATTCCCCCTCTCAACTGGCCCCCATCCAGCAGGACCACATGACTAATTTGCCTGCCTGGTCTGAGCAACACTGATTGAAAGAGGATATTACTATTTTTTGAATGATCAACCTCACTCGAAGATGACATCTTTAACATTGATGGTAAAGGCAAATTTTGACAAATGAAAATGTTACAAGCAAAAATTTTTTTGGAGGGCTTTAGGATCAAAAGGGTCTTTCTATCTCATACGTTATTTATCTCTGTAATCTCTGAATTTATTGAGTACTCACTCTTTGCCACAAACTATTCTGGAAGGCTTCTCATGTTTTATTTCATTTACTCTTTGGAGTAATCCAATGACATAGATACAATTCCTATCTCCATTTTACAGGTGAGGAAACTGATGCATTTGTTTAAAGTTGCATCAATAATACCTCATATTTGTATCAGCTACTGTAGGTTATAAAAATATTTTTACTTGCATTATCTCTTTTGATCCTTAAAACAACATAAGAGGTAGGTGGAGTATGTCATATTTTTCCATTTTATAGATGAAAAAACTGATACTGAGAGGATAGGTTACTTGATCAACATCCATTAGGAAATGTTGGGCCCAGGACCCAAATCTAGATATCCTGGTGCCCAATCTCATTGCTCTTTCTACTATAACATGCTACTCTTTGGAGAGAAGCACCCACAGCATGTTACACTTTTGAGAAAAGCCCTTTCATATCAAGAGAGTATACTGAACCCGAAAATTAAATTTGTAGCATATTTTTATACCCGTAAGTAGCGTCTAACCCAAAGGTAACACTAATGAAATGAAAAGATAGATGATGCCAAATACTGTCTGAACAGTCACGTTGAAAGAGTCTTTACTTTGGTAGAGAAAAGAGAATGTTTGCAGGAGAATCAGCCCCATTGCGTCCATATATGAGAACAAATAAATTGGATGGCATGTGGACCCACAAGCATTGAGCAAATAGTAAGCTCAGCAATAAATTTCATAGCCCCAGAGGAATGAAGTGCTGGACAAAGTCTCCCTCTCCTCTTCCAGAAAGCCCTTGCCAATGCTCTCAGCCCATAGCGGCTCTTCCTTCTTGTGAATGCGTATTTTTCCCACAGTCTGTCTACACTACACAATATGGTGCCTGATGATATATGGGTTTTATTATCTTCCGTGTATCACAAATACATGTCTTGCCAGACTGATTATTAACTCCTACAAAGTAAAAGCCATGTCTCAATCTTTTGTATCCACCAGAAGATGAGCACCATTCTGAGACCACACGAGTGATTGCTAAAACTTGGAGTATATTTCTAATGATAATAGTCATTTTATTAAAGTCCTAATATTGAATGACAAAACTAACCATGTATGAGTTTATCACATTGTATTGAGATTTTATTCTATGGAATTATGTTTCAGTGTATATAATCTGACCCACGTTTTAGCCAGAGCTACATATTAAAGAGGCACGTTTAAGTCAGTTAGCCTATGTTTGTGTAGCTAATATCATTTAAAACTTAGTACTTAATTTTAAAGTCCCAGAAGTGGGAAAGGGAGATGGCTGATTAAATATTTGCTATTTATACATAGTACCTATAAGTAAATCATAATAAAGGTACATTACAGACATTTCCACTCAGCAATTGAAATGAAATGAAAACAAGTCTGTGAATCTTTATTACTGTTTCAAGAAAAATGGCACTATTTTCACAACTTAGTTACCTAATGAACCATACATTGCTTTTCCTTTGTCTTGGAGAATGAGCATAAATGGGTAGGAGAGGCCATGCTTGGCAGTGATCTTACTGATCACTAGATCTTTTGTTTCTGCCGTTACCATACAAGACCATCAGTGGTTTACACCTTAAGTTTGTGAGCATCAATGTGTAAGAACATATAAGGTATCTGACAGCAATAGAAGGTTGATGGTCAGGAAGAGCCAGCAGAAAACCCTATTCATTGCCACTTATCACCCTAGGAACAAAGGATAAGAACAAACAATAACTCCCTGTTCTTTATCTTCTGCAGAAATACCTCCGCACTATCTCTGTCAGTCTGAGAACCAAGGCTATGTCCCTGGACATAAAAACCCTCTTACTTGAACAAAGCACCCTGGGTAATCAGAATTCAGCATGCCAAGCCTTTGTGTGAGTATATGCCTATTATATACACAATAGGCAAGGTCTTTGCCAAGGTCTTGGAATGTATGTAACTGCCTAATAGATATGGCTACACATTAAAGCTACTGTTTCTAATCACGCCCAGCAGCACAAGAAATCATTCACAAGCTGGCTCATGAATGCAGTTCCTGACCTAACTGGTCTCTGTGACTCATTGGTATCGGTGAGCGAAAGTGTATTTCTGACTATGCTCAATTATAGAAACGTAAGTGGAGGAAAGAGACTTCTTGACAAAGTCAGAACAAATCCCAAGTCCAGAGAATGAAAGGTGCCTGCCAGCCAGCTCCAGGGAAATGGTACACAGTGCCCAAGACCTTTATTTGCAAATTTGAGCTAAAGAACAACCCCAGATTCTGCTACCTGTTAAATATCTATCGACAAAGAAAAGTCGTTGGGGAAGATTGGCAACACATTTGGAGGATTATAGGACAGAATGTGGCTCCGAAGTAGACTTGAGTTAAATTTATTTTTTTATTTTTTTTTATTTTTTTTATTTTTTTGGAGACAGAGTCTCACTCTGTTGCCTGGGCTAGAGTGAGTGCAGTGGCGTCAGCCTAGCTCGCAGCAACCTCAAACTCCTGGACTTGAGCGATCCTACTGCCTCAGCCTCCCGAGTAGGTGGGACTACAGGCATCCACCACCATGCCCGGCTAATTTTTTCTATATATATTTTAGTTGGCCAGATAATTTCTTTCTATTTTTAGTAGAGACGGGGTCTCCCTCTTGCTCAGGCTGGTCTCGAACTCCTGAGCTCAAACGATCCACCCGCCTCGGCCTTCCAGAGTGCTAGGATTACAGGCATGAGCCACAGTGCCCGGCCTGAGTTAAATTTAAAATACTTGATCCACAGAGTCAGTGGTTTACTCAGCCAGTGAGGGGGGGACACCCTGAATTTAGACTCCAGTCCTGACTGTGCACAAACGGGTTAACAATTTTAAGCACATCATTGAAACTTTCTGGGCCTTTGTTGCCTCACCCTTCCGATGATGATGAGACTGTAGAATCATCTACAGTAGTCATTTGTTATATTTTTTAAATTATAATAATTACACTTGTTGGCCAAAAGTTTGATAATTTTACCCAATGATTACTTCAAAATGTTGAGGTGGATGTTATTGAGTCCTGCAAGTTTTCATAGCTAGGTTATGCCTTAAGTCTTGGATATGCAAAGACAGAATTTGTCAAAGCATGTGCGATAGACTACAAGTGCCAAGGATAACCCACAAAGAAAAGGTTCTATGGTGAAATAAATTTTGGATTCACTTTTGGATATTCAATATCTACATTAGCATCTTAAAGGCTCTAAGAAGTCCTGAAGTAAAGAAACCATAGCTTTGCTTAGCTTGAGTCCTGCTGACTTCCAAATGTCAGCCTTTGCACTTCTTTGTCTGAGAACTGCCCGTGCGCTGGCTCTCTCTGTCTCTCTCTCTCTCTCTCCCTCTGAAGCATTAGAAGCCTGTTCTGCCAGCTTGGGCTTGCGGAACAGGCCTGAAGTACCGTGAAATTAACACACCCCCAAGAATAGTCATCACCAATAACTGATGGGAGTTGAAGTGTCCCAGCTCCCTTGCTTCTTGGTTGGGATAACACTGAAACATGTGTTTTACACTGTCTCCTATAGTTTTCTTGTGGGATTAAGTTCTAGCCACCCACAGTGGTTACTGGCTTCATAAGTGCCCCCTTCCTAGATGCCTTCCCTTCCCGCTCTGTCTTTCCCACTCTCCACCTCCCAAATAAACTACTTACACACACATCCTACTGCAGGGTCTCCCCCTGGGACAGCCCAAATTAATACGGCCAGGATTTCCCACACATGTTTAATGAAAGACCATTCTTCACATCACACTTTTTCAATTAGCCAAAACTCCAAAATCAATCCCAAGTGATTGATCAAAATGGCAAGTGACAGAAGCCCAACACGAATGGGTGATAACAGAAAAAAAATAATTTATTCGAGTCTCAAGAGCAGGGCTGGCTTTAGGCCTGGCAGGACTCAGGGTCTTGGACAGCATCATTATGACTCACTCTGGCTCCATTTCTGGGCTCCCCATTCTTTTGTGTTGGCTTCATTCAAACAGGCTCCTTTCTCAGGCAAAAAGATGACCATTAGCACTGAGCTTCCATCCTCTCTTTTCAGCAACCCCAGTGAAAAAGGGGCCTCTCTCTCAATAATTCTAAAAAGGGCCCAGGGTGAATCTCATTGGATTGTCTTTTAATTAATATTAATAATTTTATTAATCCATATTAATCCCTGCACCAATTCCTGAAACTGGTGAGATGGAATGTACCAATGAAATAGTCCTGGGCCACGTGCCTAACTCCTGAGCCGTGCATGTGGCCCAGCAGCGGGGATGGGTGGTTTCTCAAAGGTGAATCAAGGTGTTGCTATCTGCAGAAGGAAATGGCTTCATGGCAGGCACAAATAGGAGACATCCATTCTACTCCTCACATTCTACAGAGCTCACTTGGGGAGATGCTGTTCTACAGCATTGACAACTACTTCCTCCAAAATTCCTGAGAAAGTCTTTCTCAGAAAAGTCTGAGTGTGAACATTAAAGAGTGGAGACTCTCTGACAACTTCATGTTACCCCAATAAACATTTTCTACATGACCAGTTTGTTGGCATCACTAATTCTCTACTTGGTTTCTTGGTTTTGGTACATGTAAAGAAGTATTGAATATCACCTTTGGCATTTTTGCCAAAAGAAATAGGTATTCCATCAATTCCTTTCCCTCAACCCTGATCCTCATGACTAATTTCTTTATTATTCCTATGAAAAAAAGTGATCAAGTAGCCTTAAGCAAATGGGAAACATACTCACAGTAATTAAAAAGACTAAAGGATAACAGGGGAAGATGGCTGCAGACAAGCCTGCAGATCAGGGAGCAGAGAAACATGAAGGCACAGGTCAGTCCTCTGGGATCACTGATCAAGAGAAGGAGTTTTCCACCAATGCTTTCCAAGCTTTCACGTCTGGAAATTATGATGCCTGTCTACAACACCTTTCCTGTCTACAAGATATAAACAAAGATGATTATAAAATAATTTTGAATACAGCAGTAGCTGAGTTTTTTAAAAGTAACCAAACAACAACAGATAATTTGAGACAAACACTTAACCAGCTGAAGAATCAGGTGATACACAAATGAATTTAACTAT
>CM052447.1:15332333-15598477 GCA_028533085.1 Varecia variegata
AAAAAAAAAAAAAAAAAAAAGACTAAAGGATAACAGAGGTTAGAAAAATATTCTATAAACCACCCATCCACTCCTGGAAACGTTTTTTGTTTTATTTTGTTTTGTTTTTTCATTTTGTCTTTCCCACAGGAAAAAAAATCAATAAAACCCTACCAAAAAAAAATAGAAAAAAAACAGAAGGATTTAACTGTCTATTGTGGTTTTATTACTGTTCCTAGAATTTACTACAATGCCAGAAATTAACTTATAGATAGTGGCAAGAATGGAATCACAACCATCACATAAAGAGGGGAAAAAACCCTCAAGAATGTTCTAATTGGCAAAGAAACACTCATCTGTGGCTGGAATAGCCAGAAGAAAAGGATAGGTTTTACATACCAGTCCTTCAAAAGCATTATTGGTTTATTGGTTTTCAAATTATTACATAAGACAATGTAACATTGTCTTTCCAATTTTTTTCTATTTTTTCCTCTGCTCCTAAGCTCTCTCGCTCTCTCTCTCTCCTGTAGGAATCTCACTAAGGACTCTTATCTACATTATTAAAGGAGCCGTAATGCCATTTTCTTCCAACTTCCCTTAATCATTCTCTACTTTTTGAAAGAAGGGTCCTATGGCATTTCTGTTTTATGACCCCCTTGATAAACACAACCACTGATGGTTATCATAAAAAAGATGCACTATATTCCAATCACATGATTGTAGCCTAACAATATGGAGTCTCCAATGTCAAGTAGCTTTTCAAATATAAAACCTGGGCCCCCTTTGAATTTTCAGCTGTGGTCTCTACTATACTCATTCAAGCACAGGCTTGGGGAGGGCATGGATTAATTCAGTGCTGTTATTCATGCCCCAATCCTTATATTCCTCCACAGCATTCCAACCCCCTAGAGTGTGAATGCCCCATCTCAACTTCTTTATCGCCTAAAAATGCTTAGCACAGTGCTTTGCACAAAATAGGTGTTCAAGAAATGTATTGTGAATTGACTCATGACAGCTTGGTGGTTATAGGATAGGTGTGATTAGACAGGGAATATCAGGGGATAGTAAGAACTAAGGGTCCAGGTGCTCTGGAGCCTTAAAACTTCAGTTAAGTATCTGAAAGTATCTGAAATCAGAGAGGATAAAGGAAGAGTCAGGGGTCCAGGAAGTCAGGCATGGCTTATGGGATGGGGGATTAAAACAAACATCTAGGACAATGGCCCTAAAAGTCAAGACAGCAAAGCAATGCTGAGTCTTGCTTTTGACCTTCTTCTAAGCAGGGTGGTCCTAAGAGCAAGTGTGCTTTGTGGTTACCCAGAGCCGCCGCCTGCATATACCAGGTCCAGATGGTTTGATTGAAAACAACTTGGCCACAGAAATTGAACAATTCAGGCCAACAATAGAGGACTTGTTGAAACAACCCAGTCCCACAACAGAATGCTTCTTAAAATGTTTTTTATTGTATTTTTGCCTAATTTCAAAAACAATGCATTCTCATTAGGAAAACATCTTGAATAACTAATAAGCGTATCAAACTTAGCTTGTCCAAAACTGAGCTCCTGATCTTGCCTCCCAAACTTCATCTTCCTGTAGCTTCCCCATCTCAATTAACACAGTTCCAACCTACCAGTTGCTTAAACCAAAAAAACCTGGATTCATTCCTGACTACTCTCTTTATCTTGTACCCCATATCTTGTATATATAATCAAGTCCTGTAGACTGTAACTTCAAAACGTATCAATAATCCAACCACTATTCCTCCCTTCCCCTTCTATCACCTTGGTCCAAGCCTCCATCACCTCTCATCAGTGGTCTCCTGCTTCCACCATTGTCCTTGCTACAGATTGTACCCAAAGGGGCAGTCACAGTGATGTGTATAAGACATAAACCAGATTATGTCACATCTCTGCTCAGAACCCCCCAGTGGTTTTCTGTCTCGCTCAGAGTAAAAGTCTAGGTCTGGCTCTCCCGTTATCTCTCCCACTCGCCCTCTCCTACTCTTCCCCGTGGCTGACTCTGCACCAGCCCCTCTGGCCTCCTTGCATCACCACACACGCACATGCACGCGCACGCACACACGCACACACACGTACACACGCACACCAGGCATGCTCCTCTGGCAGGCCTTTTGCACTCACTCCTTCTGCTGCCTTACTTTTTTCCAGATAACCAGCTGGCTCATGCCCTCATTCCCTTTATATCTTTACTCAAAAGTTACCTTGATAGTGAGAACTCCCCTGACAACCCTATTCAAAATTGGAACCCCTCCCCAACATGCTCCAGCCCCTCTCCGTGCTTTTTTTCTCCATAGTACTTGTCACTGTCTAGCCTATGATGTACCTTACTTAATTCTTCTGTTTGCTTCCCACACCCACTAGTAGGAACCTTCAATCAGGCAAATTTTTCTTTTTCCTTTATTGCTGTATCCCCAGTATAAAGAATAATGATGACATTTAGTGGGAACTTAATAAAATTTTTTGAATGGACTAACAAAACACAAATAAACAAAATAATTCCACCCACCCAAGCCAAACACGGTTCAGACCTTGATGTATAGCTGTCCAAATATTTTTCTATACATTATAGTTATTCTACAAATATAGCTAATACCATACATATGGTGAAAACCTGTATGTACATTTTATCATACTATGAATATTTTGGATATTTCAACTAAATCCTATTGTTCCTATTTTCCACTTCAACAAACACGAAAGAATAGGGATAATGGGATGAAAATTGAATCTGAAATATGATAGTAAATAATAGGGAAACAATTGAAAAGTTAAATTTTAAATGAGCAAAAATCCTTAAACATGAATCAAGAGCACAAAGCAGTTGCAATTATAGAAGAAAATTATTAAGGTTTGGGGATTAGTGTATGAGGAATATTCAGTTTATGGGGCTTTATTTCTTTTACCAAATAGTTATGTTGATCAGTTTATTTTTGACTGAATTGTTTTCAGCTGAATAACTGGAGCTGACATTGGCAGGAATCAAGAGAGACATAGAAAGAACCGAAAGCTCTCAGGAGCATCCCAATTCTGGCAGAAGCAGGAGTGGAGGCTTTAGAGTCATGAGAAGATCATCATAAATGTTCTCCTTGGAAGACTTCAGGGTCTCAAACCACAGGAATTACCCTCCACTTCAGTTTCACCAACCATCACATTAAGACAGAAACACACCTCAGCCCCCTACTCCTCAAGGACTGGCAAATAAAGACAAGCCAGTCCTCTCGGAGATTCCCAAAGAACCAAGTTGGTACCACTCAGTGGGATTTTCCAGGGCCAAACGCCAACAGGATTGATTTTTGGAGTCCAGTGACCCTCATCTCTTTGTGCCTACATTGCATGACGGTCCACAGGGGGTGCTCAGAGGATCACAGTTTTGTCCTACATCAATCACACTTGCTGATTACTTTGGTTCCTTGGACTCTGTAGCCCTCTGAAAACCACCTAGTTGGTGGAAATTTTGAGAGTTTAGGCTGACTTCCCATTATCTGAATAAAGTGGATGACGTTGCTTTTTCTTTTCTTTTCCAAGAAAATGAAAATCAGGCCCTCTGTTTTGTATTATCAGTTCAACCACTGAGTTGAGGTATCACCAGCAAGTACCAGGCTTTACCGTCTCCAAAAGGGGCTTCTGGGAAGGAACACTGAGTTGGCACCTGAAAGGACTCAGTCTTCACATGGAGGAAGGAGAGAGACTAGGAAATACTCATCTTTCAGCAATTCAACTCAGGGCTCCATCTTAAAGACAGATAAATGGTTGAAAAAAATAACATTATGAACCTATTATGTCAGATGCCCTATGCTGGTGCTTTCCTATTTGTTACCTTATTTAATCTTCACAGCTACCACATTAATAACTACCTGTGACGTGGGTGTCATCACACCAATTTACAGATAAAGAAAATGTGGGTCAAAGAAATTAAATAATTTCTAACGAGCAATGCCAAAATTTGGCATCTTCTTAAAACTTCTAACTCCTAGAAGACCACTGTGCTATATTTTTGGTCTTCAAATTTAAATGCAAGCCAGGGGTGGTGGCTGACACCTGTAATCCTAGCACTTTGGGAGGCCAAGGCAGGAGGATTGTTTGAACTCAGAGTTCAAGACCAGCCTGAGCAATAGTGAGACCCCCATCTCTACAAAACATAGAAAAAGAAATTAGCTGGGCATGGTGACATGCATCTGTAGGCCCAGCTACTCAGGAAGCTGGGGCAGGAGAATCACTGGAGCCCATGAGTTTGAAGTTGCAGTGAGCTAGGCTGGTGCCTCTGCACTCTACCCAGGGTGACAGAGTGAGACTCTGTCTCAAAAAAAAATTTTTTTTAATGCAATAATGATATCTAGCATTGGAGGAGATGGGAGGAATGAGGGGTGACTACTAAAGAATATGGGATTTCTTTTGGGGGTGATAAAAATGTTCTAAAATTGTGAAAATGGTCACCCAACTCTGTAAGTACACTAAAATACATTGAATTGTATATTTTAAATGGATGAATTGTATGGCATGTGAATTCTATCACAATAAAGCTATTATCAAAACATAATATTTAAAGGAAGACATTTCCCACCCTGCTATACTCATGAAGTCACAAAAACTTCTCAATTTCTGGTTACCAACATTTTGTGACATGCAAAGGCTATGCTTTACATTTCTTTGTAATTTTATATAGTAGACAATAAACAAATGACTCTTGATAGTAACAATGAAACATCCAAATTTTCCCTCTTCAGTAGGGGAGAAGTGCCCAGTTAAAGGCAGCTGAATGATAAAATACCTATCAATATACTTAAGGTAGGAGATGAAAGATCTCTACAAAGAGAACTATTATATGAAACACTGAGGAAAGAAATTGCAGATGTCACAAATGAATGAAAAAACATCATGCTCATGGATCAGTAGAATCGATATTGTTAAAATGTCCATACTACCCAAAATGATTTAGAGATTCAATACAATCCCCATCAAAATATCAATGTCATATTTCACAGATCTAGAAAAAATAATTCTATGCTTTGTTTGGAACCAGAAGAGAGCCCGAATAGCCAAAACAATCTTAAGCACGAAGAACAAATCTGGAAGCATCACATTACCAGACTTCAAACTATACTGCAAGGATATAGCAACCAAAACAGCATGGTATTGGCACAAAAGTAGAGACATAGATCAATGGCACAGAACAGAGAACCCAGAGAACCATCCACATATAGCCAGCTGATCTTTGACAAAACAGACAACAATATTCACTGGGGAAAAGAAGCCCTATTCAATAAATTGTGCTGGGAGAATTGGATAACCACATGCAAAAGAATGAAACAGGATCCATTTCTTCTACCACTCACAAAAATTCATTCAAGATGGATAAAAGACTTAAGTGTAAGGCATGAAACCATAAGAATTCTAGAAGAAAATGTAGGAAAAACTCTTCTAGATATCAGCCTAGGGAAAGAATTTATGACTAAGACCCCAATGACAATCACAGCAACAATAAAAATAAATAAATGGGACTTGATTAAATTAAGAAGCTTCTGCACAGCTATGGAAGTAATCAACAGAGCAAATAGACAACCTACATAGTGGGAGAAAATATTCTCAAGCCAATAAAGGAATAATAACCAGACTCTACAAAGAACTCAAGAAAATCAGCAAGTAAAAAACAAACAACCCCATTAAAAAGTGAGCAAAAGACATGAACAAAAACTTTTCAAAAGAAGACAGACAAATGGCCAATAAACATATGAAAAAATGCTCAACATCACTAATCATCAGGGAAATGTAAATTAAAACCACAATGAGTTATCACCTTACCACAGTTAGAATGGCTTTTATTAAAAAGTCCAAAAACAATAGATGCTGGCATGAATGCAGAGAAAAAGGAATGCTTATACACTGTTGGTTGGACTACAAATTAGTACAACCTCTGTGGAAAGCAATATGGAGATGCCTCAAAGAACTAAAAGTAGACCTACCATTCAATCCAACAATCCCACTACTGGGTATTTACCCAAAGGAAAAGAAGTCATTTTATCAAAAAGACACCTGCACTCTAATGTTTACTAAAGTACAATTCACAATTGCAAGGATATGGAGTCAACCCAAGTGCCCATCAATTCATGAATGGATTAACAAAATGTAATGTATGTATACCATGGAATACTACTCAGCCATAAAAAAGATTAATTAATGCCTTTTGCAACAATTTGGATAGAAGTGGAGACCATTATCATAAGTGAAGTACCTAAAGAATGGAAAAACAAACATCACATGTACTTGCTATTAAATTAGAACCGATGAGCACACATGTGCACAGAGGGAAGTAAGACTCAGTGGAAATCAAGCAGGAGGGAGTGGGGAGGCAGGGATGGGCAAAAACCCACCTAACAGGTACAATGAGCACTATTTGGGTGATGGGCACACTTATAGCGCTGACTCAAGCATTACAAAAGTGATCCATGAAACATTCGTAGCCCTGTAATATTTTGGAAGAAAAAAAAACCCTTAAAAAGTTTTTTAAAAGGCAGCTGAATGAAGGTCAAAATCATAATCCAGATAAAAAAATAAGTAGGCAAAATTTTCTGTAGCACAGCTGTTCTCTCATTTCAAGAATCTGCCCCCACACTCCTCTCTTGTCACTACCACCATGATTTTGTGGTTACACAATTTCATTCAGAATCAAAATTAGAAATTAACTAAAGAAGCTACTATGATATGGTATTTTATTCTAAGATGTCACTACTTTTCAAATGAATCATCAATTTAATTACAGCTTTCCAAGTGTTAAAATGTGGGGGGCGGAGGAAATGCATTTCATAATAGAATCAAAGAAATATATTAATTTTTATGAAGACGGTAATCCAATTAAAGTACGGTTTCTCCATATTTGAAGAAAACCAAAATGCTTTTTAGAATCAGAAGGGTGATAAATCTTTAATGATGAAAATATAGGCCTGAAACTACAGAAGAAGAAAGAGTGGTGTTTGTTAGCAGAGTAGAGGGCAGCTTCCCAGAACCTATCAAATGCCCAAAGGCTGAGCCCTATCCATTCATTTTTCTGGGATGAACCTCCACCCTCATTTTGCAAGGGTAACAGGACATGGAAAAGGGCATGCACACTGAAATCTGCATGTTCTCAAAGGCCTGGAAAAGTGTGTGTGATCACTGGAACTTCATGGCTGTTGCCAGTGTGCCGTAGAACTTTCAACAAAAGATTGGTCATTGGACCACCTAAGCGCTGAAGAACTATAAACCCTAGTTTCTCTGAAGATGAGTTGTCCATGAGAAAAAGCTACTCAGAGTAGAATGGGAACCAAATCCTGCCCATAAATAAATGCTTTGGTCTAGTATCAGCCAGTCCGTTGCAAGAGTGACTTGGGTTAGAGATAATGAGGAAGTCCTAGCATCACTGCCTCTGGCTTACCCACAGGAGGGATTTGCCCAGCTTACTGCCCCTTGATTTTCTTCTGTCTTTTAGGAAGTTAGGACCTGGGACCCCACCACCACCTCAGCAAACAAGGTTAAACAGGGCAGAGAGTAAAAGTCTCTGTGGTACTACTTTTGCCAACCACTTGATTTCTTGAATTCTGGACTCTCTCTACTCCCTGCCTACTCTGCCCCATCCTAGCCGATTGAATCCTGTGGGATTTGAGCCAGCCCAAACACCAGGTGTCTGCTGGGTGAGATACTGAGGACCACTCCAAAACCATCCATATATCCACATAATGAATGTTTCCTCGTGAAGAAAGAGACCCAAAGTTCCAACCAAATGGTGGTAATGTAAGATGAGATTGTTGATAGTGAGTTCCATGAAGGCAGAAACTACCACATTTGCTGGAACAGAAATGAAGAGCAATTTTGCATCGAGATTTTCTGGGAGGAAATTTTTAATTACATTGATCACATATGAAGTAATAGTGACTCTAAATTGGAATTACTAAGGATAATGTTATTTTGTTTTATAAATAAGGCACATTATGTACTAGGATTCAATAGGAAAACATATTCTGTATTTATACTAGTGCTTTATTTGGAAAAAATTATAAATCAAAAAGCTAAAAATTTACTTTGGTATCAGTGCATATGGGTACATAGCAGGGTTATGATAAAGAAGTCTTCATATTCATGTAATCAAGACTGGTAGTTGTCCAAATAATTTTTTAATTCAGTAGATCATAAATAATCACAAATAATGTTACTTATATAACTCACCAATTTTATTTTAACTTTAGACATACAAATGTACATTTTTTTCATTCATTTATACATTCTTATTCATTGAGAAAAGGTCTATTGATTGAAATTGGTCATTTTCTTTTTTGTACAAACTAAACTCATAATGTCCGGTTTAGGTTTCCTCAAAGAGTAATGAGATCTTAAATACACTTATGAAGAAATTCAAGTGGATGCAGAACCCTTGGTCTTTACAATGTTGTTAAGCCAATCCTTCACCATTAGTTCTCACACTGCTACTTAGCTAGCTATATACATGGTTTGTAGTGATCTTCTTAATGAAACTTTACAAAGGTTTTAACCTGATCCTTACATGTACACTAACTTTATTTTTACCTATAGAGTTCATCAGATTTCTCACTAGCAAACATACATGATTTCTCTGCATTCCATGAAACACGAGACAGTACATGGTAGTAGAAAAAGAAAGAGCAGAGTGCTAAGTCAAGCGCCTTCTCCACCTCTTTCTTAGCAATGTGACTTTGGACAACTCAGTTCAGCTTTCTGGGACTCCAGTTCTGCCTCAATGAAATGAGAGTGTGTTCCAAGGTGAGGAACTCTGTCCTCGGCAGAGAAGTGTGAGGTGCTCATCAGCACACACTCACACACCCCTGCGTATTAGAGGCTGAGGCTATCTGTTTTACTTATCAGACTTCTGGATATTGTTTCCTGGCCTAAAATAAATAAATAAATAAGTTGGGAACCCCTGGGGCTGATGACATCCAAGTTCAGGCCAGCTCTAACTTTCTCTGATTCTTCTTCCACACTGCCGTTTGGAAGAAAGCACTCAAAAAATATGAGTTGTTGATGGTGTCTACTGTGACCATTGGAAAACTGAACACTCAACCAGCAAGCGCTGCTGGAAGTAAGCCTCTCTACACATAAGGTCCCTCACAACTCTGCAGATGTTTAAGATTTAAAACGTGCAGCCTAATTAGCAGAGAAATTAAAAAATACAATTTTTAAAAACCTGGCTGCTTAACTTGGGCATTGCCTTCAAATTGTATTCCCACTTGCAAATTTTACCACTGGATTTTTTTCAAGTGTATCTGACATTTTGTTCCCTGTTAAGGCTAAGCTCAAGAAGAAAGAACCAGAAAAGGAGACAAAGGGAAAAAAAGAAAGCACCAATCAAGCAGCCATGCAGGAGGAAAAAGAAGAGCTTCACAAAGATCATCAGAAGATTGCTGCCTCTAAAAAGTTCAGGAGACTTGTAATAAATAACGCTGTATAAATCTAAAGAGGTTTGAAAGGTTTAACCAGCTTTTAACTGTGACCAAATACACATACACACAGCAGTCTAATGTGCTTTAGCTACATAACCTGAACACCATAAAAATGTCCCATTATTGGTATTCACAACAACTTAATGGTTTAGACAGATTATATTCCTTAGGGGCAGAAGGCAGCTATCATGCAAGGCTGAAGTTCTTAAAGTTCAGATAGTTTTAGGACATTAAAAAATTTCCCATAGGAAGAACTAATTTCTCTCAAGCAAATAGCAAGGGGTGAGAATTTCTTCAATTAATCCTATGTTTTGGACAGAAAACAGTGGAAATTCTTAGTCTCACAGGTGACTTTTGCAGAAAGGCTTAAACCATATTCCCAGGAGGCCATATTCAGGTCTGTTAGAAGTGTATAAGCATGAAAATATGCAGGAAATTTGCATATTCATTGTGCAAAGTTTACATAGACTGACAAGGTCCACACAGATGATTCTCAGGCACTTTTTAAGTTCATATGTCATTGCTGCTACCTTAAGCTAGTCAGTTTGAAAGTTCACTCATTTATATTCCTTCTCACTCAGTTAATATTACTGTCTTGAGTCCCCTGAGGGGAGGCACATTACTTAATTCATAGAATCATAGGTAGGATTATGAGATGTGAAAGTTGAAAGGGTTTTGTTTTCCACCTGACATACAGAATTAGACAAATAATGGCAAGGTCATCTGAAATTTTCCTGGGCCCCTCAGAGCTGATGAACCAGTTTGGAAAACATTGCCCTAAAGGGGGGAAATGTGCAGAAACCCACCTAAAAGTGAGTTTAGAGCATGGCCTTTGGGGTCAAATAATGGTGGTTCTTCTCACTAACTGAAATTTGGCAAGTTATTGAAATTTTCAGAGGCCTTATTTTCTCATCTATAAAATGAGAATTCTAGTAAAGACTGTCGTAGAATTGTGCAAATTAAAGGAGATACCTGTAAAGTATTTACTGCAATGCCTGGATTTTAGTTCATCATTGTTTTAGAATATTAACCCTGTCCTTTCCTGCATGACTTTGATGTTCAATAGCATCAAAAATGTCCTATGGATAATTTTTCCTAGTTGAATAAACGTCTGTAATCAAACCTTTCATGTTTCACATCAGCACAAGAACTAAGGTTATTCATGGGGTAGAAGTTAAATACCCTAAAAAAATTTTTTTTAACTAAGGTTATTAATCTAGTTCCAAATCACCACCCTCCCCCATCATCCTTCAACAGTGAACTAAGGTCACCATGCCCTTCTGTCCCCCCGTTAGAGCCTCCAAATACTTCT
This sequence comes from Varecia variegata, assembly GCA_028533085.1. NCBI lineage: Eukaryota > Metazoa > Chordata > Mammalia > Primates > Lemuridae > Varecia > Varecia variegata. The sequence continues at coordinate 15,343,085 of CM052447.1, forward strand.
CATAGTCACTGACCTTGTTCATACCCACTTTAAAAAAAGAACCACATGGGTATGAGCTTCAGGAACAAGGGTACAATTAGACATTTATGTTCCCCTTCCAGCTCTTCCATTTATAAAGAAGGGGTAAGGAAACAAAACCCAGCTTAAAGAGAGAGGATGTTAAGCCCAGCTCTTGGCTGCTTTTAATTTGAGGCATTTCAGGATGGTTATTTCTCAAAGTCATTGAGGGCTAATGGTGCAATCCGATTTTGCCTAGATGAATTTCCCATGACAAACGATATTGGCTCATCATTTGTGGTCATGATGGAGTGCCAGTATTTTTCTTCCTCCAAAGCTTGAGTAGGACAGCACGGAGCTCTTATGTTCCTTAGGACATTTGTTTCCAATTTTGCAAACACTATGGATGTGGTTATTTTTGTAGCTCTGTTAGGAAAGTGCATGGCATTTGGTTTTTCTTGTTGGAGTTAATTATAAATCATTAGATTTCCAGTGCCCACAACAAAGTCCTTGGACCTTGAAGCTCAATCACTGGTGATTGCAATAGTCCTCCCCACACCCCCCACCTCTTGCTAAATCTCTCCATTTCTCATTATGGAGCAGGAGGGAGGAGGGGGCGTTATTTTAAGATGTTTTTATTGGCTTCTAAATGTGAAGCTTTGGTTCCAAGGTCTTCTTTTTTCCCAAAGCAAGATAAACTTTTGGGGGCTGTAAATCATGGGATTTTTGCATCACTTGACAGGATCCATGTTTAAAAGTCATTCCAATCGCCTCTCTGATGACTTAGGAAGCAAAGAAAGTTGCCTACGCATCATAAAAAGGACCCTTTCAGTAGCACTGGGGCTATGCCCAGATCTGGTGCCTTAGGACGATAAATCATTTCTATTTTCACCCCCTTCCCACCTCCATCTCCCATTTATAGAAAACAGCATTGTGACCTGACTGGTGACTTTAGGGCTAGCAAATGGCAAAACGGGGAGGCCCAAGATGGGGAGCCCTCCTCCGCCTCTGAACAGACCCCTCTTCGTGCCACAGTGAGGCCCCCACATCTTCGCACTACCCCAGCCTCCTGCTGTAAGTACCCAATCCCATCTCACATCTCAGCACAGCACCCACAGTCCCACGTTTTTCCCATTAAATTATCCCTGTCCTGAGTGTTATTTTCCCACAGGGCTCTGTTTCCCGCTAGAGAGCAAACGGTCACTCTCATTTTTAAAATAAATAAATAAATACCAGCATTCATGTATCAACAGGTGCCAACTATTAATAAAAGGAAGTGAGAGGAAGATTTGTTTTCCACTGTTGTGTTTTGGGGTTTTTTGATTGTTGTTTTTTTTTTTTTTTTTTTTTTACTTGCAAACCTTCCCTTCATTCACGCCCTTCTTCTTTGCTTGAATCAGAGTGGGCAGCTGAGACTCTCTTGTTCACGGCTCTGTCTCCAGTGCCTAGAACAGCACATGACACACTGCAATCTTCAGGAACTATTTGTGAACGAATGAGGGCCCCTCCCGCTCTTCCTTCCTTCCCCCACCCTTGAAGCCCACCTTGCGGGGGACCCTGGGAGCAGGGTGAAATAGGCTCAGCGTACCCTGGAAAGTTGATGCCACAAACCACTTAGCTCAACTTTGCCACTTCCTACATGAGGAAACTGAGGCCCAGAAAGGGGATGTTTCCTTCCCAAGATCACACAGTTAGTGACTGTGCTACAGAACCTGATATCAGGTCCCTGGACTCCCGGGACAGGGCTCATCCCCTCAGGGTTTGCTGCCTTTTCTTTTTCTTTGTTTTTCAACATAAGCCTTCTGGAGAAGCTTTGCTAAGAATAACCCAGACGTCCTTAACAGTTTCCTAGGAGGATCTTCCTTTTTTTTCTGTACTTTCTATGCTGGAGTTCCAAATATTCCTGTTGCTTGAAGACAATTAGGCTATATGAAATAAAAAATCAAGTATATTATCCCTTCACTTTATTTTCCATGCAAAAATATATATTTAAAAGTCAACGTTGGTCAAGTGCGGTGGCTCACTCCTGTAATCTTAGCACGCTGGGAGGCTGAGGTGGGAGGATCGCTTGAGCTCAGGAGTTTGAGACCAGCCTGAATAACAGCAAGATCCCATCTCTACTAAAAATAGAAAAAATTAGCTGGTCATGGTGGTGTGTACCTGTAGTCCCAGCTACTCAGGAGGCTGAGACTGGAGGATCACTTGAGCCCAGGAGTTTGAGGTTGCTGTGAGCTATGCTGATGCCACGGCACTCTAGCCCGGCAACTGAGTGAGACTCTGTCTCAAACAACAACAACAACAATAACAAAACAACAACAACAAAAAAGTCAATGTTGCAGTCTAGTACACTGAAGGGAGGTGGTGATAGGAAGAGGAGAGGCAGAGAACAGCTGGCGTTGGGCACACATTTGAGAGCTGGCCCAGGTCCACCCTCTGTCAAATGATATTGATCTTTGATTTCGATCTCCACTTACTGAAGAACCAAACTAGATACATTCGCTTTAAATGATTTTCTCTGTGTTTGTATAAGAAGGAAACAGACTGGAAAATACACATAGATAATTGCCAGTTCACTCTAATGAGTTTGGCCCCAACATTCCACTAAAATAGCTCTTATTAGTGCAACCAAAGACCTCACTAAATCCAAACAGTATTCCCTAGTCTTCATGTTTCTTCTCTTCTCAGCAACATTTGACACTGGCAACCCCTTTCCTTCTCCGCACACCACTTCCCCATAGCTGATGAGGCTCTACTTTTAAATACACACCCGCACCCGCACACGCGCGCACACATACACACACACACACACACTCTTACTCACACACACACGTGCCTTATGATTATGAGAGAAGTAGGGGATTCTGAAAATGTAAGTTCTCATCCCCCTCTATTTCTGCCCCCAGGAAACCCCACAAGCTGGAGACACAACTGAGACAATAAGCTTGAAAGCAACACGTACAGCTTGGAGATTGTCTTAGGGTGGCTACCACTTACAAGTGACCCTGACATAAGGATGTCAGGACACATTTACGGAGGTGATCCCAGGAAGCGCCCGGAGGAAGTGAAGGAGGAAGTAGGCAGGGAAGGGAGGAAAGCCAATTAAACACAGGTTATCTGAATCAGCAGGTTATCACCAAGGGCAACTGGGGCCTCTGCCCCACGAGGGATCCTCTGAGAGGCTTCGGAAACACACCTCGGAATTGTCCCCACTGGCGGGTGAAGGAGCTGGGGAATTTATCCTCTAACCCTCGTCCCACATCGGTAGAAAACCCGCAAGGGGCATCAACTCTGCCATGCTCTGGTCTGCCCCATGTGGCCCCCACGGGCTCTGCAACCCCCAAACCCCCGCAGGACAGCCTGGGCCTGTAAAGGAGCTGTCTGCAGACGTCCCTGTGGAGGGCTCAGGGCTGATGTGCAGGCACCAACAGCATCTGCCAGAGAACCACAGGTGATCAAAAGCTGCCCACTCCTCCAAAAAGAATGCCCTGCCGCTGAGGATGTCGAGCCTGTGGGGGGCTGGAGATGGAGCTTTAGCTGCACCAAGAAATCATACGAAATCCAGTGGGAGGCTGTCTTCTCCTCCGTGTAGTAGACTTACTCCTTCTTGCCCCTGCTCGGTCTGCAGGTCTCAGCTTTAAAGATTAAAAAAAATATATCTTGGGGAGGCCCCGACCTGCTGTCATGCCCTTCCCTTGGGTAACGCTCGCGCTGACCATAAATAAGTGTCCATCTTCCGCAAAAGACATCGCGTTCTCTTAGTGCAGGAACATGTCTGTCTTATTTGCTTCTGTGTCGTGGGACCTGGCACAGAGCCTGAGTAAACATCTGTAGGGGTGTTTTGGGGGCATGTATTTAACGTAGCTTGATTGTGGGTCATATTGTATTTCGTGTGAAAGGGCCAAGCTAGGTCCTGGCTCATTTTTGCCTGTTTTCACCTGATCAATGGAGCTTCTTCTGTGGTCCCTCAAAGCAGCTGAAGCCAGTAAAAACCGAGGTGGGAGTATCCCATCAAGTTTCATTAAAGGAAATTCGCTAAAGCTTCCTCCCTCCAACTCCTGACTGTCAGGACCCATTTATAAAGCACAGGGCTTACAACTACAAAGGATTTAATCAGCTTGCCTCTTTTCTTGAGAGGGTGAAAGCTCCACTTCCTCCTAGGTGAGCTGTGTGATGCTGTCACTGCCTCTTCTGGGAAGGGCAGGCCTACTCCATTCAACGACTAGCATTTCCTCTGGATTTTATTATCCTGGAGCCTTTCATAGCAGGGGACAATAGTCTTAGGGAGGGGACTGGCAGGTTGGCTGCCCTCAGACAACATGGAGGGAGAAAGGAGAGCAGACAGGGAGAGGCACCCGAGTCACTCTTAGGGGACTGTCCCCCAATTCTCTGCCAATGTGTTTTCAGTCAAGACAAATAGCAGTAATTCACTCATATTAACTCAAGTAAAGGGTCTCTCTCTCTCTCATTCTTTATATTCCTCTCTCTAACAACAAATTTGTTCATTATTTCTGCATCATCATGTGTTCCTCTCTTCCTATATTAACATTTTAATTCTAGCTCCTACTGCTGCCTGATAATGGGCTCTTTGTTTCTCAATTCCATATCCCAAAAGAGGAATCTGACTTGCCCTGCTTATTTGAATTGAGACAAATTCCAGAAGCAAGTCATAGGTTATCGAACAGCCCATAGACAATGCTAACTTGGAGACCAATATTGTCCAATCAGTGTGGCAGGAATGAGAATGGGAAAAGAGAGTTTGAAGGCATAGAACATAGACATGCCCACTCAGGTGAGTGTGAAGGCAGAATTCCCTAAGAAAGCAGTGTGGATGGTACACACAGCCAAAAATATCAACTGTTCCAGTCCTCTCCCAACAAGGGCTGGTAGCTGGTGGCTAAGATGCAGAAATTTAAATTTTTTTGAGACAGTTGCGTGAGAGCCTCTCCCTCAATGTCCCCACTCAGACTGACCATGTACAACTATAAGCATCTTCAACTCTGCCTGGGGCTTTTGCCAATAATGGGTGCCTGCCCAACCTGTGCTCAAGGCCAGCCAGAGGGGCCTGGGAGTCAATGGCATCAGGTGCAGATGGGAGTTGGTAAATAGCCCAGAGGCTTTGGCCCTTAGGTGAGGCAACTCTGTAGCAGGTTCCACACCTGCTCCCAGAGGTCCAGAGCACAACTGAGCCACAGTTTCCCACAGAAATATGGTGCTCAACTACCGCTCCCTTCCCTTCCTTGTCTCACTGCACTCCACTGCCTGTGCCTCTGAGATTTACAAATCCTAGTTCAGGGTGTACTTCCTGAGAGCTCAACCTACAAAAGGAATTCTCCAGGTTTAAGAGTTTGAACAATACTTTCTCCAGATCTATGCTCCAAGTCTTGTTCTCCTCCCACTGTGTCAAGGTTCCCTTGTTCCTTTTCTACGAAGCAATCACCTCAAAACACACAGATAGCAAGGCAATGACAAAATCCACAAATGTATCATTTCCTACTGTAAGGTGTGTTTGCTCTACTGATATCATTGGGCAATCAGGTGGTTAGCCCCTAGAACTTCTGAATTTGTGGAACAGGTTGTGTCTCCGCAAGAAAAACAATAACTTAAGCGAGCTTAAGAAATGAACCAAGTGATCCAGTCTCAGAAATCTGTTACAGTTGGAAAAATGTAGTCAACAATTAAAAAGGTAATTTAAAAACAAAATAAGTTCTTCAAATGGAAAGGTAGACTATGTCCATGCTTAAGAATTCAACGTCAACATCATAGAGATGTCAATCCTGCAAAGTTAATGTATAAATTTAACGCAATACAAATAAAAATTATCAGCAGTGTTTTTTAACTATTTTCGTATGGAAAAATAAACAAGTAAAACTAGCCAGAAAAAATCCTATTAAAAAAGGTAATAAGGGAAAATTAGCCCTGCCAACTATTAAAATCTAATATAAAGCTACATTAATTAAAGCAACATAAGACTGGCCCATGAATAAACATATCAATGGAATATTCCAATACTAGACCCCAAAACATACAGAAATTTAATATATGATAAAGGCATATTATTAAAGAAATGCATTCACATAATGGGTAGCCATATGGAAGAAAAAAAATTGAATCCACTCCTGTAGCCTTAAAAGAAAATAAATTACAGATGGAGCAAATATTTAAATGTAAAAAATGAAAACCACAAAACTATTAGGAAAAAATGGAAGAAATTTTTGTGCAATCTTGGAATGGGGAAGGCCTTTCAAGCATGACATGTAAATCAGAAGTCATGGAAGAAAAGACTTTTAAATTTGACTACACAAAAATAAAACATTTTACACACCAAAAACCTCCATAAGCAAAGTCAAAAGAATACATAACCAAAAAAAAAGAGGTAGATTTGTGCAATTCATATCACAAATGGTGTAGTTCCGTAGCATATAAAGAGCTCCTAGATGTTCTTACACAAAATCAGCAACTTAATATTTGCTAATAAATGTGCAAAGGATACAAGCAGACAGTACATAGAAAAGGAAGTATAAATGCTCCTAAAGAATGACTGGTTTCAGTCGTAATAAGAAATGCTTAATGTTACTAATAATAATATAAGTGCAACTAAAAGTATAGTGAAGTGCCATTTTTCATCTACCAAACTGGCCGCACGGGAAAGTTGAGCATCACTCTGTGTTATTGAGGATGCTGGGAAACAGCCAAACTCACACTCCTGGTGCAAATATGAAGGGCAGCGTCTACCGAAATTATAAATGCACGAACCTTTGGATCCAGCACTTCCATGTCTGTGGGCAGTTCAGAATCCTCTCTAGACTGGGGTAGGTGAACTTTTTCTATAAAGGGTCAAATATTAAATATTATAGGCTTTGCAGGCCATGTGGTCTCTATCTCAACTACTCTATCACTGGAATGTGAAATCAGTCACAGACAATGTACCAATGAGCTTGGCAACATTGCAATAAAACTTTATTTGCAAAACAGCCTGTGGGTGGGATTTGGCCTATAGGCCGTAGTTTGCCGATTTCTACTCCAGGAGGCAGCAGGAGCAAAAAGGCAGAGCATACCCTTGCTGTGTCAGGAACTACTGGTTGTCCCCAAGTTCCATTCCTCCCATCTAGTAAAAGATCTGCAGCTGGGACTCAGATGCCCAGTCAGGGACCGCATTATTTCTCAGCCCTCTTTGTAGCTTGTTGGCCACGTAACTAAGCTCTCCATGATGTGTGAGCAGAGGTTCTGTGTCCAACCTCTGACTCATTTGCTTAAGAAATCTCTGTCACTGGACTTCACTTCTTTTTCCCCTTCTCACTGACTACTGACAATGAACAGAATGACATTAAAACATATTCTTAAAAGGGCAGAGCTGTCATCGACTGAGGCCCTTGAATGACTGAGTGGGGCAGAGTGGCCCAGTCCTGCATGCAATAAAAATTGTTGCAAACCTGACCTGGGGGAGAAAATGTTTTTGCTTCACCACCTCCTTCTGAGAAGAAGTTAGCATTCCTGATAAAATGCTTAAGCAATTCTCTGTGAACTTTAATGGGATTAAGCTTTGCTCTGGGAAACCAATTACCCACATGCCCAATTACCCACACACTCAGTTGCCAACTGTCAGTCAAGGGCCTAGTGACCTTTAACCAGACTTTCTTTTCTTTCTCTGTCTAGTCTAGCAATGATTATCTAACTATACTCTTTTCCTATAAAATGTCCCTGCAAAAGCAAATTTGGGAAGTGGACTTCTCAGATCCATTTCCCTCACATGCATGATCATAATAAAATTTTGGTCCATGCTCATGGCTAAATTGTCCAAAAAGCATTCTCCAACACTTGGAGCATTCACGTGCTATGGTGACATTAAGTAAGAAACAAATTTATTTTTCTTTGAGTGATTAAATTTGGGTATCTATTGCAGCAACATAACCTACCCTAATAATTTTACACTTTAGAAATTCGCTCTAACTTATTAAATGCTTACTCTGTGCCAGAGAGCATATTAAGCCCTTTATATGCATTATCTGTCACCAAATATCATTTTTTTCCCCATGGTAAAGATCTGAAGCTAGGACTGGATGTCTGGCCAGGAACCACCACCACCAATAATAATGGTGGCAGCAGTGGTAACAATAATGGTAGCTAATGCTTATTGAATGCTTACTATGTTCCAAGCACAGAGCAAAATTCTTTATATATTATTCTTTACAACCTTATGGGGGTTCTTCTTAAAAGAAAAAAAAAACCCTCTCAATTCAAGTTTAATCACTAGCATTAAATTAATCTCTCTGATAGGTTAATATATTTCATTTAGAAAATGAAAGTAAATCTGCTTTTCTATGATAAATTTTTGACAGTAACACTCAACCCACATGAATACGAGGAGGGCCTCGAATCTGCAGTCTTGGCAGCCAGAGCTCTGAGTACCCACAGCCCAGACTAGCCCTGAAGGAGTGGAAGGGCCTCCCTGGAGAAGCACTGCAGCCCTTGCAGGGGTGAAAAGAGCCCCTCTCAGGGAAAGACTCCTACCAGGTGAAGGAGCCTATGGGATTGTGCAGAATTCAGCTTCTCCATTGACACCCTCTGGCAGCAAGAAAGAAGCAGTTGAGACAGTAAAGGGATTTATCCCCTTGGGTCCAAAGAGTAGCTGCCCACCCTGTTCTTTGAGACTCAGAAAATATCCTGGAATTCATAGCCATTGTCAGGTCATGGAAGTCTCAAGAAAAAGATATTTGGAGGACCTGTTTGTGAGGAAGAGGTTAAGCAATCTATTGGAAAAAAGAAATCAACCATCCATTCACTTCACAAATGATTATTGAGCATTTACTATGTGCCAGGTACTGTTCAAAACATTAGGGATACAACAGTGGACAAGGTAGTCAAAGAGATGTAACCATATTTGTACCCTATGGTCGTGGAAAAATTCATACGAGCCACCTAATATAGAATCATTTTGTAATATCAAATGTGTTTTTTCACTTCTCACTCATCCACCCATCTCACACAGTGCATCTAACCCTCACCCAGGCATAGGGATGTCCACATCCAACGTTGGTTATATACTGTCCAACGCTGGCCTCATTGGCCTGCCCCACAGACTGAGATTCTCCCTAAGAAGGAATCATTCCTCTGGGTTCAGACCTTGCAAATGCTGGAGTCCCTATTTAAATGCAAAGAGCCCTGCAGCCCTGACACCTTACATCATTGTCATTCATTAACACCTTTCCAGTGTAATAGCTACTGGGAGGGTGAAGACATCCGGTGAGGGAGAGCATCTAAGAGGCTGTTTCCAGGAAAAACAGGGCTAGCTGATGGGGCTCAGCAGGTATATGGGAAGGGGGCTGCCAAGTAGTTGAAGAAAGCTGAGATGAGCACAAAACCGTTTTTCCCTACACCAGAGTGACTGAAGGACTTTCCTGGGGGAGAAACCAGAAGGCAACAGGATGATGAGTAACAAACTGAAGGATGTCTCGTTTTAGACCATGCAATTAAACTACTCCTGTTTGTTTTCACATTTACCTGCAGCCCTTAAAAAGGTTCACAGTCCTTTGTAGAAGTAGGCAGGGTGTGTAACAACATACAGAAAGTCATTACTTAGTAGGAATGCACCCACACAGGCTCAGTAAGGTTTTAATACAGTGAATAACTAAGTCGGAAGCTTTGATGGGGAAGAGACCTCCAAGAGGTACTCACTGATCACTCTAGGGCTAATCCAGGGCTTGGTTTAGCTGAACAGGATATATAAGTTACAGACACAGGCTGAATAGCCCAGACCATCAAGAAGTCTTCAGAGGCTATTTGGAGTAAGAAAGGGGTGGCTGGCAGAGGGCAGAACAGGGATGACAGCTTGATTAGTTTTCTACGGGTCATCTATGATGCCAGTCATCTTCCCTGTTTTCTCACGAAATCTTCAGTAAAAAGTCCATCCTTGTTCATGTGCTTTGGAGGGTTCCCCAAAGACCTTAGGGAAGGGCTGTGAGCACGAGCTATCCACAGAGGCCTGCCGCATCTGGGTTCCAATTATAAATATTTAAAGAGCTCAAGTTGTACAAGGCCATGTGCATGGAGCCTGCTACTTAATGTGAGGTTCTTGGTTTGGGAATGAGACCTTTTAATGGTGGCAAAAGGTCTGGATGTTCAAAATATGGTGTTTCCCTGGGACAATACCAAATCAATGCTTTATATTCAAACCCCAGCTCCCTACTTTCCAAAAATGAAGATGCCTAACCCTCAAAGCTAGTGGAACATAGCAGGTATCATTTCCCCATTTTCAGGACACGTGACTCAGGCTCAGAGAGGCTAGAGAACACCATCACAGTCACCTCACCAATAATGACAAGAGTCAGAGAGGCTAGCTCTCCACTGGGAAACAGACACAACTCTTGGGGCCTGGAAATCACACTAGAGCATAGAGCTTTATGAAGCTGATTTCCTAAAGGACATCCCATCTTCTTCACCAGAAGGCTGTTGAGACACCATTGGGTGGCACTATTGCTTACATTTTAAAATTCCAGGCCATCAAGCTGAGTCCAGTTTCAAGTCCAGCAGTAAAAAACATAGCAGAGGATTATCAAAAGGGCTCTGGAAAACAGCTTCCCCCAACGTATATCAAAACAAGGTTCTTCAACCACAGAAAGGTCAAGATAAGATATGATTTCTTGGAAAATCACCCAACTTACATAGAAGACACAGTCTACCAGATTCAATGAGCATTAGCATCCTCATTACAATTTCCATGTAATTTTATATCCTAAAGAGCTCTACTCTTGGTGCAAGATGGATTTTCGGCAATTGGCACTCACTTCTGTTTAGGGGCTAATGGGCGAAGGCATACTGTGTGTGGCTTTTCCTTTCCGCAAACATGCTTATGCCTTGGTTAGTCAATTACCCCCATGACTCCTATATCCATTTACAGTAATTTCTATTAAGGAAGGTTCCACTTTTGCACTAATGGGAGCTTCAGTGATCAACTCAAGGTCCCTAGCTACTATGTTTAGCTACTATCCCTGCCAGACCTCCAAGACCTTTCTCAGCATTATAGAAAAAGGGATCTTTGAAGAGCATAATGGTTCTCATTACTCCTCCTCCCACACCCACCTCACTAGCAGACAGAAATCAGCATGGGTGACAGCCAGCAAATAAACACTGAGAACAATTGCTACAGTTGTCATTGTCTGGCGTAACACACACAGGCACACATGTGCCACACACAATGGATTTTGTTCAATAGCAACCCTATATTAATTATATTTTTCACTGTTAATATTTTTTTACTGATTTAAATAGTTTTTTCCATGCCCTGCTATCCCAGAGTAAAACCAGACATGCCCACTCTTCATTGCACGACAATGAAAGATTCCATGATCACGATGAATTACATGTGCCATCTTTCTTCAGTGGCACAATCCCAGCTCATGACAGCCAGAGGAACAACAGGGGAGAAGGAAGAACCAAACACATAAGTCATATATACAATTGGAGGGGAAAAAACGATAGGGAATTATACCAAAGTTTAACGCAATGGACATGGCTGGTGGTGACAGCCCTCACTATTCAAGCTTGCAGAAAACTTAGCAGAAAAAGCCCCGGGACAGAGATTTTTAAACAGAGTCCTTTCCTTGCTACTCAAAGTATGGCCCACAGAGCAGCGGCAATGGTGTCACTTGGTAGAAATGCAGAATTTGGGGCCTCACCCAGATCTACTAAATCAGAACCCGAATTTTAACAAACATGCAGGTGGTATGTGTGATGTTTGAGAAGCAGAGCCCTAGCCCATGAGGATGTGAGCAAACAAAAGCCTCCCTGTGAGGAAGGGCCAGTTCTCACAGAGTTTGGCTAGAAAGAACCCAGCCCAGAACGTTAAGAAAGGAAGGAAAGTTTTAACTTTTTAAAATGTGTTCCAGGAATTCTTGCCCATGAATTTTGAGGCAGTCAACTGGACAATGTGATGAATTTAACAAATTATCTTTGTTACTTTCTACTTGTACTCTGAACGTGCTGTGTCTTACAGTGGAAGCGTTTGGAAGTTGCAATGTGACATAAAGATTCGCGTTTTATTAGCTACTAGCAACTTTGTCCTTTTATGTGATGTTTCATATTCTGTTGCTTTTTATTTATTTATCATATTTCTTAGAGACATTAACAGGGTCTTGATATGTTGCCCAGGCTGGTCTCAAACTCCTGGCCTCAAGCGATCTTCTGGCCTCAGCCTTCCAAGTTGCTGGGGGATTACAGGCTTGAGCCGCCTCGCCCGGCACATTCTATCACTTTTAAATCCAGTCTGTTGTATCTGTATCTCTTATAATTTGGAAAATTAGATATGATGGTTGAAACTTAAAATAGATTTTCAAAGTTGAAATCATGAAAATATAGGGTTTCTGTGAGAAAATACCTCAGAGCTCAGGCGGAATTGGTGAACCTTTCTTATTCCTTTAAGGACCAGTGTGTGATGCCCAGAGATGCTGCCTCTCTCAGCAGACCCTCCCCACTTTGCAGAAAACGTTGTCTAGATGATAAGCAAAACCATTAGTATTTAGTATGGATGTTCAGGGCTAACACTCAGTGATTCACAATAGAACCGCATTAGGTGTTTACAGCTGGTGGCCAATCCAAGCAGTCAGTGCTGATGGTTTAAATATTTTCAGTATCACCCCATTCTATACTCTAACTAGTGCCATAGACCCTGGAGTGTCGGGGGAGTGGAGAACTACAGCCATGCAAAAGCTTGGGTAAGAGATTTCCCTTTCCCTCCATCATGCACAAGCAGAACCACCTTCCCTTCACGCAGATACAGCGTAGGCTCAGCAGGTGCATGTGTACCTGGTCTGATTTGAGGACACCTGCAAGAGTCCAGACGGGTTTCCCTTCACCCACTATTTTATTTGAGTCCCCAGGAAAATCCCCATTTTGAACCTACCTCACCCCTACCAAACAAAAGGGCCTTAAGTACACAATAATAACAATAGTAAAAGCATTAGAGGTGAACAGTGAGAAGCCCAGATCATTTTTGATTCATTTACTCACTCTACAATCGTTACTGACCATCTTCTATGTGTAAGCAGGGTTTTAGGTGCTATGCAACAACAGGAAACGAAACAGACAAAATGACTCATTATCATGGAGCTTACATTCTACTCAGGGGAGACATTAAACAATAAATATAAATATAAATAATGAATTATATGATCTGTCAGATGGTGATAAGTGTTATCATTTATAGTGTGGTGGGGGCAATCGGGAAGGGTAAGTGGAAAGGTTATTTGAGCAAAGACTTGGAGGAAAAGAAGGAGTGAGCCTTGCAGATTTCTGAGAGAGGAGCACTTTGCAAAATCGGCACTTTGAGGAAGAGAAAGGAAGCTTAAGTGCCTAGAGCAGAATGATCAAACGGAAGAGTAGAAGGAAAGAAGGGCAGCCAGGTAATTTGGAGTATGGATTAAGTAAGGCCTTGTAGACTGTCATAAAAACTTAAGCTTTTACTGAGTCCACTTGGAATCAATGGAGGGTTTTGAGCAAAAGAACGAGTCTAGCTGCTGTTTGAGAATAGACTTCTGGGGTAAACAAGAATGGAAGCAGAGAGACCAGCTGGTAGATTTTTGCAATAATGTAAGTGAGAAAGTATAGAAGTCTGGACCAGAGTGGTTGCAGTGGAAATGGTGAGAAGCGGTCAGATTCTGGATATGTTTTGAAGGTAGTGCCGAGATCTGCTGATGTTCTGAATGTAGGGTAGGAGATAAAGAAATCAATGATGATACCAATGTTTATAGCCTAAGCAACTTGTGATGGAGCAAGTTTATGAGAGGAAGATCATGCTCATTTTGGACGTGTTGGTTTGAGAGGTCTATTAGACAGCCAGGCGAGGATGTCAAACAGAAGCGTTCAAAGGTGAGGTGCTGGGCAGGAGATATACATTTGGGAGTTGACGGGATATGGAGGTACTTAAAGCCATGAGATTGGACAAGAGTCCCTAGAGGAGAAATACAGATTGATAAGAGGGACAAAGACTGAGCCTGAGGCCCTCCAATAAGAGGTTGAGGGGGAACCAGTGAGACAGGAAGAAAGCCCAGATCGAAACCAGCAGGACATATCCTATTATTTGTTCATCTATGGCAAAATGAAACTTTGAAGAATTAATCAGTGGAATCTTTTGTTTTATTTTTGTTTTCCTGTATCAGAAGGGTGATGTTTTACCTTTTGCTGTCCTTCCTCTGTTCAAATAAGACCTTAGTCTCCACTCTCTCAGGGAAGGATGGTCACAGAAGAAACACAAAGAGAAATAAACATCACCCTTTAAACCTCCAAAAGCAAAAGTCCTGACATAAACAAGTGTTTGTGAGGGTAAAAAATTGCTTGGCTACTTTTTTATTGACACAAAGAGAGGAGAAAAACTTCTCTGTGCTAGAGGCAGGGAGAAGAGTTAGGAAGGATGCAGGAAATATGGAAGCGTCTGAAGAGTTTGTAGTCCTAGTTCTATAACTTATTGGTGTATAACTTGAGGGAAGCACCTACGTTTTATAAGCCTCAGTTTCCCCATTTCTGGGAAGAAGCCCTGCATTCAGCCCTTCCCAGTACAGTCCAAAAGCAAGGAAATGATAGACACACACACACACATACACACACACACACACACACACACACACACACACACACCCCTGATAAGTCTGGGAATTTGGGAATAGAGAACACCTATGCCCCACTTTTTGCTTGGAATCCTAGGAGACTATAGTTTTGCAATATTCTGCATACTGTCAAGGCATGGCAAGAATATACTATAGGTGACTTCAGGGGTACTGGGAGAGGATAGACAAATTTTCTCATGCCTTCAAAAAGGACATAGAAATTAAGCCAGAAATAAAGAGAGCCAGCAAATTTGAAGAGGCCTTGGAACAAGAATGAGTAGGCAAAACGGGCCAAAAGATCTGAATAAATATTTTCTGAAGAAGACATGTAAATGGCCAACATATATATGAAAAGGTGCTCTACATCATTCATCATTAGCGAAATGCAAATCAAAACCACCATGAGATATCGCCTCCTACCTGTTAGGATAGCTATTATCAACATCAAGCTATAACAAGTGTCGGCAAGGGTATGGAGAAAAGGGAACTTTCGTACAGTGTTGGGGGAATGTAAATTGGTACAGCCATTAAGGAAAACTGTATGAAAGCTCCTCAAAAAATTAAAAACAGACATACCATATGATCTAGCAAACCCACTTCTTGTGTACATCCAAAGGAAATGAGATTAGTATCTTAAAGAAATACCTGCACCTTCATGTTCATTGGAGCATTATTCATAATAGCCAAGATATGGAAACAACCAAAGTGTACATCAACGGCTGAATGCATAAAAAAAGTAGTGTGTACACACACACACACACACACACCACGAGATATTATTCACCCCTAAAAAAGAAGGAAATCCTGTCATTGTGACAACATGAATGAACCTGAAGGACATTATGCTAAACAAAATAAGTGAAACAAGAAAGACTAATTCTGTTTGATTCCACTTATACATAAAATCTAAAAAATTAAAGTCACAGATGCAGAGAGTGCAACAGTGGTTACCACAGCTGAAGGGTGGGAGAAATGGGGAGATGTTGGTCAAAGGATACAAATTTTAAGTTATAAAATAAACAAATCCCAGGGATCTAATGTACAGCATAGGTAGTAATGGGTGTGTTACTTAATTTGATGGTGGTAATTATTATACAATGTATGTGTATATAAAAGCATCATATTGTATACCTTGAATATGTAAAATCTTTGTCAATTAAATATTTTAAAATTAAAAAATAAAGACTTGTATATGCTTTAGTTAAAACACTTTTTAAAAAAACATTTAAGATTCTTTTTAAAAGAATCCTTTGAACATTTTGCAAGCCTTTTTTTAACATTGCAATGAGACTCTTACATCTAAAATCAATTAATAAAAATTAAAAGCTCTAATTCTACTTTGTAGATTTAGGTGATAATTTACCCTAGTTTATTAAAAGGCTACTTTTGGGCTTTCCCAACAATAACTTGGCAATTTTAATATGTTCTCAGTATTAATAAAAATCTGTGTTTTAAGGAACAAATGTTCAAACTGGCTTTTGAAAGGGTCCCCAGAGAACTGCTGTGGATAGCTAGTGACGTGAAGAAAACCCCACATTTACCATATAAAATTATCATCTGCATATCCACACACAGAGGCCCTTTCTGGAGGCTGTTTGGGGACTAAAGCCCTGGACTCAGGCTGTGCAAGGAACGGCAGGGAAGATGTCACCCCCTTTTCCTCCTGAGACCCATTCCCGTCTGATGTGGGTGCCTGTGAATGACAAATGAGCTCAATTGCTATGTTTGTGTTGAATGGGATGAATGTGGGCTATCGCCTCTTAAAACGCTTATTAAATGTGCATTTTTTGTCATTTAATAACTGTCATTTAATAACTATGTACTTGCAGATTATGAACAGAATTTCAAAAGCATTCAGCAACCAAATTTTTGTAAAAAGCCTGTAGAGTCAGTCAGCGATGGCTGTGAGAAGACAAGACAAAGGGGGAATTTGGGCAAAAGAAAAAGATCAGAGTTTAGTCCTCAAAACACAATCGAGGGGAGAGCAGGATTCAAAGGCAAGAATCTTCTGGGTAGGCAGCATTCCATTTATGAATTGCCTAGTCATCCAAATAAAGGTTTTCTAGACAAATAACAGTCATATTTTCCAAAACCTAAAAGGTACAGTGTTATTAGATAATGCTAAAACAGGTATATATACGACAGATGTTCATAGCAGCACTATTTACAACAGCCAAAAAGTAGAAATAGCACAAATAACTATCAACAGATGAATGGATAAACAAATATACAATGGAATAGTATTCAGTCATAAAAAGAAATGAAGTACTAATACATGTCACAACATGGATTAACCTCCAAAACATCATGCTAAGCAGCGGAAGAAGCCAGACACAAAAGGTCACATGTTGATTCCATTTATACATATTTATCCATTTAATCATACAAATGATTCCATTTATACAAAATCTCCAGAAGAGATAAATCCATAGAGAAGGAATGAAGATTGGTGGTTCCCAGGGTCTGAGGGGAGAGGGTGGGGAGAACATGCTGAGTAGGGAGGCTTTTACTTTGGAGTGATGGAAATGTTTGGGACTGAGATAGAAGAGGCAGTGACACAACACTGTAAAAGTACTCAGTGCCACTAAAGTGTTCACTTTAAAATGGTTCATTTTATGTTATGTGACTTTTACCTCAATGAATTTTTTAAATAATGCCTAGCCCATGGGAAGAAACCCAAAATTATTAGTAAATTTTATTATCAGTCCCCATCACATAAATACTATATTATCATTATGTTGTTATTCTTAAGAGATTGGTACAATCCAAAGACATCGAAGTCTGTCAATAGCATTCTGACTAAAGAATCAGATTCTCGGCTGGGCGCGGTGGCTCACGCCTGTAA
Source organism: Varecia variegata (assembly GCA_028533085.1). Lineage (NCBI taxonomy): Eukaryota > Metazoa > Chordata > Mammalia > Primates > Lemuridae > Varecia > Varecia variegata. Next base: position 15,360,521 of record CM052447.1, read on the forward strand.
TCCTAGCACTTGGGAGGCCGAGGCGGGCGGATTGTTTGAGCTCAGGAGTTCGAGACCAGCCTGAGCAAGAGCGAGACCCCGTCTCTACTAAAAATAGAAAGAAATTATCTGGCCAACTAAAAATATACACAGAAAAAATTAGCTGGGCATGGTGGCACATGCCTGTAGTCCCAGCTACTCGGGAGGCTGAGGTAGTAGGATCACTTAAGCCCAGGAGTTTGAGGTTGCTGTGAGCTAGGCTGATGCCACGGCACTCACTCTAGCCCCGGGCAACAAACGAGACTCTGTCTCAAAAAAAAAAAAAAAAAAAAAAAGAATCAGATTCTCTTCAAGAAACAGAAAGAGAAGGCAGCATCTAAAGAAATCAACATATTTGACAACACAGAAACCTACAGCAAGGGACACACAAATGCATAGGGGAGAGAGAGCCCAAGTCAGGCCTGAACACAAACACAGAGTACAATCCTAAAGGAATAAAGTCAAGAATACTAAACTGTTTCTTTTCATTGTTATTATATATAGATTATATATATAACACCAGCAAAAACCACACCCAAAACAAATGCTGGCCTCTCAGAAACGCTCAACAAATGACAGCTATGTTCATTGTTATTATTTAAATATTGCAGGCTGGGTGCAGTGGTTCATACCTGTAATTCTAGCACTTTGGGAGGCTGAGGCAGGAGGATCCCTTGAGGCCAAGATTTCGAGACCAGCCTGGGCAACATAATGAGACCCCATCTCTACAAAAAATAAAATAATTAAAAAGTTTTAAAAAATAAACATTGCAAGCTCTCTCATGTAAAAAGGGATTTGGTAAATTCCATGGTGAATTTTATAGTGATTTTAAGTGAATTCTTACTTACACAAGTATGTAAGCAATTTGGGTGCTACAAAAGTGGTCTGGTCTACTTTGCAAAGCAAAAAATTACACATAGATACGTGTAGGCAGAGGCTACATCCATCTGTCAGGGATGCCACAAGGTGTTTGCTCTCATTGAATGTGGGGTGATAACTACAGGGTTATATTGTAAAGATTCATATTAATAAAAGCACAAAGGAAGAAGGTATGGCCCAGTGCTTCACATATAGGGATGTATTCAAGGGGTGTTATTGCTATTGTAGTCACTTCTTTTATTAAGTCATTGTCAGAGAAGTTTCTTGCTCAGAAAAGAATGATCAACCCAACTCTCAGCAGTATGGCTTTATAAGAAGACCTATTGCTGAGTATATATTTGTTTACTTAAGAATATCTACCTCATTAATATTTCAGGAAGAGATGGAATCCATGGGCCTCTCAAGGCTGAGAAGTTGAGGACTCATAAAGATGTGTATTCCGGGATATTCATGGCAGCATTGTTTATAAAAGGTTAAGACTGAGAAATAAGTAAAATATACAAAGTTAGAGAACTACAAAAAAAAAAAAAATCACAGTCAGCCAGCCAGGTTTAAAGCTCCACTCAGCCTTTGGCAAGTTACTTAATTTCTCTCAGCAACATGTTCCTCTTATTTAGCACAATATCGGACATATAACAAGTCTTTCATGATGATGATAGTGATGATGGTGATGATGGTGATGATGGTGGTGGTGATGGCACCCCATCATGAAAAATGATGCTGTAGGTCTACCTTTTCTTGCTTCTTAAATAAAACTAGGATATGTTATTAAATGTTTAAAAGCAGGCCATACAGTGGGTGAAATGGACAATATCTTGACACAGTGATGAAAATCAGCATTGTCAATGGACATTGTATACCTCCAGATGTAATAGGCTGAGATAGACACAACATCCTGACCAAGTAGGAGTCTGGCCAAGAATAACTCACCTGAGCATATCCAAGAGAAAACATCAGTTTAATTAAGAGACATTCTATAAAATAAGTGCCCTTTATTCTTCTAAGTCAATGTCATCAAAGGCAAAGAAAGGCTAAAGAACAGCTCCGGATTAAAGGAGACCAAAGAGACATGACAACTAAATGTTATGCATGATCTTGGACTAGATTTTGTACTATGTGTACATATATATACACATGCAGAGTGAATGAGAGAGAATCATAAAGCATATATGACAAGATGCTAAAAATCAGTAAATTCACATAAAGGGTATCTGGGTATTCTCTATACTATACTCACAAATTTCCTGCAAGTTTGAAACTATTTCAAAGTAACTCATTCAAAAAAATCTATATAGAGGCCAGGCACAATGGCACCTGTCTGTAGTCCCACCTACTTGGAAGGCTGAGGCAAGAAGATTGCTTGAGCCCAGGAGTTTGAGGCTGCAGTGAGCTATGATGACACCACTGCATTCCAGCCTGGATGACAGAGCAAGACCCTGACTCAAAAAAAAAAAAATCTACATAGAAAGAAAAGTAGTGGGAGTAGAGATAAAATAAGATGGGCCATCAGATAAGATTATTATTGAGTCTGAGTGATGGGTACATGGGGTTGTAGTGAGTGCTTACAATTTTATTAATATGTTGCTTCAGCACCCATTTTTCAATATGTTTAACTTTCTCATACCAGAGCTGGGCTCATTCACCCTTGACACAGTTTCCAATACTATATCCCACAGTAACAGGTCTAGCTGGTAGCCAGAGATAAAATTTAGAGGCTGGGCTCCTTGTTTTCCCACCACTTCCGTTAAATGGACCATTCAGACATTTGTCTGCAAACTTAAAGTGCCCACCTGTCTGTCACAGTGTGACCTCCTGGAACTAGTGACTGCTTGCTTTAAACCTGCCAATTAAAGCTCCCCTCGGAAAACCTGTTTGGATAAAGCCCAGGACCCAGTAAAGACACTGGGCCATGGGTCCCTTCTCTCTCTCTCTGCCTGTGCTACCCAATCTGTGTGTGTGTATGTGTGTGTGTTTCTGGCCTCAGGGCATGCTGTGTACCCTCCAGGGTCTGGAAGTACTAAAATCTCTTAAACTTTCACATTGTGGTTGTCATTGAAGCTGGGCCACCCAAAAGGGATCCATGTAGGTGCATCCCCCGGTGGTACTCTTTTGTCTGGGCTTCTCAACTGCTGGGGACAGCAGTTACCAGCTAAATTGATAGAGTTTCATCCAAAATAAGGGTTCACCACACTCTCCTGCCTACTTCTGTACATATGTAAAAAGTAAGCCATGAATAAAATGATTGTTTTGTAAAATGTATGTGCTGGAATGTGTGTGCGTGTGTGCACACATCTATATGTATGCATATGATCATGTGTGTGACTATGATGTGTGTGTGTATGTGTGCACTTGTGTGTGTGTTTGTGTGAGGAAGTGTGCACATATCTGTACAAAAGGGTATTTACCAAAGGGTTCAGAGTGCCTCTTTCTCAAGCAAGGCCAGGTAGGGGAGTGGTGAAGAGCAAGGGTTTCAGACTACCTGAGCTGAAGTTCAAGCTCTTCCAACTCTTAGGCGGAGCTGGGCTTTGATCTTAGGAAACTTACTTAACCCCTTTGTGCCTCAACTTCCCCATCTGTAAATGTGAGTGATAGTAGAAACTACTTCCTAGGGTTATCAGTGAAGTATAAATGTATTAATATATGTAAAGTGCTTAAAACAGTGCTTTGTCCTGTTTTTACTCTTATTTTTAGGCAGTAACATCATGGGTAATTTCAATGTCTCCTTTACATTCTTCCTTATTGTTTGAACTTTTAACAGTGATTTCATCATCTGGGGAAAAAAAGAACTTTTTAAAAACATTTTCAAAATAGAGAAAGAGGAAGAAAGGGAAGAAGGAAAGAAAAGATTTGCTCTCCTGGGCTACTTTCATTTCCCCTACAGCTGAACTTTGTGCCTTCACTGGATAATCTTAATTGCTATTATTTGAAGAAAATTTGAGGAGATTTTTTTCCCCAGAAAATGAACATTTCTTTTGTAATGCAAATAGTTTTTCTCCAATGTATTTCTCCTATAATGTAGGGATTGGAAATTTCTTAAAGGAAGGGTATCCATGAATGTCCATCCAGATACTGGTAATCTTTTTTTTTTTCCTAATTTTTTATTTTGATAATTTTAAACATACAAAAGTTGAACAACGAACACCTCGGTAGCTGCTACTTAATTCCAAGAATGGTTAGCATTTTGCTATATGTGCTTTCTCTCTCTCTCTCCTCTCTCTCCACCTGCACATATACACACACACACACACACACACACACACACACAAATAAATACCTTTTTTCCTGAACCAACTACGTTGCAGCAGGCATCATTCCACTTTTCCCCTTAACCCTTCAGCATGACTTGCTAAAAAATAAGCACATTCTCCTAGACAACTGCAATAGTATTAGATAATGGAAACTACATTCCCACATCAGTAAATATTGCCATACAATTATTTATTCATTCCACAAATATTTATTGAGGATTTACTATCAACCAGACAGTGAGCTAGAGTGATGAGTAAAACAAATAATGGTTCTTACCTGCCTGGAATGAGAGAAACCGCCACTTGAAAACAGTCACACAGATCACTGTAGAATTACAAATGTGGTTTGCGTCATAACACGCCACAGTATATCCACTTCAAACTCACTTTTGATTACTACTACTAGTAACAGTGATGGCTAGCACTGATTGTCATAGGAATTAGGAGATTTTCAGTTGCAAACAGCGGAAACCCAACTGAAACTAGCTTAAAAGAAAAAGAATTTATTGGCTCACTCTAGGCACGAGCAGAAGCAGGAGCTTAAATGACGGCTCCCGTCGCATCTCCAGACCCCACTGTCCTCCTCATTGGTGATTTAAAGTCTCAGGCAGCCTCTCTCTATGTGACCAAAGAGATGGGAGATTGGCAGTCCGAATATACTAGGCCCCTATAATTCTACAACCCAGAGAAAGAGAGATGCTTGTATCCCCAGGTCCATGTGCCAATCCTGAAAGAAAACCCGCCTGCCCAGGCTGAGTCATGTGCCCTTTCGGAACCAATCATCCCGCAGGCCAGAGGGATGGAGGACACCCATTGGCCAGGCTGAGTCCTATCCCCGCCCATTGTACCTGCGGAGGCGCAGGGTCCCTTCCCGCCAAACTCCGAAAGATGGTTCTTGTGCCTGCTTAAAGGGATTGGATGGTCAAAAGCCATTCAGCCACCCCATAGCAGTGTCTGAAAGTCTGTCCCTCCTCAGGTCCTGGAAACCTGAGGAGGACCTGAGGAAGTGGCGGCCTGCATAACACAACGCACACACTGCCGGCCACACGGGGGAAGGAGGCAAAGGCTCCCGGATCCTCGCTTGGTCCGTGTCTTGACAGGCGGATTCCACCAGAGGTCAGGGCAGAGCGCACAGCAGGAATCGTCCCCGCTGGCTCTAACTCTTCAAGCCCGCAGCTCTCCCTGGAAACTCCCCGGACTGCAGCAGCCAGAAGCAAAATTCAGGCTGCAGCAGGGAACGATGTTTCCTTCAGAATTGGCTTTCTAAAGGGACGGGTCTAGACAGGTACGATGAGGAAGGTGATTTTTAAAACATTGTATTTAGTAGCTGCACATGTTCTGCTGAATGAGCACAGCTACTAGAGCCCCAGGATCGTGCAAAGTGATACATGAAATGTATTATGCCAGAGTGGAACCCACCAGAAAAGCCGGATTCTCATCTCCACCTCCACCGGTCTGTCTACACCCTTCCACCACCCTTCTGCTTGCTCATTAAGAGTTAGCCACTCTGATTGCCTTCTGCTCTTGGAATATGCCAACCTTGTTCCCACCTCGGAGACTTGCAGTTGTAATACCCCTTACCTTTAGAAAGTCCCTTTCCTAGACCTCTGCATAGTGGGTTCCTTCCTGTCAAGGAGGTCTCGGCTTAAATGTTAGCACCCCATCTGAAGTAATGTCCCACCCAGTAGGACTAACATATCCCCCATATTTCCGTCATATATCGCCCTCTCAATTTATCTGTTGATTTGTTGACTTGTTTTCAAGTTTCTGCCACCCCACAACAAAGCACCACAAACTCAGGGACTTTGTTTTGTGGTTTCCCCAGCACCTAGAATCGTGCCTCCTCAGAGCATTTAATACTTGTACTCCTTAAATGTTTTGAAATTAAAAAAAAAAAAACTCCACATATTTAGACATTTGAAAACATAACTAGCCAAAAATTATTATAGCTTTTCAAATTAGAAATGAAAAAGCCACCAAAGTGTCATACAGGTTCTAATTTCTAATAAGGTAAATATCGATAGCTGTAACCCACAGAAATAAACATCTGTTGCTATTTGGGGTTCTCAATAACTTTTTTAAGAGTAAAGGTTCTTGAAGACAAAAAAATGAGGAAACCACTGTGGATTATCACCAGCCATGACAGGTCCCTTTCTTACTATGACTTCACAAGGGGCCACTGTTATGGAATTTCAAGCACCTGTATAAAGTCCCTTGCTGAACTCAGGTTTTCAGTCTGTCTAGCTCAGGAAGCTGGTTTTCAGTGGCCTGAGAGATTATGACCAAAGTGTTATTTTTAATTTTTCTTTTTCTTTTCTTTCTTTTTTTTTTTTTTTTTTTTTGAGACAGGGTCTCATTCTGTCACCTGGACTAGAGTACCGTGGCATCATCATAGCTCACAGCAACCTCAAACTCCTGGGCTCAAGAAATCCTTCTGCCTCAGCCTCCTGAGTGGCCAAGTGGCTGGGACTACAGGTATGTGCCACCACCCCCGGCTAATTTTTCTATGTTTTATAGAGACAGGGCCCCAGTCTTGCTCAGGCTGGTCTCAAACTGCTGTCATCAAGCGATCCTCCTGCCTTGGCCTCTCAAAGTGCTAGGATTACAGGCGTGAGCTACCACACCTGGCCTCATTTTTTATTTTATTTTTGTTTTTCTCATTTTGCCCTTCTTCAGTCTTTTTTCTTTTATTTTTCTCAATTTTTTTTCTTTTTTCTTATTCTTTTTCTTTTTTTCTTATTTTCTTTTTTCCTTCTCTCATTTTTTTCTTACTTATTCCTTTTCCTCATTTTTTCTAATTTTTAGTATTTGGTGTTTTGTTTAGTTTTACTTTAGTCTGGCATCATGTTTTAATCCCATTATAAAGATCAGTTTGTCAGGTGGTCTTAAGAAGTGATCTTTAGAGGTAATCTCGACCAAGCTTCTCACCAGCTTTCCCCAGTTTTAAGCTGACCCTGGGACACCTTGCCTTCAAGCTGAGCACTAAATCCAACAGGCTGCAGGGCCCACAGCCACCTCAGCTGAGGACACCCATATTAGCAAACACCAGTTCCTCTGCACCATCATCAAGGGTGCCCTCACCATGGTGAAGGTGGCCCAGCACATCCTCACTGGGAAACACGTAGCCACGAGGATGATTGATAAGACTCAACAGAATTCCTCTAGCTTCCAGAGACTATCCTGTAAAGTAAAAAAGCATAAAGGCTTTGAATCTTCCCAACATAGTGAAATTATTTGACGTGATTGAGACTGAGTACAAGACTCCTTGTCATGGAGTATACCAGTAGAGGAGAGTACCTGGTGGCTCATGGAAGTATGCAAGAAAAAGAGGACCAAGTCAAATTCTGCCAGATGGTATCTGCTGTACACTACTGTCACCAAAAGTTTATTGTCCATAGAGACTGAAGGGCAGAAAACCTGCTCTTGGATGCTGACATAAACATCAAGGTTGCAGACTTCGGTGTCAGCGATGAATTCACCTTTGACACCAAGCTGTATACCTGCTGGGGCGGTCCTCTTTTTGCTGCCCTGGAATTCCCACAGCCAAATGTAAGATGGACCCATCATGGATTGACACAGCCTGGGAGTCATCCTCTGTACACTGGTCGGTGGATCTCTGTCTTTGAGGGTCAAAACTTCACAAAGCTGTGGGACAAAGTACAGAGTGGAATGGTTCATGGTCCCTTCCACTTGTCCATGGAATATAAAAACCTGCTTAAGAAATTTCTCATGCTCAGTCCCAGCAGGAGAGACACTTTGGGGCAAATCAGGAAGTATCCATGGATAAATGTATTTCATATTCCTCATGAAGATGAGAAACTAAACCCTGATGTGGAGCCACCCGTTGACTACATGGACCTCTTCCCCACCTGGCAACAGGTGAGTTGATGGTGTTCATAGATTATACCTGTGAAGAGATCTGGGCCAGAGGTACAACATGGTGATAACTACGTACGTATCTGCTCCTGGGCTACAAGAGATCAAAGCTGCAGGTCTATACCACCACCCTGAAACCCCAGCCTTTGTCTGACCTGAGCAATAGCAGATCCCACAAGGAACAGCATGGGGTCTCTGCCAACCCCATGCATGAATTTCAGTGACCCTGCCACTCCTGTCTTTAATTGCTGCATTAGTTTGCTAAGGCTGCCATAACAAAATACCACACACCAGTGGCTTCAACAACAGAAACGTATTTGCTCACAGTCCTGGAGGCTTGAAGTCCAAGACCAAGGTGCCAACAGGGTTAGGTTCTTCTAAGGCCTCGCTCCTTGTCTATAGACAGCCGTCTTCTCACTGTGTCCTCACATGGCCTTTTCTCTGTGCCTGTCTATCCCTGGTGTCCCTTCCTCTCCTTATAAGGACACCAATCCTATTGGATTAGGACCTCACCTTTAGGACCTCATTTAACTTTGCTTACCTCTTCAAGGGCCCTATCTCCCAGTGCAGTCACATTTGGGATTAGGGCTTCAACATATGAATGGGGTTAGGGGGACAATAATTCAGTCCATAGCAATTGCTAGTCTAAGAATATTCAGAGGAGCAAGGCAGATCCTGAGAAGGCCAGCAGCACAGCCAGCGTGCCTGCCAGCCCCCAGCAGCCTGGAGGGAAAGAAAACCACCCTTTCCCCTCCACAGACAGCAAGTTCTCCTTCAAGTTTATATAGAGGCATCTTTGTTTCAGGTTTGCCAGAAGAAACCTGAAAGCAAAGATTAGGTGGAAATTCTCAAACCTGAAGAGGCCAAGGCACACTTGCTACACTTAATTGTGGAGTATGACGATCTCAAGCTCCATAGAGCAAGCCCAATGGAATGACACAGGAGCCATGAAATGGCACTGCTGTGCCTGCATGGTGCATGGCGCACTGTGCCAAGAGGGCTGCATACGACGGAAGGTGGAGGTGGGCAAACTTCCACTGCAGTCTCTCAGCTGGGTTCAATATAAATGCACGTCTGGCACCTCCATGGCCTGCAAAAGCATTGCCACCAAAATAACGACAAAGATCCTCTCCTTGACCAAACTCAACTCAGGTTCCTCTGAATTCTTTTTCACCTGACTTTTGGATTCCTATGTCTGTTTCAACATTGCCCAGCTTTAGCAAAAATCCTGCTAAATTGGTTTAGCCAGAATCCCCCATCCTCCACATCTAATCACCCTTTGATATCTAATCAGGTTCCTCATCCTCCACCAGCCCCCAGGTGAGGCCTGATCAGCAGGCCTGCCTTCAGCAAGAATCCTGTTAGGTCAATTAAAAATAGAGTTTGAAACATTTAGCTTTGTTGTATAATAAAATACTCCAACACTTAGTGGCTTAAAACAGCAAGTATATCATTTCTCTTGATTCTATGAGTCTGCTGGGCAGCTCTGGTCTGGGCCAGCTTGGCAAATCTCTGTTGTCAGCTGCAGCTTGGCGGGGACTGAAAGTTTAGAGTGACTGCACTCACACTTCCTGGTGGGTAGCAGAAGGGCTTGTCCAGGGCCCTCATCTGGGCCAGCTTATCTTGGCTCCATGTGGTTTCTCAACTGCTAATAGGCTGGTCTTCTTCACATGGTGGCAAAAGGGGTCCATGCACTGAGAGAGGACACGCCCAACGTGCGGCACTTTTCAAATCTCTGTTTGCATCACAGTTTGAAATGTTCCTTTGACCAAAACAGGTCATGTGGCCAAGCCCAGATTCAAGAGGTAGATAAATAGCCTCTATCTCTAAAGGGAAGGAAGAATGAAGTCATGAGGCAAAGAGTATAATCTAGGATGGGAGGGACTCGGAGCCAATCCACAACCTACCTAATTATAAACATTTAAACAACAACGGTGTGAACTCATATTCTTGGGAATAACTCAGCGGCTGTAAATATATCACTTAAAATCACTAACCTCTCACGTTAGCCTCTGCAGTTTGACTCTAAAGGAAAACTTTCCGTTAGTATCAAGTTTATAGAGCAGTCCACAACTTTATATTTCACAGAGCTCTCCTGTCCAAATACATCAACTGAGACCTTGCTAAAAGCATACTATTTATATCAATGACTCCCAAGAAAACAAGAATCCCCTTCCCCCCAGCCCCACCCAGAGAGATTTTTCCAGAATTTGAGTGAGAGTAGGGGGCTGAAGGAAGAATATAATTTGAAAACACTTACTTAAATAAACCACACAATTTTATAGTTAGACAATGGCAGATATATATAATTATCTTTTATAATTCAAAGTATAGAAAGCACCACATTTATAAAATGGAGACATGGTTTTTAAAAATTGAAAAACACCAACCAGATAGTGGAGAGTTTCCTGCGTCCAGGTGTACCCTGACCTCAGTAGAAGCCATTTCTCTCCAAAAGAAACCCTGTGACCACAGACAGACAGCATCCCTGGGACGGCACAGGAATATTCTTCTTCTGGCTGAATCGGAATCTGAATCTGTTCCCTGGCTTGCTGAGACTTGGCGACCTGACAAGTGTTTTACATTCGAAAGGTCAAGTTCTGAGTGAATCTGCCCAGAAACTCCACTGAACAGGGCCTTGCCACTCATGCCTGAATGCCCAGGCCTGGCGCCTGTCCCCTGCTTCTGCCTTTCTGACAGCTGTGGGAGAAGGACCCAGGTTCCCAGCTGGGGCTGTCAGCACAGGCAGGATGGCCCTTTTGCTGAAGGTCAAACTCTAATTCTCTCTCTCTTGCTCTTTCTTTCGGCATGTCCCTCTTAATAATTGCTTGTATTTTTCTGCTACTTTATAGTCTTCAAAACATTTTCCCTTTCACAATTTCATTTGATTCTCTCACACAGAAGGAGGTGTCAGAACAATCACAAGTTTCCCTTTGGTAAGAAGAAACAGACCCAGAGAGACCAGGCAATTGAGTGTTGGGAGAAAAATGTAGGGGCAGAAAGGTGTGATCCCTTTCCTCCCCATAATAAGGGTCACTGCTGATACTGCTCTAACAAAAGACAGGTTAACAAGAGAAAAGCATAACAAATTTGTTTAATCAGAGTTTTTTACATGACACAAGAGCCTTCAGAATGAAGATGCAAAGATACATGGAAACTATCCATTGTTATGCTTGGATCTGATGAAGGAGGGACAGCCATGTAGAAATGTGATTGGACAAAAGCGTATGACTTACTAGTAATGAACCGAGTGGGGAAACCCAGCAAGGCCTGTTTGTTCAGATTCTTCTTGGCCTCTCTGCATAGCATTTCTTCCTCCTGTATGGGGGGAGACCTCTCTGGAATGAGGGCCTTATGACCTATCATCAGACAAGAATAGGTCGAGGAATTTCTTTACAGCCTGCTCCTAGACAGAAAGGTGAAGGGAGTTTAGAGTAATAATTCTGGTTTTTATGACTGGCTTTGGGGAAGAGAAGTTCTAGTTTCTATGACTCCCCCACCTTAGGGAAGAAGAACAATGTTTTCTATGACTTGTTTGGGGGAGAATGAGAAGGAAAAGACAGGAAGGCAACAGAAGGTCAGGTTAGACCTTAGTTCTAAGGCTGCATCTGAGGCCTTCCAATGCCCTTTAGTTCAAAGTACTCAGCATGCCAAAGCATCACACTTTGGGGTATCATTTTCTGAACCCCAACAAAAGTATAAGATAGTGGTTAAGAATAAAGGCTCCAGAGTTAGCCTCCCGCCTGTTACCAACATGGTAACTTTAGGCATACTATATAATCTCTGATTCAGCTTTCCTACATACAAAGTAGAGATAATTTTCCTATTTATAAGATTTTCACAAGAACAAAGTAAAATAAGTAAAATGTCTTGAGTATAACAATAGCACAATAAGTCATAAGTCGTGTTTTTATTATTGGTATTGCTTTTGTTGTTATCACATAGCTAGTTACTGGCAGCGAGGACACACATCCATGGACCTGAAAGCTGTACTACCTACCTCCAACTTCGAATAAAGACAGTGGGAGTCCTGGCTGTTCAGCTCCTTCCCAAAGGACAAATAAGCTATCCCATGTAGTCTAAAGTTCTCCACTAGACCCATTCTCTTAAAAGAAAACTTCTTTCTTACAGCTTGCTAAAACTTCAGAAAAGAACCCCAGGGCCCTAAACTCCTTTAGGTATGGTCAAAAAAAAACAGGTTTTTCCCCAAACTGGGTTTGTGTTTAGAATACTATTAGCCTTTCCCTCCACAGCCTAGTAGTCCAATCTGGGAAAATCAATATTCCCAAATATTTAATAAATCAGCTCTACTGATAATCAAAAGTTCTTCTTATAGCCAGGAGTTTCAAATCCTTTCCCTAATAAACTTTCATCATATTTGCTCAAAAATCACTGACGTTTAACTGTTTAAATTCTTTTTCCTCTTTCATCCCTGAGTAATGATCAATGGATATGTTAATGAGCAGGGGAAGTTATAAGTTCGCAAAAGGACAAGAAAGTAAAAAACTGAGAGTCTACATGAGCCAGCAATCTGGTTGCCACTCCCTGAATAATCCATGATCAACTCTGCCCACCTGAAAGAAAATGAGAGATGTGTAGTTACAGGATGCAGAAACAAACAAAAGCTTCCAAGAAGAAAAGAATTAAATTTCAAATATGATCGTTAACTAGATAGGAAAAAAAGCAAATGAGAGAGAAAATGAAAAGGAGAGAAAGTCAGAATCCCCAGGAAATACATTAAATCATGACTATAAAAGACAAAAAGAATATGAACTGAAAAAAAAATAATATAGAAATCTACCTTCACTGCACTGTGTATAACCACAGAACAGTCTGTAATGAATCTCCCACCACCATTAAATTAAACTCAAATTGCTTTTGTTTCTAATTAACATATGCCTGAGCCAAATGTGAGAGTGGAAGTCTCTTTTAATGCCTTTCACATGCCACAGACATATTACAACCAGAATGAAAGGTTATTGATGGTTTTCAATAGCTTTCTCTAAAGTATAGGCCAAACCTTATAGAAGGTATATGTGAGTTATTTGAATTCCAGGTGCATTTACAAGGGCCAGGTCTATTACAGTACATAGCAAAGGAATCCATAATGAGGAGATAGTCCAGACCAATTGTTTCCAAATTATGCTTTTAGATTATCTTCATTTCTCTTTTGAAAATATGTCTTGCTATTTTTAGCATGGCATGAGAAACCCTTGACTTTTCTGGAATCAAATTACATCTCCAGTTTTTATGGGTGTTCTCCCTCTTGCTTTTACATACCAGCCTAGCCACATGGGATTAGTACTCATTGTTCCTAGTAAACCCCTAGCATCCTTCAAACCCCAGCTCAAACATCACCTGCTCTGTGAAACCTTTTGCCACACTCCCAGGTGGAGTAGAGCTCCCTCCCCAGTGCTCCCACCACCCTGAGTCCAGGCTTCTATTCGTCCTACATGTGGCTTCAGTGAGAAGCTTCTATTCTGTTGTTTGAACTCACTAGGTTAAGGGTATAGCAGCCAAAGTGCCTGTACACATGGATTGTGTTAGTAGTTAAGTAACAGAAACCTATGGGAGCTAACTTAAATTCAAAGGAAGGGGGCATATGATTACAAGCCTACATGGGAATCCAAGCCAAGCCTCAGGGAATGACTGACAAAAGAAATGGAAAGCCATCTGGAATCCAAAGGTCACACTCTCCCGTATTCCATCACCAACTCTTCCTATCATCTGCTTGACTCTTTAATCACTGCAGATGGACGTTTTCCTTTAACAATCTACACAGCAAAAGGACAGGGTGTTCTAAGCTATCATTCCTTAAAAAAAAGAAAAAAAAACAAAAAGGACAGGATGGTGGCCAAGGGACTCAGTCCCAGCACAGTTTTTGCACCTTACAGGGCAGGAGCTCAGCCATACAAAAAGAATCCTTTGTTGTCTCCCCTTTGGTCCCAATTCCAAATTCCAGGGAAGGAATCTGATTGCCCAGCTGGAACCGGGTGTCCACAGTGATCCAGTTTGCTATGTTCAGATGGTCAGGAATATGTGCTTCAAATGCAACTAGTGGGAACACTGGGAAGGGGGCAAAAAAGAAGGGAGAATCATTGTGAGTTCAGCGGACAGCCAAAAGGTGACTATTACACGGGTTATTTTTTTGGCTAAAAGGGAGAGAGAGAAAGAAGCAAGGGAGGGCAAAAAGGGAGGGACGAATCCAAATACATTCTAGAGAGCTTCCCCATGGTGATGAGTCAAACCAGAAGGTTAGGAACTCAGTGTCTTACTGGGGATGCTGTTGAAATCCAGTGGTAGTGACGTCATCGGTTGTACATACGTATATTATGTGTACCTGTGTGTAGGTAGCCACTGTTCTGGACTCATACATTTGAGAACATGTATGCTAATCAATAGCAGAGATTTGCAGCTTAGGAAAGATAAAAAATAAGGAAAGACTTCACTGAAGATCCCCAAACCAAAAATCTATACTGTCAGTGGCATCTGCTCCAAACAACCCAGGGGACTGTAGCCTTCACACTTAGTATGCATCAAAACCTCCTGGGAGGCAGGAGAGAAATCCATATCTACTCACACCAAAGTGTAGATATGTGTTCACAGCAGACAACCAGCAGCCCTTTGGGCATCATATTGTCAATCAGATTAAAGACTTGTATGGTCAAAGTTTCCCAAAGCATGGTCCACATCGGAAGCTCAGCCAAGAAATCTGCATATTCAACAAGCTCCTGAGAAGCTGCTCATGCACAGCACCACTGTGTAGCAGTGTGGTAGGCAGCCTCTAAAATGACCCCCAATGACCCCCCAGCTATACCCTTTTGTAGTTCCCTCCCACAATATACTAGGTTTGATCTGTATGACCAATAGCATATAGCAGAAGTGATAATATGTCACTTCCAGGATTAGGTTAGAAAAATATTTTGGCTTCCATCTGGCAGGCCCTCTCCCTCTCCCTCTCCCTCTGCCTCTGTTTGATCGCCACTCCCACTGGAAGAAGCCATCAACAACCCCATGAAGCCATGTGGCAAGAAACTGAAGCCTCCTGCCAACAGTCACGTGACTGAGATTAGAAGTAGATATTCCAGTTTCTTCAGAAATACTAGCTGACAGCTTGATTGCAACATCCTGAGAGACTCTGAAATCAGAACCACTCAGCTAACCATTCCCAGATTTCTAACCTTCAGAAACCATATGAGATAATAAATGTTCATTGTTTTAACCCGCTACATTTTTAGGGCAATTTATTACACAGCAATAGATGACGAATACAGGTAGCTAGTCATCAAAGACGGCCCCTTCCTGTCCTTTCACACTGTTCCTCACGTCTGGTATTGGAGTTTATTTCTCCTCCTCTACATCTGAGCTGGCCCTATAGCTGTTTTGAGCAATAGAATGAGGCAGAAGTGACATTCTGGAACTTCTGAGTGCAGATTTTAAGAGAACTGGCAGCTACCCACCTCTTGGAACCCAGACATGTGCTGTGAGCAACCAAGGCCACATGGAGAGGACATGGGGAGGAGACCTGAGGTGTCTGTTGGGTCTGCCATGTGAGCCCCCTTGGATGCCCCACCCAGCTGAGCCCCCAGGTGACTACGGCCCCCTCCAACACCATGTGAAGCAGGACTGCCTAGTCAATCCAAAGAATTGTGAAAAGTAAACGGTGTTACTTTAAATCACTCAATTGGTGAGTAGTTTTTAGGTAGCAATATATAACCAAAACATACTGTCTTAATCTAATGAATTTGTAAAAGAAAATAAAAATCTCAGGCCCACTTCCCCCACCCCCAATTCCTTAGGCAAAAGGAGAAGAGAAAGGCCTCAGGCCCCTGTGAAGGACTGGCCCCACAGATCATTCATTAAGGAAATTTCCTTGCTGGCCTCCCACCAGCAAGGATATGCAAACTATAACTTTAGGTCTGCAAGCTACATCTAGTTCCTAAAACTAAAGTCTGTTCAATTCCACACTAATAATGAATTACAAATCTTCACAGGTGCAGAACAGAGACAAAATAAGATCATTCTTCCACCTACTCAGGGACATCTACATAATTCATGCTTCCTTCACTCCCTTTTTCTCTTGTAACATTCGCCTTATCTTATGCAAAATGTAGATTTTCCTGGGTCTCACAAGAATGTAACCACTTTGTCTCATTACTCCCACGCCTTGCCTTTTTTTCCCTTTCTGCATGCCCTACTCCCTTTTAGCACTGAAAATTCCAAATTCCCCTTCAGAAAAACAACCATAAGTTTGTCTGTGGTTTGGGTTTTTCCCAGATGTGTCCTCAATTTTGGCTTAATAAACCTCCACTGATTGAGATTTTTGCCTCATTCACTTCTTTTGGGTCAATAAATTTATTCTCTAATGATTGGATTCTGAACATCAATGTATAAGTGAGGTACAGATTATTTGTCCAAAGAAAGATGTCCCTTGGCAAAGGACTCATGCCATGAGAGATTGCCTTGTGCCTAGCATTTCCTTTGTACCCACCATGATGGGTATCACTAGAGACCCACAAAGGCTTTTTGACATTGGCTCCCCCAATGTCATTTCTGCTTCTCATAACAACACAAAGAAATAACATTTACTGAGCTCTCCTAGCTGCCAGGCACTGTCCTAAGTAGTTTACCTCTATCAATTTATTAAATTATTATAGCAACCCAAAGAGCTAGGTCCTGTTGTTAGCACCATTCTCTATATGGGGGAAACTGGGGCCCACAGAGGTAAAGACCTTTACCAAGCTCACACAGAGCCCACAGGCAGTGGAGCCAGCAGTGGGGGAGACCTGTTCAGTCCAACTCTACATCCATGCTCTTAACCACTACTCCACACAACCCTCAATCCTCGGAGGTAGATGCTGTCATTACCTCCATTTTAGGGACAAGGGATCTGATGCTTATGGACAATGAGACCCTGGCACAAAATTCACACAGTTAACAAAGGGAAGACCTAGAAGGAAAACTTCCTTTTATACAACCCTATTTTATATCCCCACACTTGGAGAACGTGCACATTATAGGGGAGTCTGGTCCAGTCATGTAATCTCAACTCTTCTAGGCTCTACTTTCTAGGCTCTTCTAGGGTGTACTTTAGGAATAGTTTTTTAAGGAGAGAAAAGGTCAAAGAATCACACACCTATAGTGTTAACCTATAGTGTTAACTCAGCAGCTCCTTAATGCTCTTTGCTTCCCTTTTGGGGGAGATCATCAGAACTTAGAAACATTCTCTTGATTTCTTTACAAATGACTGGCACATTTTCAGGGACTCAGAGGAAGCTAACCATATTTAGAAATTCAAAGGGAAAAAAAAGGAGTCAGCAAACTCACAGATCTGCAAGACAGAAGTATTTCTAACTCCTCCCATCCTGAAACCAATTAAGAGAAAATCCATTTGCTTTCTCCTCATGTTAACTGTGAACATCCTCTATCAAGGAAATGTGAGTATTCTTCACAGCCATGCCCTACAGACAGTGAGAAAGTAAAAGAAAGCAAATGTTCCCATCCACTATTTCATTTGATTCTCATGAGTTCCTTTTACCAGCAAAACGTATTTTACATATGTAGTGCGATGCTTTATTGAGAATTTTCTGTAGTAGGATAATCTACCGTTATATTTTTGTGTCCATTTCTTCCTATCTATCGGGAAGAAATGAATAGTATTTGCCCTTTCCTAAAAGGCCTTTGTTTCAGGGCCAAAAAACAAAACTGCCAGACAGGGGTGGGGCCAGGGGACCACCCTGATGACATTTCCTAATCTGACTGGGCATTCGGAAGGACTTGCCCAAGGAGTCCGGCCTGTAGGGAACATAGGCTCTTTCTGAATATGTCCATACGTAGCTGGCTGCCCAGAGAGGATTTGGACAATTACTTTGCAACTAGCTCAGTTGGTGTCTTGTTCACAGTGGAGAGGACTGGTTAGTTGGTGCTTTGAAAGTAATATGAAATAAGATTTCTCAGAATTGTGGTTGGGGCCAGGGGAGAGCTGGTGCCTCCTCATACCCAAGAGTGACTGAGGCCTGAGTCCCAAATGCTGTAGTCTCAGGAGCCTTAGCAACAATCCCACCATAAGGCTTGGGCACCATGGTGACCGTCTTGCCTCGAGTGCCAGAAACCTTCATCATTTTCCTGGACTTCATAAGCCGTGAGATCTCAAACCAAACTAGGGCAGGAAAGGGAGCCCTTGCCTGCCCTCCCCACCCCGGCCCAGGTATACACACCAATGACTGGTATTGTCTTGCCTTGTCAATCTTGGCAAGCAGGGCCTGAGCTAGATTTAATATTTTTTAAATAATATGAATAACATGGCATTGCTTGTACCTCCCTTCATAAAACAAATCATCCCTTTTGCCACACATATTTTCTACTACTGCACAGAAAAATATTTTACTTAAATCTCACTTTCTTAGATATTAGCTAAGAAAAGATTAGAAATTAGGGAAAAAAGAAGATTAGAAAAAGAAAAAATTAGAAAACTCATTTAAGTAAAATTGTATACAATTTTACTACAATTTTTACTCAGTTTCGTAGATATTAACCTTTTCTCCTCTTGTTTCTCTGATACCTTTCCTACTGCATACCTTGTACTTTAGGCACGTCATCTCTTGTTTCTTCCACACACTTGCTTGTTTTACCTTCTCTGCTCTCTTCCAGAAAGTCGGTATTTCCATTACACAGCATTTTTCCTCCCTCAGGTCCATGTTACAGAGTGCCTACTAGCTTCTGAGCACAAGTCAGCAAACTAAGACCCATTAGCCCAGTCCTGCCTACAGCCTGTGTTTGTAAATGGTTTCATTTGAAGCATAGCCTCATCTAGTCCATCATGTACTGGCTATGGCTGTTTTTACGCTTTGCAACAGAAACCCTCAAAACCCTAAAATGTTTCCTAGCTAGTCTCTTTTGAAAAAAGTTACCAGGTCTTGGTCTAGCAGGAGAAAAACATATGTTATACTGCATATTATTAACATCTTTGGATGATATCTTAATAGAGGTCAATGCAAAGTGGTCTGGGGGCACCATTAGATTTTTTAAAGTTCCCTATACATGGTTTGTAGCTGCCATCTTAGTTGAGGCTTTATACTGCAGATAACAAACAACCATTCAAGCTATATTATGACAAAAGTATTTTTCTTTTTTTAGAGAGGGGATCTCACTCTGTCACCCAGGCCGGAGTGCAGTGGTACAATCATAGCTCACTGTAACCTCAAACTTCTGGCCACAAGGAACCCTCCTACCTCAGCCTCCCAAGTAGCTGTTGGGACTACAAGCATGTGTCTCTACACGGCTAATTTTTTTCATTTTTTTAGAGACAAGGTCTCACTATGTTGCCCAGGCTGGTCTCAAACTCCTGGGCTCAAACGATCCTCCCACTTCAGCCTCATGAGTCACTGGGATGACAGGCATCAGCCACCACACCCCACCCAAGAATTTTTTATAAAATAATATGATGCTGGTTTCTTCTCTATTGGTCAGCATTCAGATAACAGGACCACTGTCAGTATTACAGAACAAGAAGTTTATTTGCTATGGAAATGATAACTTTACACAACCGTGCGAGGCACTAGGCAAGTAAGGTCCAGAAAGAACAACTAGAGAATCAGGGAAAAGTCACTAACTAGCTTCTTGAAGCCTAGCTGGGGGAACAAGCTGGGACAGGGTGGGAAAGCAAAGAGGACACACAAAAGCTGTGTCGACTAACACAAATGTTGATATCCTTTGTTACACCTCCTCTCCTTTGTAAGATCCCCACTGGCACCCATTCAAAGAACAGAAATACACCCCAGAATTCTACGCTGTGGAAGAGTTAAACACTTTTTGCCTTACCTTGGCATGAGAAGGGTCCTCATTCAAACCCTCATCTTCATCTCTATACATAAGAAAAAGTGACCATGCTATTCTAGGTTTACTTCTCTGCAGTTCTTGTCTCATTTACAATAAGGGTTCAGGTCTCAACTGTATTGATTTTGACTAAAGCTTCTTTGGTCACAACTTCCAGAACAGTGATTGGGTGAGTGCTGCTTCTAAAATACATTTGAAAGTTCATTGGTTCGAAAATACATTTGCAAGTTCATTGACATTTCTCCCACAAAATGTCCAATTCAACCTCCCCTTGATTATGGGCTGGCCATAGCAAATGCTTCACAAAGACAGAATGCAGCAGAAGTGATGCTGTGAGACTGAAGAGGCACGGTCATAAAAAGTAATACAACTTCCATGTGGCTTTTTCTCTCTCTTGAGAACAGGCACCTCTGGAGCCCTGAGCCATCATGTGAGGAGACCCATTATGCTGAAGCCACCATGCTGGAGAGATTACACAGAGAGTCCACGTAGAGCTAGAGAGAGATGTCCGAGGGGCTCTGGTTGATCCCGATCCCAGCCGTTCAAGGTTCCAAACCTAGGCTACAAGCAGCTCTCAGATGATTTCCCTCTCCAGCCTCCAAGCCACCCCAGCCAACGACAAGGAGAGCAGAAATGAGCTTTCCCCACCGAGCCCAGTTCATACTGCAGATCTGTGAGCAAAATAAATCTTGCTGAATCTTAAGCCCTAAGTTTGGGGTGGTTTATTATGTAACCATAGTCACTAAAGCAAGATGCAAAGCAATTTTCCAAATAAACCATAGCATTCTAACTCAGAACCGAGTTAAGTTGAGTGGCCAAAGATAAAAATGCACATATACCAATATATCACTATGGAATTTCATTCATCTGTGTCTTTCATCTATCCATCCAACCAGTATTTATGAAGTGTCTCCTCTGTGTGCTGAGGATTCAGTGGCAAAGATAGAAAAAAATCATGCCTTGATGGAGCTCACAGGCTACTGTGGGTTAAAGAGACATTGAAGAAGTAATTATGAGAGTTACAAAAGGGGAAGCCCAGAATGCTTTGAGCCTCTGTCAGATAATGTCACATATATTTTCTGGGAATTTCTTAAAAATAATTCCCCTGGATTACTAAGTGTTGTTTGGATTCTGGCAATGTTCCAGATATACAAAGCAAAAGAAAAGATATCAATTTACAATTTCAGCAAATGCAGGCTCGCTAGGTTATAGGGGTGTATGGTGGCTTTCAACTTCAGCAGTCAGCTGTCCTTTCTCTAGATCAAACGTACACAGACAAGATACTAATCGTATGCTTTTACCCGCGCCTACTTTGAAATTATTTATAATGATGAAACTATTAATATAAGATCATCTTGTCTAAGAAACACTTCTGTTCAGAGTGGCCTTAGTTTGGGTACAGATCAAAATTACTCACACGATCTATATTAGAAACTAAAAGCTTTCTCATCAGGCTGCTGTAATGAAGTTTGCTGACCATTCTAGTGCATACAGTAGAATTATGAAAACTGATCCAGTCTAATTATCAAAGGGTCAGGGTTTTTCCGCTGTTCTCAAAATGTAACCATTGAAGTGGCTTGAAAACTCGTTGTCCAGAATTTAAATTACCCATTGCCAAGGCTCAGTGCCTGCTCCAGGAATGAACAAAAGTGCTTAAAATCCCCGGACTGTTTGATTACAGGTACCCATCCAGTGTTTGCTCAGTCATGTACAGCCGTGCAATTAAAACAAATGGTGGTGTATAAAAGGCTGACGGAGGTAAATTTGGCCTACGGGCAGAGTGCCAGTCTGTTAGAAGGAAGTACCAGGCATGGTTTAGGGAAAACAAGAAACAAAAAAGACACAGGCCCCTGTGTGATGCTCTCCCGGCACTTAGAGTCTAGTAGGGGAGACAGACGGCAAACAGACATCAGTAATATAGTGCATGACAGCTGTGTTACAGGGGAAAGGTTCAGAGTGGTGTATCACAAAAAAGCTAACCCAAGGACATGACCTCTAAGCTGAATGTCTTGGAGGAGTCAGCAAGTGGGAAAAGAAAGCAGGGTTCAGGCTGAGTCAGGCACGGGCTAAGATGCTAGAGAGACTCAGAATTTTAGAGGGACTGAAAAATTCAGTATGGCTGGAAGATTAAGAGGTAGAATGATGACAGATAAGGCTAGACAGGTAGGGGAAAGGGCAAGCCAGGTCCTGAAAGGCCTTGTAAGCCATTTCAAAGAGCTTCAACTTTCTATTCCTTAGATTTCATTTCTAGCATGAAACAGACATGTTCAGCTAACACCTCAATTTTTTTTTTAAAAAAAAGAGATTCACTTTTATGAGGCTCCCTAAACATCAGATAAATAGAAAAATCGGTTTTTCTCTGGTCTTAGGTCAAGAAGGCAGAGAACATGGAGCTCCCTTTCTTGTGCTCAAGGTTTTTCTTCTGAAGACTAGGAGCGATTTCCCCCTTGATCCTCTCAGTCCTGACCTCTCTCTGCCCAGCAGATTGGAGAGGGAGGCCACACAATTAAGTCTGAAAGCTTTGGAAATATCATTCTCCATTCTCAAGAAGAAATTTTCCAGCCGAAAGAATAAAAATTACTGTTTCAGACAAGCACGTAAGTACATAAATATTGAGAGTTTAAAACTCTCAGATTTTCTTTCTAATCTAAAAAAGATTCCTATGTAGAACATTTATACCTTTTATCTGGGTCTCAGAAAAATCCTGAATCTTCTACTTTAGTACATGGCCCATGTGAATACAGTACCAGCACTTTGTAGCAACCATTTTTACTGTAGGCACAGTGGTTAAGCATATATAAATTTACTAATAGAATGCTCCGCATGAAAGTTGCCTCATTTGCAGAAAGGGCCCAAGACAAGTGTAGGATGTCTCCTAGATTGAATGCTAGATGTTTAGCGTACCCAGTACACTGCAGGGGGTGAGAAAATAGAGATTAATTAAATACATCCTATAGCCCATTGAAAGTCCAGGCACAGGCCTGATGACATGGGGTGTGCAGAGATTCTGGAGCAAACACAATTCTGTCATTTGGAAAAATCTTCCCAATTTCCCGTTTCCTGAACCAAACAAGCAACACTCAAAATAAAAAACGCCCTTAACTTAAAACTGACTAAGCAAAAAAGCAAGTATATTAGTTTCCTATTGCTACTGTCACAAATTACCAAAAACATAATGTCTTAAAACACCACAAATTTATTCTCTTACAGTTCTGCAGATCAGAAGTCCAAAATGAGTCTTATGGGACCAAAAGCAAGGTGCCAACAGACAGACCTGCTTTCCTCTGCAGGCTCCGGGGGAGAATCCATTCCTTGCCTTCCTTGCCTTTTCCAGCTTCCAGGGGCTGTGCCCAACCCCTGGCTATGGCCCTTCCATTCACTTTGCTTCTGCTGTCTCCTCTCCTTTTCTGACTCTCCTGCCTCCCTCTTTCTCTCATAAGAGCCCTTGTGATCACACTGGGCTCACCTGGATGACCCAGGATGCTCCCACCATCTCAAGATCCTTGATTTAATCACACCTCATAGTCTCCTTTTGCCATGTGAGGTAGCATATCCCCAGGTTCCAGGGATTAGGACATGTACGTCTTGGGCAGGGCCGGGGGGGGCGGGGCTGCGGAGTGTTATTCTTCTTGCCACAATAAAAACAGAAAAATCTATAAGATTTGAGAGGACAAGACTGTCTGATGTGTTCAACATAATTTCCAGTGGCTCATCGTCAGTACTCAGGTAACACCTATTGAGTAATTGAGTAAACGAATAAGCAAATGTAAAGGGTATGCTACTTCCTGTGATAACTCCCCATATGAATGAGATACAAATGGTTCCAAAACATGCAATTTGCTGTCCCTCAAATACACGAATGATCAAATGGGTACAAGATTTCAGTTTGAGAAGATGAAAAAGTTCTGGGGATGGATGGCATTGACAGTTACAGAACAATGGAAATGTACCTTATGCCACTGAATTACACACTTAAAAATGGTTAAAATGGTAAATGTCGTGTTATGTGTATTTCATCACAGTAAAAAAAAAAAAAGTAAGGACTAGTAGAAAGATTCCTTAAATCAAAAAAAAAGAAAAAAAAAACACACATTATACAATAGCCCTGGACCAAAACAATAATGTCTGACTTGAGTAGGTAACCTTCCTGTAACAAATCCATGAGGAGAAAAATGTGGAATATTCTTAGTCCTGGGGCCGAATCTTATCATCATTTTTTTCCTCCTAAGTAGTTAGAATTTGTGGCGGTTTATGTTCATCAAGCCAAAATGTTTTCATTATGCAATTTAAGTTACATGAATGCAAGTGAGACCAGTTAAGCAAGCAGATTTCTACCCCAGTTGGTTTATTTTTCTGTGTTTATCCTCATTTGTCTGCATCATGATTTTAAACTCACACTCACCCATACTCTCTCCCTCTCTCTCTCCAACACACACACACACACACACACACATACACACACACACTTGTATGTACATACCTGTGAATGAAATCCAGTATCCACAAGGTGCCAAAATACTCACTCTACGGGTTCACAGTTGAAAACTAGCTAGATTGCTTGGGCGGGTTTCCCGCAGACCCAACAACCAGGTTGCGGAGTGACTTTTCCATCAATTCATTTGGGCAAATTGTAGACACAGTCCAAAACTGACCATTCTCAGAGTAATGGCTCACCTTTTATCCCAAAGCAAAAACTAGGAACCATTCTCATCAATGGGGCTTATTATTGGTGCTAATCTGTGAATAAAAGAGTACAGTTGTGAAGAAGGTTAGTAACCCCAAATAACACACGTGAAAGATTTCTTAGGCTTCTCCCAACACCTGAAAGCTGCCTTCATTGCTTTAGGGGTTGGTTTCACGTGGAGAACACAGGTATTTCCAGTGCTGCATCCTAGATCTCTGAGCACCAGGTGTGGAAGACAGGGAGAAGCACAGAAAACCTGGTCATTCTACTAAATCCGTTTCAGCATTAACTCATTTGATCCTCAAAACAACCTTGTTAGAGAGGTATTATTAAGGAATTTACACAGTGTTGCACCACTGAAATCAATGGAATAGAACCTGGGGCCCACATCACATCACACATTGACCCACAGCTAAAGAGTTAGCCTTTGTGAAAAGAACTAGCCAAGGTTTGTTTTCAATATTGTGCTGTTCTTGCTATATCCTCCCCCTCTTTCAGCAGCCAGCTCTTTCGTGCTCTTAGGGGAGTCCAGTTCCCCTGCCATATACACCTATTGAGGAAAATAACATTTGGTAAAACAAACTTTCATGCCAGCTACAGCTAGAATTTACTTGGTGCTTACTCTGTGCCTGGCCCTGTGTTCAATGTCTCACACGCATCATGACATGCGAAATCTTTTTCTTGGATATGAGCGATGATACTGAGGTCTGAGAAGTCATTGGCAAAATCAGCATCTGAATTCCTGACACTGGACTGAGTTCCAGGCCTTTCTATTCCACCACATTGCCTTTGGGACCACAACTTACAACTCCATCTTCCCTACCACAGTGAGTGGAGTACAATACTGACTTTGTCATAGCAACAAAGCAGTCTGGGGTGGTGGTGGCGGAGGGGAATGGAGATAGCAAAAGAACCCTTGTCCCTTAGCCCAGGGAAGAAAGGACTTTCTACAAACAGAGCTCTCTTACATTTTGCTTTCGAAGAATTTCTTTATCGCCACAAAGGCTCTATGAAATAAATTTGTGTTGGAAAGCACAAGAATGCATCAGTGTTTCTTCTGTGTTCTCTAAGCCTTGGGTCGAAGGAGCTTGGAAGAAATTGTTCCTTCCAGCGTGAAGCCAACCCTGGTTCTAAGAGATGTATAAGGAAAGATGGATCGAGAGTCTTTCTTCACAGCATCCTAGTCCTTTGACTCTCCTACCTCATCAAACATCTTAGCAAACTTAGAAGTTTCCTAGGAGATTTTCTCACAAGAGGTTCATTACTTTTTGAATGAGTCTGGGCCTTTGGTTGGTTTATTTTTCTGTGTTTGTCCTCATTGATCTGCATCATGGTTTTAAACTCACACTCACCCACATTCTCTCCCTCTCTCCAACACACACACACACACACAAATACACACACTTGTACGTGTGTACTTGTGTGTGAAATCCAGTATCCACGTGGTTTTCACAGGAGCAGAAAACAGACTTCCCCCAGATAGTTTAATATTCTTATTTCCTGTTTCCTGCTCTCCAGGGTAGAGGGTGCTAACTCAGGATTTTTCTGTTCATTTCTTGTCTTTCTTCCCCCTCAGCCAGTAACATTGCCTAGGAGATTGCTGAAATCCTTCTACAGACCAAAAAACTAAGGGTTTGAAATGAGAAAACCTAAACTCTTAATTTTTAGCTTTGTGAGAAGAAATCTTTTTCTCTGAAATTAAGCAGGGAAGCAAGCTAATGCCACCCAGCTAGTGGTAAACAACCTTGAAAGAAATTGATTAGGGCGAATTAGTGTGGCAGGGATATTTGTTCTCTTTTAAAAGTGACAGAAAATCGTACACTTGTCAGATAGTAAGTCTCTAGTCTGCAACCCAGGACAATGGGGGAAACTTCGGGTGGATGAATGAATACACAGAAAATCCTGTTCGATGGGCAACCCGTGCACACCAGGGAAGTTGGTGCCTGAGCTTGGGACGAGCCAGAGTCAGAGGCAACAGGATGGAACTCAGCTCATCCACTGCATAGTTTCTATGCCTATTGTTTTAGCTCGTAAAATGTCACGTTGAAGAGAAGAGTTGAATCTTCCACTGACCAGTCTCCTAGAGAGTTTGTTTCTGTTCACTTGCTGATTACAGCATTTGAAAACCCCCAAGCAGGGTTCCCCAGATGGGATATGCACTTGCTCTGACTGACACCAGGCCAGGGTCAGATTGTAAAGTTAACTGGATGTGACTTCTGATGTGACTGGAAAATTAAAAACATGGGTCCTATACTGGCCCTGCCACCAACTCCATGGGTGATCAATCCTAGGCCTCATTTTCCCCTCCACAAAATGAGGGTTTTGATTAGATCATCTTTAGGGTTCCTTTAAGATTTCATAATCTAGATTTCTAAATTTACCTCTGGTCCCCTTTATTCCCCACTATTTCAAGTCCTTCTCCCCCCCCCCACTTATCACTCACCTGCTACATTTTAAAGCAAAAGACTGTCACAAGCAGTCTACAAATGATCATGTCTATAACAATTACTTGATTAAAAACAGACTTGCAAAGTCAGGAGCATAAAAGTGTTGTTATCTTCATTTAGCAGATGCAGAAACTCAGTGCAAGACCCTGCCTCAAAAAAAGAAAAAAAGATGGATAAAGAGAAGAACAGATAGGTGACAAAGCAAGTGTCATAAAATGTAAATTGAAGAATCTAGGTCGTAGGTATGTGGGTATTTACTGTAAAATTCTCTCAAATTTTCTGTATGTTTGAAAATTGTCATAATAAAATGTCAGGGGAAAAAGTTTAAAAAAAAGGTAGAAAATATGAAAATCTCAAAAAATTTAAAAAAATAAGACTCAAAGCACAAGACAAACTGCCCAACAATAATAAAAACTTCACATTTTAAGGAATTGCTTTCATCTTTCTTCTATATTTATGAATGTGAGTGTTTTATAAAATTAGTATCAAATAGATTTATAACTTTCTATTATAAAGTAGCATTTTATCAACAGCGTTTCCCACCTTGTTAAATATTCTCCAAAAATATTGTGTTACAATTGATTTAAACCTATTTTGACTATTTTAGGTTATTTTTCACTGCTATAAATAACACTTTGATGGACATGCACAAACAAATACGCATTTTACCTTCGGTCTTACAGCCACCTAATGCCTTTATCAAGAGGAAGTATTTTCAAGGCAGTGCAGCATTGTGGTTTAAGGACTGTGCTCTGAGGATCTAACAAGACAAGAGCTTGGGAAGTGCCTAGAACTGCATCTGGCACGTAGCAAACTCCCAGTATGGGGCAGCTTTCATTTTTCACCCTGTCATGGTCCTTATACACTGTAACCTAGTTGAGGGTATCTCTGGCAAAGGAAATACTCGGGGAGACACAGCCGGATCCACACATACAATGAGCACTATGTCTAATTTAACTTACTATTACCTCTTCTTGCACAGTTTCAATCATGTAAGAGGTACTCAATAAAGGTGAGCCGAATAAATGAGTGAATGAACGTATAAATGATAGAGCAGCTACCTGACTTTAATTCACCTAGGCATAAGTCCAGCCTCAACCTCCCTTGTAAGCTTTTCCTGCCCCTGTCCCTCTGGAAGCAGCTGAACACATCTCTCCTTGGTTAGCTGAACATGTATGATACGCCTCAACTGGGAGACCGGAGTTCAAAGTCTGGTTCTATTTCTAACTAGCTGTGTGTCTTTGGACCAAAGCCATTGGGAACGACGTACCAAAACATTGGTCACAACATTCCCGTTATCCCGTTAGACTACTAAAATAGCATCCAAGGAGGGAAGCAGGCATAGCATGTCATGATCTCCCTTGTTCAGATGAGGAAACTGAGGCTCAGAGAAGTGAAATGATTCGTCCAAATTCCCTCCTCCAGACCAGGAGGCAGTCCGGCAGACCCTCCACAGTTCCTCCAGCTCTAACGGTCTTAGCCTACAACGTTTCCTTCTGACCACTTCGCGGTTGCAATCAGATTCCCCTATTGTGCCATCCTTTATGCTTGCCTCTGTTCATTCTCCCGGCTCTCCTCGCCAAAGCTGGCTCTGCTAGGCTGAGCTACAGATTTTTGACAGCAGAGGGGGCTGCTGAGCCAAACCGAGCTTTCTCCAAATAAGGCAGCGCGCTGTGCCGGCCCGCCGCGGTGCAGCCTGAGATCATTCCAGCCCGAGTCCCGAGCAGCAGTACAAAGTGCACTATGGAGCTGTAGTACAAAATGTGACCCTGGAGGAACATGTGCTCGGGTTCTAGCTCTGCCAATAGCCACTTGTCGCCCCAGGAAAGTCCCTTCATTGCAATGTAAAAAAGTTTTAGCTCAGGGATTCTCAAACCTAGCAGCACGTAGGACACGCCTGAACTGCTGGTTAAAAATACACAATGGGGGGAACCCAGACCTATTAAGCCTGAATCCTCAGGGGTGGAACCTGGAAAGCTATAATTTTATAATTTAAGATCCCAGGAGTTTCTGATGCACAGACATGTTTGGGAACCACTGAACTAGAGAAATTCAAAGGCTTTTTTTTTTCATTCTAAGATTGAAAACAATATGTGTAGACCCCTCTCCCACTCCCATAAAATTCTACTGCTTTTGTTTCTGATTTACAGGTATCCGCTGCCTAAAGAACTATCTTAAGAAGGATTTGAAGGCAGCGCTGTCCTGTGGAAGTATATAACATGAGCCACAAATGCAAGCCACCTATAGAATTTTATATTTTCTTTTTTTTTTTTTTTTTTTTTTTTTTTTTTTTTTTTTTTTTTTTTTTTTTTTTGAGACAGAGTCTCGCTTTGTTGCCCGGGCTAGAGTGAGTGCCGTGGCATCAGCCTAGCTCACAGCAACCTCAAACTCCTGGGCTTAAGCGATCCTACTGCCTCAGCCTCCCGAGTAGCTGGGACTACAGGCATGCGCCACCATGCCCGGCTAATTTTTTTCTATATATATTTTAGTTGGCCAGCTAATTTCTTTCTATTTTTAGTAGAGACGGGGTCTCGCTCTTGCTCAGGCTGGTCTCGAACTCCTGAGCTCAAACAATCCGCCCGCCTCGGCCTCCCAAGTGCTAGGATTACAGGCGTGAGCCACCGCGCCCGGCCAGAATTTTATATTTTCTAGTAGCAATTTAAAAAAAATTTTAAGAAACAGGTAAAATTAATTTTAATAATATATCTTTTTTAAACCACTACTTCCAAAATATTATAATTTCAAGTCATAATCAATACAAAAAATTATTAATGAGATATTTTACATTCTGTTCTTGGGTGCTAGGTCTTCATAATCTGGTGTGGGTTTTACCTGTACTTGAACTTGGGCTAGCCACATTTTAAATGCTTGATAGCCACGTGCGAGCAGTGGTTAGCGTTTTAGATGGCACTGTTAAGCCACATCAATAGGACAGTGCAATCATCCATTAGCAGTGTCCACGATGAGCAGAGGGTTGGAATGGAGGTACACGTGTCATACAGTTGTCATCAGTGAATAGCGGTTACCCAATGACCTAATTTCTAGTTCTCTAGAGATCGGGCAATAGGACAAAGTTCAAAGGTAACTTGGCCTAGGACTCATTCTGCATGCGGAGCAGACAGGAAAACCACACTAGTAGTTAGTGGTTAATAACACCACAATTGAGTGTAACATACTAAAAATAAGTTAAAAAAAAGAAAAAGATTTAGCCAGAAATAGTGGTAGAATAGACCCAAGCATTGGCACTTGAGAATACATGTTGTATTCATTCTATGAATATAAGCTTCCTGACTCAAGGTCAATAGAATAATATTAATATAATGAGCCTATTAAAAGGCCATTGATTGATTTATAAGGCTTCATTTATGGTGTGGTTGAATCTCCACTCTGAGAGGTAGCCGGCTGATACTTGGCAGGAGTGGGGGAGGAGGGTACTTACGGCCACTAAAATAATAATGTAACCTGCAATAATAATAGACTCTATTTAAAATTTATGATTTTAAAAAGCCCTTTATTATCCATTCTCATTTGTACATCATAATGATCCTGTGAGGCAAACAGATAGGATGCATGTCTGTATTTTAGACCGGGGGACTGAGGTTCGGAGAGGTTATGTGTTAGCTAAAGTTTCATAGCCAGCGAGTGAATAGCACAGCTTCTCCACATGAAACTCTCTGATCCATATGGGAATTCAACCTTGGCCTCATTATCAGCAAGCTTTTGCCAGCTACTTACCTGATGCAGCTATAAATATCATTAATTCACTTTTCAAAGGCCTTTCCTTTTCTAATAGATTAAGTTCCAGTTAGCCTCCCATCCGCCCCCTCCACTGCGTCTGCCTTTTCTAATCATGTGTCTCCCCAGAAGGTGTAAATGCCTTTGCCTCCGGCAAGGATGCCTTTTCTGCAGCGCCATGTGGAGCTGCAAGCCGGCTTTTAAAGTGGGAGTCACACTTTCCTGCCGGATGAGTGGCGAGAACAACTTGCAAAGTCTCTCAGAAAGACATGCAAGGGTTTTGCGTGGGAAATGTGATGTGATGTGATGAGATGGTGTGTGAGGCAGGTGGACAATTGAAGTGGAAAGAGAGAGAACTTAAAATTAGAGAGAAGGAGAAAATAATAACAATGATAACCATGGTCAATATCACCTGCTTTTGTCATTCAGACATTACCTCCCTCAAGTAGTAAGCCCATCACTCTCAGATCACCATCCTTTCACTTCTGCATACCACCTGTCACTATCTAATGTTTTTGTTTGTTACTACCTGTCCCCATCCCCTGTTGGATATAAGGTTCGCAAAAGCACAAACCCTCTCTGTCTCATTCACCGTTCTCTTTGCAGATATTACAGCCATACCTGGGCCCCTAGTAAACACTCAATAAATAGCTGAATGAATAAATGAGTGAACGTTTTACTCTGTGCTAGGGGCTGGGCCAAGTATTTAACACAATTTACAAGGTTATATCACTGAATCTTCACATTAATCCAAGGAATTAAATTTTATCATCTGCACTTTACAGGTTCTCATGATCTAAGTGTGAGGTCATAAATTCGTAATCTGCATATTGTAAAGTCACTAACGATTGCTTAATCCCCAAATCCAAAACCGTTTTCTCAGTGAAATCTTCCTTCATTCATTCCAGCCTTGCTTTAACATTGGAGACTGTTGACCCTGGGTTCCCCCTAGAAAATCCATCTGGGATTCCACTCATTCAGTCATTCAACAAAAGTGTGTTAGGCACCAACTATGTGCCAGTCACTGTCCTACGGGCTGAGGGCGCAAAGCTTTGCTGTCCATGCAGGAATTGGGAGGGTCTCAACACAGTGATGCTGGTTTTCTTCCCACCATTTCTTCTCAACCTCCTCCACTGGTTCATCCCCATTTTTCCTCAATCCTCCGAATGTGAGTGTCCCTGAGTTCCAGCTGTAGGCCCCTCCCTGTGTACATTTCCACCTACGAGTTCAACTACTATTCCCTCTTAAGCAGGTACCTGTATGCAGATGCCTTCCTCATCCATATTTTTTAGTGCTAACGTTTTGCCTAAGCTCCAAATCTATATCTCTTTTGCACCAACACACGCCACCACCTTATCTCAACTCAACAGCTCTAAAATGGAATCCG
Source organism: Varecia variegata (assembly GCA_028533085.1). Taxonomy (NCBI): domain Eukaryota; kingdom Metazoa; phylum Chordata; class Mammalia; order Primates; family Lemuridae; genus Varecia; species Varecia variegata. Next base: position 15,392,630 of record CM052447.1, read on the forward strand.
TCATGTACCCCACCCTCCCAAACGAGCCTGAATTCGTGGCATCTCTTCTCTCAGAGGAATTACAGAGGAGAAACCAAGGATACACAATTTTCAGCTCAACTAAGCCTATACTCACCAATAGATGCATCTGTTTTCTACCAGACCTTTATCCCTGTCCTCTGCCCCTCTGAATGTCATGGCAATCCTTAAAAAAAATAAACTTTCTACAGCTCAGCATGAGGAAAAGTATCCTTAATGCATTGGATCAGCCCAATGGGTCTGAAACGGCTGAAATAGCAACGTAGTGGTGGGAGAACTGAACTCGAAGGTTGACAGGCAGATTGGGCAAGTAATAGAGTGCATTAGACATTGGGAGGCTTAACCTCACTCCTAATTCTTCTACTTAATTATGTGACCTTAGACAAGGTACCACCTATTTGAACTTTGGTTACATCATATGTGAAATGGGGAAAAGGGTAATTCCAGTCCCACCTACCATAGCGAATAAATAATAATATATTGAATAATTGGCATGGATGATATGAAGATATTTGAACTGGAAAATGACAGACAAAGGTAAGGGATTATCATCAACATTAATTTGGTTGTAACCACTCTTGGAATTGTAAATACTGGCTTTCAGGGAGCTTCAGAATGGGTCCCCTCTGAGCTGGGGGTTAGTTCACTGTAGGTTGTGCTGACGGCTTCAGCCTCAGGGCTGTCAGTACAATGGATACACTTTCAGCTGCACCTACCTGGCAGCAAAAGGCCTTAGGTGACAGGCTCCTACCTGAATGTTAAAACACTTGCAACTGGCTGGGCTCGGAGGCTCACGCCTGTAATCCTAGCACTCTGGGAGGCCGAGGCGGATGGATCGCTGGAGGTCAGGAGTTCAAGACCAGCCTGCGCAAGAGTGAGACCCCCGTCTCTACTAAAAAGTAGAAAGAAATTAGCTGGATAACTAAAAATACATAGAAAAAATTAGCCGGGCATGGTAGCGCATGCCTGTAGTCCCAGTTCCTCGGGAGGCTGAGGTAGAAGGATTGCTTCAGCCCAGGAGTTTGAGGTTGCTGTGAGCTTGGCTGACGCCATGGCATTGTAGCCCGGGCAATAGAGCAAGCCTCTGTCTCAAAAAGAAAAAAATAAGAAAAAGAAAATAAAAACACTTGCAACTAAGTCACCATACTCTATTTAAAGCCCCTATTGCACTGATTTCAATTTAATCCCCACTCAGAGATGGGCTAGAGTCTCGATAGGGAGAGCTTCTTAACCAAATACACTTCCTTTTTATACAAATTCCAAAGCTGTTCATAGAATTTGAGTTCCACAAATAAATGGAAAATCCTTGTCCCAGTGGATTCAGATGGAAGGAATACAGAGATTGACAGAATTTAGCTTAGGAAGGACCCTGCAAGCCAATGCAAGCCCAGAATCGAAGATGGAAGATTTCCCTCTACTGCAGAAAAAGCAAACTGAGTTCATCCAGAGCCACTGTTAATCGAAAAACAGTACCCGGATGCACACTGTTTGAGAAAGAATGCTGTGATTGATTAATGATTACTGCCATGGTGGGGAGAGAGACACAAGGTAATAATGGGATTATGTCACATATTTGCCATGTCAAGTGGTCAGTCAGTGTTTAGATGTGTTCTACTAATCACCATCAACAAAGATCACATTTTCTTTCTGTACTATGCAAAAATGTGGATTTAATTTTGGCCAAACAATTTTACTTGAATCAAGCTAAGAGGCAGCTGCTTCCAATACTATATTTCTAAAGTCAAAGCTATGACTTCAATCCCTCTGGCCCAGTTAACTTTGCTCTGTTGAGCAATTACTGATTTTATCCCTTGTCCAAGTCATATATTTACTTACAAATGTGCGCTATTCATTTATGTAAAAACTAAATCAAAATGGAATGCACTCTCCATATTAAACTGTCAATTCTCCCCCAAATTCATTTGTAGATTTAATGCAATCCCCATCAAAATCCAAGCAGGTATCTCTATAGAAATTGACAAACTGATTTTATTTGTGTAGCAATGCAAAGGACACACAAAATAATTTTCAAAAAGAAGAACAAATTAAGGGCATTCACACTATCTGACTTCCAGAGTTATCCTAAAGCTATCATAAACAAGAAAATGTGATAGTGGTGAAAAGACACGATTGTAGATCAATAGAACAAAATAGAGAATCCAAAACCAGATCCACACTTACATGCTCAATTCACATATAAAAAATACGTCAATTCAATGGGGAAAAGATAATCTTTTCAACAAAGGGTGCAGCAAAATAAACCTCACCTTTACTTTATACTATACACAAAAAAATACTCAAAATTAAACATAGAGTTAAACATAAGAACCAAAACTATAAAGCTTCTAGAAGAAAACATAGGAGATTTTGTGTGATGGTTAATTTTCAGTGTCAGCTTGACTGGATTAAGGAATACCTAGAGAACTGGTAAGTGTTATTTCTGTGTGTATCTGTGAGGATGTTCCCAGAGGATACTGACATGTGAGTGCATGGAATGAGTGGGGAAGATCCACCCTCAATGTGAGTGGGCACCATCCAATTGACTGGGGGCCCAGCTAGAACAAAAAGGCAGAGGGAAGGCAAATTCTTTTCTTTCTCTCTCTCCTGGCGCTAAGACACTCTTCCCCTCCTGCCCTTGAACTCCAGGCTCTCCGGCTTTGGGATCCAAGATTACACCAGTGGTTCCCCAGGCTTTCAGGCCTTTGACCTTGATCTGAGAGTTACATCGTAGTCTTGGACTGAGCCGTGCTCTCAGTTTCCCTGGGTCTCCAGCTTGCCGATGCCTTTTGTAGACTTCTCAGCCTCCATAATCATGTGACCCAATTCCCCTAAAAACATCCCCTGTCATATACTGGAGGTGTATACATGTACATATCCTACTGGTTCTGTCTCTCTGGAGAACCCTAACTAACACACTTTGAGGTAGGCAAACATTTCTCAAATCAGACCCATGAATTTGATAAATTAGGCCTCACCAAAATTAAAAACTTTTGCTCTAAAAAAAACACTATTAAGAATAGGAAAAGGCAAGTCTCAGACTGGGAGAAAATATTGGCAGATAAGATATCTGACAAAGTGTTGAAACTAGAGTATATAAAAGACAATTAAAACTCAATAATAACAAAACAAACAAACCAAATATAAACTAAGCAAAATATGTGGACATTTCACCAAAAAAGATATACACATGGCGAGCACACAAAAAGATGCTCATCGTTATTGGCAATTAGGGAAGTACAAATTAAACCACAATAAGACATTGTCACACAGTCCTTAGAATGCCTTAAATGAAAAGACTGACCATACCAGGTGCTGATGAAGATGTATAGCAGCTGGAACTTTCTGGTAGCAGTGGGTAATGATAGAACCACTTTGAAAACAGTTTGGCAGTTTCTTAAAAGGTCAAATATACACCTACCATATAATTCAGGCATTCCTCTTCTAGGTATATACCCAAGAGAAAGAAAGCATATACCCATACAAAGACGTGTATGCAAATGTTCATGACAGCTTTATTTGTAATAGCCAAAAACTGGAAACAACCCAAATATCCATTAATAAATAGGTGAATGGATAAGCAAATTGGAAATTTATAGAATGGAATACTACTCAGCAATAAAAAGGAACAAACTATTGATACACACAACAACATGGATAAACCTTAAAATAATTACATAAAGTAAGAAAAATCAGACAAAAAAAGACTATGTACTATATGATCCCATTTATATAAAATTCTGGAAAACATAAAATAATCTATAATCAAAGAAAGTTTTCACTTTCTCCTGGGGAACGTGGTGAGGGGAGAAGAAAGCAGATTAAAAAGGAACATAAAGAAACTCTGGGAGCTTTGAATATGTTCATTACATTAATTTTGGTGATGGTTTCAGCGGTATAGCCATATGTCAAAACTCATCCAGTTGAGCAGTTTAAATAGGAACAGTTTATTGTACAATAATTATACTTCAATAAAGCTGTTTTTAACAGCATAGAAAAACTGAAATTTAAATAAACTAAAATTTTTAAGAATTATATTTGATTATAGAAGTACAGCTAAAACACCTTTCCCTTTGTGCTATTTGTATTTTCCAAAATTGTAATTATTGTTTTTTAAAGTGTTTTTATTTGTTCTCAAATATAACTTTATATATGCTCATTATAACAAAGTTAAACTATAAAAAAATTTAAAAGGCAAAATTTACTCATCACCTTCGTGACCACCAAATCCCAATCCCAAATTAGCCACCATTAATGGTTTGATGTGGGGCTTTCTAGGCTTTTTTCCACAAATAAATTAACATGAAGTGTGTGTGTGTGTGTGTGTGTGTGTGTGTACATACACATACATACGTAGGGTTTTCCCCCCACCTTTGTGGTAAATCAAATCATACTTTAAATAACTTAGTACTTTACGTGCTATACACCAATTTATTGGTCATTTAATTATAGGGTAAGAAAGGTTTTGTTTTTCATTCATCAGTTGGTTCATGGCTGAGGCATCTATAACAAAAGACAATTAACAAGAGAAAAGCATACGAATTTGTTTAATATAAATTTTACATAACACAAGAGCCTTCCGAAATGAAGACCCAAAAAGCCAAGTAAACTTGCATGTTTTTATGCGTCGGTGTGATGAAGAAGCGGATAGTCATGGAGAAGTATGATTGGACAAAGGGTGTATGATCCAATGGTAGTAAACCTGGGGGGAACCCAGCAAGGCCTGTTTGTTCAGATTCTTCTCTGTGTCCCTGTGTCTTCAGAGGTAAGGATGTTCCTTTCCTCCAGGTATGGCGAGGGCACCCCTCGAGTGAGGGTCTTCCACTGCTTCAGGGGAGAAGGGTGTGGGGAAGGTGAGAGTGGCCTTCCTGCTTCTACTGTTTTCTCAAATGCCAAGGTTGCCATATTTGGGCGTAGCTGTCCTGAACCCCATCGTCTATGTCATATGCCAGTATATAATATATATGTCAGTATATTCATATCAAGGCAAGAAAGAAATGCTCATAACCACTAAGTCCTCATGTCCTAACTGTCACGTGATTGCAGCTGGTATTTATACTTTTCTTCTCCCATTACCCATTCCTTATTCACTTTGCCTTCAGCAAGTACCTCAGCCCTATTAACTTTTATCATGGGACTTGAGGGCATTGTGAGGTGCCCAGAGGATTTCCTGAATTCCAGCCAAACTCCTCCCTGTCCCCAATGTGGAATGGCAACCCACTTTCCCCCTAACAGATGGATCTTCTCAGCCAACACAGTAACTCCCTATTTTCCTGTAGGTTCAGCAGCATGAGGAGTTCAAAATGGCCAGTTTACTGAAGTCATTTGCCCCTGATCAGAAGCATTCCTGGCCTTTATTAAGAATTCTAGGCCAAAAGATCCAAAAGTTATGGATCTCCGCAATTCTTCCAGGAATTAGATACTGCTTTTGGTTTACTCCTTTGGCAGCTAGAGGCAGTTCTGTGGACTTCCACCTTGCCTTCTTATCATAATAACCCTCATTCCTTGGGTAAGAAAACCAATGTGGGAATTCTTACAGTTATCTTCAAGAGCTAGGGAGATAACCAAAGGGCAGTTTTGGAGATTACTAAACACTAATTCCTGGAAATATTAATACATCATGTCACTGTGGCCTACCAGTTAGAAAGGGGGCTTATGGCTCATGTCCATCTCACAGTGGGCCAATGGTGCCCTGATTCTACCCCACATGAAATGCAAAAATCTCTGCCTTGTGTACCCAAACCAATAAGTTTGGTTGAATCTGGCAAAATACTCCTTTTACGCTTACCCACTCAGATTCATTCCCTTATATATTCCCTAGGTTTCTGTCAGTATAAATTGGCAAAATCTTATGAAATTTTTGGCATGTATAGTATACCTCCTCATGAATTACACTTTGTGCTTGACCCCCTGAAGCCTTCCAGGACTGAGTCTGGTTTAAGTCTGTAAGCAGTGAGAACGGTGGGAGGTGGGTCTTGGGGAGGAACAGCATTCCACTGTAAGAATGTAGGTGTAGCTGGAAAATGCTACCACCTCAAGAGAGGCCATTGCAGGTTCTTCAGGCAAGGGAAGACTAGACTTCTCAAACATGAAAGGTCACTGCTACTGGCCAAGGAGCTTCAGCAAAATTTGGAGGTTCAAGGTGCTCAGCTTCATTGCAATCTGCCCATGTATCCCCATCTTAATTTTAAGGATTGCTCTTCTGCCCACTCAATGCCTAAATTTAACATAAGAGACCCGGCGAGTTTGCGAATTCCAGTTGTGTTGTAATTTAGCCACCCATAGCATTAGATATTGGCTTTGATTTTCAAAAATATAGACCCTGTGGTTATAGGAAGTAAGGTTTTCTTTCAAGGCAGTTATAGAAGCTTTGTGTTTCATTACCTGGACTTTGAGCGAATTATTTTCCTTCTCCAACTTCTCTGGTGCCTTTAGAAGTAGCTCACCAACTCCACTGTCCTTATACTCTGTATTTCTACTGCAATGTTCCAGGGCAGCCGCTGCTCGGTTACCATGTGGACCATAGGTACCTGGCTCCAGGTAACTACAGGTGACAATTTAAGTAACTGATTTGCCACTGCATACTATATATTAACAGTGTCCTATTTACCACCAGTGACAGGGTCATTTATGCCTTAAAATCAAATGACATCAAATAGCCAATTCCAGACTCCCAACTTTTTGTTCTGTTCCCTGGAACCATTTCCAGTGCCAAAACTGTATTAGAGAGGGTTCAGTCGTGAAACAAGAATCACCATAAATATACAAAATAAAGGATTTAATTTAGAAAATAGACCTTACTCGATTGTGAAAAGAGCTGAGAAATAAAGGGCAATTAGGGAAAGCCAGAAGATCAGAAGAGCCACTACTCTGTCAATCTGAGAGGCCAAGCACAGTTAGCCTCAGAAACAGAACCACAAGGAAGGAGCTTGTGGAAAGGTCAATGGGGAATCTATTGCTCTGTGTAATAATGACCACCCCTGTGGGTGCACAGCCAAGCATTTGGTGCTGGGGCTGGGGTCCAAGTTAGGAAGATCAGAGGAGAGCCAGGACTAGTCAGAACCCACCGGACACTTCTGCATCTGTCTGTCACCACAACAACCCTCCGACAGTAACAGCCACTTCTTTTCTTCTACCTTCCCAGTCTCACAAAATATCCACTGGTGGTCAACTCCAGCACAAAATCATACAGGGAAGGGAACTCTGGGAAACCAAGTTCCCCAGCACACTCGGGCATGTATAGTGTACTATTATATAGGTGTATCATGTTTACTTTTTATTCCTTTATTGATTATATGTATTGATCCCATGTATTTGCTATTTAAAATTATTGCTGCTGCCATGGAACATTGCAGTAGAAATACAGAATATAAGGACAGTGGAGTTGGTGAGCTACTTCTAAGGGCACCAGAGAAGCTGGAGAAGGAAAATAATTCGCTCAAAGTCCAGGTAATGAAACACAAAGCTTCTATAACTGCCTTGAAAGAAAACCTTACTTCCTATAACCACAGGGTCTATATTTTTGAAAATCAAAGCCAATATCTAATGCTATGGGTGGCTAAATTACAACACAACTAGAATTTACAAACTCGCCGGGTCTCTTATGTTAAATTCAGGCATTGAGTGGGCAATGCTTTGAGTGTGTATATATGTGTGTGTATATGTATATCTATGCACACTTGCACCACTATCTTTTTTAAGATAAATTCTTTGATGAGAAATGCTTGATCAAAGGATATATGCATTCAAAGTGTTTATAGGTGATTCCAAACTGTCCTCCAAAATAGTTGCACAAATTCACACCCTTTTCTGCCTTGCATCTTTGTCAACACTGACAATTATTTGCCAATATGATCGAGAGAAATAGTATCCTGCTTCATTTTGCAGTTCTTTCATTATTAAAAAGATTTAATTTTTCATATTTTTCAAATGTCTAATGGGGTTTATATTTCTTTTTCTTTGAGTTACCTGTTAATATTATTTGTTCTTTTTCTACAGATTTGTCTTTTTCTTGGTGATTTTAGGAGTTCTCTATCTTTCAAGTATGTGTTAAGTAAATATTTGCAAATATTTTCACCTATCCTGCAGTTTTCCTTTTAGCTTGGTGTATGTATAGTGTTTGGCTCTTTTTCTTTTTTTTTTTTTTTTTTTTTTTTTTTGAGACAGAGTCTCATTCTGCCACCCAGGCTAGAGTGCAGTGGCATCATCATAGCTCATTACAACCTCAAACTCCTGGGCTCAAGCGATCCTCCTGCCTCAGCGTCCTGAGTGGCTGGGACTATAGGCATGTGCCACCATGCCCAGTTAATTTTTTCTATTTTTAGTAGAGACGGGGTCTTGCTCTTGCTCAGGCTGCTCTCAAATTCCGGACCTCAAGCAATCCTCCCACCTCAGCTTCCCAGAGTGCTAGGATTACAGGCGTGAGCCACAGCACCTGGCTGTTCTTGGCTTTTTGTTTTATTATGTTTCGGTTTTGGTCATACGATCTTATTTTATAATCAAAATTTTCAGTGTGTGCTATTAGTCACAGTAAGGGCTTCGTGACAGCGTGAATCTACCAGTGTAAGAATTCCCCACTTATAGAAAAATCACAGATGTGTTGATCCTAATGAGGCAGGTCAGAAGCAAAGCCATTTACATGGAGCAAATAACTATAGCTATTTCCTTGCTTAAATAACAACTATCATTTTGGGAATGTCTACAGAATCCTAATTTTGAATACAAAAACCCTCTGAGAACATTTAACTGATATTCACATTGAGTATAAGAATTCGGGTTGGAATTTCTTAGAGCCTATTCAAGCAAGGGATGCTAAAATGAGACACCCATGCCATCATCATCCCCACTACCCTCTTTCTTCACCCATGGTAGACATTGCTAATTGATCACCCTTTCTTCCAGAGTCCAGATGTGATCTAAAAAGTTTTCTCTATGCATCAGTCCAGGAAGCTGTTACCAACCAAGTGTAATTGGCATGTAAGACAAAACCTGTTTTGCCACCCTGGTTTGGGTCCAACCTTTCACATTTAGAGGAAGAAAGGAAGGGCCTGGTTGAGAATGTGATTTGCACAAGAACATGCAGCAAGTTAATTGCAAAACCAGAGCTTGAAACCAGTCCCCTGTCTCTCAGTCTAATGCTCCTACCAGAGCAGCACTGTGTCCTGCCTAGAACATGTGGTGAAGACCCTTTCAAAGAGTGAATAATACAGATAAGTGTTTTAATCACAACATATGGGTCAATAACATCTTGATAGAATTAGAGCTGGATTAAGAAGGTACCTAGTTCACAATCAATGGGACTAAAAATCTGTAAGGGGCACTGAAACACAAGGACAAATGTAAGAAAGCAGAGAACTTATCTCAGGAAAGCTCTGTATGGAATTGAATGAAATATTAAATAAAGCGCTTGCAGAGGGAGTGGGGAGGAAGGGTTGCCTCGAGGAGCAGACCCAGTACCAACAGAGTCTCTAAGCTGGTGGACTGATGAATTTTATTTGCAGAGCGGAGCCATAATAAACTGTTGGGAATAATAAAGGAGAAGCTAAAGGCTGACAAAAGCTAGCCTCCTCCTCTCTCTTTCCCCTATGCATGTGCTGCTTCTCCACACTGACATTGACAAATATCTAAGGACTATCAATTTAAAGGATCATCATATTATTGGCTGCTCTGAGCACCACATTATGGGTCCTCAGCAAGTACTTACATGTCTCCAACCAGCTTGTTTACCCCCCACCTCAAACGCAACTCATCCTTCCATTTCACCTACTCTAGCGACCTGTTTCTTTTCCTGCTCATCACCTGTACCCTGACTAAGCACTGGGAACGTGCCAGCTGTTATCAGCAAGTATCTTTCTATGGAAGTACAACTTCCTGCTTCTTTATAGGCACAAATTGTGCCTTTTCCTTATCTGTATGCCACGTAGCACCTGACTGGCACAATCACTGCTCAAAAAATATTTGTTGATTAAATGGCAAAAAGAAAAATTCACAGTCACTGCAGAGCTTGACTTTCAAAGGATCCATGGAGACCTTGGAAGCACACAGAATTCCTTTTCCTCAAAGTCCTCTCTGTTGGGGTCCTATGCCATTCACAGAAGGATTCTGCTTAGAGAGGCATCATTTTGAATTGCTGTTATGGTTTGAACGTGTCTCCCAAGTTCATGTGTTGAAAACTTAATCCTCAATGCAACAATGTTGAGAGGTGGGACCTTTAAGAATTGATTAGGTCATAAGGGCTCTGCCCTCATGAATGGATTAATGTTGATATTGATATTATCATGGGTTCCTGATAAAAGGATGAGTTCAGCTCCCTTCTCCCACCCCCGTCTTTCTCTGTCTCTCTCTTTCTCTCTCACACATGCACACACAAGCTCTCTCTTGCTCTTCTGCCTTATGCCATGGAGTGATGCAGCAAGAAGGACCTCACCGGATACCTGCACTTTGATATTGGACTTTCCAGCCTCCAGAACCATAAGATATCAATTTCTTTTCTTTATCGATTACGCAGTCTGTGGCATTCTGTTAGAGCAGCACAAAATGGACTAAAACAATTGCCTTTGTTGTCTTGATTTTGTAACGGACTTCCATTTTATCACAGTATTATACATATAGTAACAATGTGTTTTTACTTCTTCTCATGCCTAAGGCTAGTAACATTTTGTGGTGACACCCACATGAAATTTATTTTACCCTCTATCATGAAGGCTGGAATTGGGGTGAGAGGTGGGAAAGAAAGAAAAGTGGGGCAGGAATAAGAGAAGGATGAGGTAGTCGATAATGTGAGTTCACTAATAAGTGCAAATCTTTATCTAGAAGCACAGTTTTTAGCTGGGGGGATATTCTCCCCACCCACTCATCCCATATGTTGCCATAGTTAAATTCACACACTAAAAATTATTTTTTGTTTCTCTAAAATTCAAATTTAAGTAGGCATCCTGTAATTTTATTTGCTAAATCTGGCAACTCTACCCCAGAGGACATGTGGCAATGTCTGGAGACATTTTTGACTGTCACAACTTGAGGGTTCTACTGACATCTAGTAGGTAGAAGCTAAGGACGCTCCAGTGCACAGGACAGGCCCCCCACAGCAAAGAATGATCTGGTCTGAAATGTTAATAGTGCTACTATGGAGAAGCCTGCTTTAGAAGGATGATTTTATCACTACAAAGTACCCAGTATCACTAAAATCAGAGTAGGAAAACAGTGAGTACACACACATATGTGTAAGCACATATTTGCGAGAACATGTTTGCAAAATTTCTTTCTCTTAAATCTACAAGTTATTATGAACTAGAGAGTTTTATAAGGGTAATTTCCACAGCCCTGGGGAGATAGGACAAAATTCACTTCATGTTTGGAGGGGGAAAAAAAAAAACCTCAGAAATATTAAGCGATTTTCCAAGAGCCCACAGTGCCCTAAGGAAAATAGAATTAAAACTCACAACTGCTAAACACATTGCTCATTTCAATAAAGCCAACCTATCTACACCTCTACTGCTCAGTTCTATCCACCTTAGAACAGGGCAAATGCTGTAGTTTTCAAGAGATCAAAAGTTTTCACAACTGATTAGCATCCAGAAAGCACAGCCTCCTTTAACCTTGAGATGTAAATAGCCCAAGATTGTCAAGGGATCTGAAGGGCTGGAGGATTTGATGGAAGATCAAATTCCTGACATTTCCAGGGCAATTAGCTTCACATGCAAAGTCACAGGAAGGTGCCACGCATCCTCCACAAGCAGTAAAGCTGTAATAAGACTCTGAGCTTTGCAAACTTGGACTAATTGGCCTGCACCCACCCAGCAGAGTTCATTATCATTATCCCCATTTCGTCGGACAGAGGTGGGTAAAAATCTTTTCACTTCACCACTAGGCATGGGCCTCTTGAATATTTCCCACTTCAGACCACTATACATAAACTCCAGGCACCAAAGGCTGGAATTGCTGTACTAATTGTTCATACTAGTGGAAAAGAAACTTCTGGAATTAAGTCAAATCTCTTTGCAGGCGCCTCTTAAAATTCCACTTGAAGGTGAGTCTTGGCTTCAAAAAGGTTTAAAACGGCTCAGCACTTTTATCTGATGGTTAAGGAAACCAGGGGGAAGTTGCTGTCAATTCCAGCCAGGACTTTGGAGCATGAGCTAAATTGATTTTGAAAGATTTGATTGCTAAACCTCTTTCCTCGCACTGGCAGCCCAGGCTGGAGCCATGGCTGACTTCTCCGGACGTGCCATGGAGGTCAAGTTCCAGCCAGGTGGCAGAATACATTTGGTGACTCACATGCAGCCTGTTGTCACAATGGATTTTCCACTTGCAAATGTGCAGTTATGCATGTCCTTTGTCATCGCTTGGGCTCTCTGAAGGGCAACATCAATCAGCATCCTCCGGGGGCCATTCAATGCTGGGGACTCTTCCATGGGGAGGCTCTGCCCGACTGACAAGGTGTATGACAACCCGGACTCTCTAGGGCTTTCACCTCCGTGTTCCCATTCTCCACCACTGATGAGGCTTTAACTTATTTGAGGTGGCATCCTGCTTTGTCACATCGGCCAGAGGACACTGGCTGCAAAGTCTTGCCCCAAGAGAACGTGGCCGACAGAGATGCTGGTGGCATTCCCGCTAGCAGGATCAACTCCCAACCGAACAGCTCAGCACCGGCTTCCCCACCCTTCTGGCTGTCCACTAACCTTTCCTGCAAAAGGTGGGGCTGACCAGGCAGCCCAGGCGCTACAAATCTTTCCACCCATTTCCGTCTCTGGAGCAATTGTAATAATAAGGCGTGGCGGTTAAGATTAAGGGTCTATTCTCTTCCACTTTACTAGCTTTGTAACCTTCCACAAAGTTATTTTTTAACCATAGTTTCCTCATCTACGAATGTGGGATAATGACGCTTAGACTGTGTAGAGTTGTAGGGAGCAATAAATGAACCACCAGTACACGGTAAGGGCTCGATAAATGTGCCCCTGCATAGTGGTGGTGATGGTGTAGGGTTCCCTTGTCAAAGTCAGGGGCGGATTCAAGCCTTCAGGCCCACTCTGTGATAACCACAAAAATACCAAAAAAAAAAAAAAAAAAAAACACACACATGAAAAACCCAGTTGCCTTATTCTCTTGTTTGCCTTGTGTTGCATTCTAAAACCTCTGTCTCCACCCAATTTCAGTGCCCTCTTGCTGCTCCGTTTTTACCGAAATCTGTACCGTCCTATTGACCTTGACTCAGGCAACCCTCCCACATGCACCCTGGTATGCAACATTAAAATCCTGCCACTCATTACATCCAAACTCCCACTGTCTCTGCTGCTTTGGTCTCTTCTGCCATCACAGCAGACACACCGGACCAGCCCCGGGCACTGGCAGATCACACTGCCACCTTCAAAGGACAACTTGGGGAGGGCAAGAAGGCCATGCACATCCAAGGATTCCCCCCACTGGTCTGCTGCAGAGCCTTTCTTTTGTTCTTACTGGCCTAAAATGCCCAGTTTAAGCAACATTCTCCCCCATAGGCTGCTATAGAGATGTTCATTTATTACATGGGCAGCAAAGGAAAGCCACTTCCCTTACTAGGGACCCAATAAGCATTAGTTACCCCAAATTGATCAGATTAGTGCATTGCAAAGAGAGCCAGGTGAGAGAACTGGGCTTTAGATGGGGAAGTTTCGATGGAACCACAGGGAGAAAACATTTTACTGCATGAAAATCAGGCAGCTCTGGGAACCATCATAATTAGGGGAAGAATGAAGGCTCAACTGCCAGGAACTCAGATGGTGGCAGAGCTTTAGAAAGGTCAACTCCTACTTCCCCTTCATGTAGCCTGGGCCCAGCCTTCCTGAACCAGAAGGCTGCAGCTGTCTGGCTGGAAATACATATTCACAGCTGCTGCAGACACAGAGGCGTGAATATTTTAAACCCACGTCTTCTGCTTCTGTCGTGAGCTTGAAAACTTTTGCAATCAATCGTGGAAAGCAGGAAGTTTGAGGGAAGAAATCATTACCTTCTTGGGCTTACAGAGCCATAAACATCTTCATCTGCAGGGACTGATGGGCAACGGATATCAAGGGAAAGGGGTAGGGAGTGTTCCATGTAGGGCTTTATCATGCCCCCATGGTGGGTCACCTTAGATGGGAAAAGAACCAAGGGTACAAAGAGCAATAATAAATGCAGAGACCAGAACAACACAGGCTTCTAAAGTTTCTCAATTTATAAAGTCATTACTTTAGGTTAGCTGAAGCACTTGAAGTAGCAAATGTAATTTTTATTGACTTCCATGCATGCCATTAACATTTGGTATACACCTTCTCAATGCCTCCACACCTACAAATAAAAAGAAAGAAGAAAATAAGGTAAACAGACATATTCAGATAACAACTCTCTCCCTCCCAAATCTCAGTGGCTTGAGAGGTCAAAGTTTATTTCTCATTCTATCAAAGTCCAATGTGGGATGCAGTTGCTCAGGGGCCTAGATCCTTCCTGTGGTTTCTCTGTATAGAACCAGCCAATAGGGAGAAAAAGGGAACACAAAGAAGGCTCCCCCGCACTTAACCAGAGGTAACTCACATGCTTCAGCTGACATGGCCTTGGTGGTACCTAGTCTGTGCCCCAAACTTAATGCAAAGTGGCTGGAAAACCATAGTCCAGTGTGTGCTAAAAATGGGTTGGGGAAGAGAAAATGGATTGATGAGCACCCGATCTCTTTCACAGCAAGCAACATTAACTTTGGCATCTGGTCGGTTTCACATTTGATTTTTCTCTTCTTTGGCACAATATATAAGGCAGACATGGCTGAGTTGAGCAGGATTGATATTTGTACGAGCCAGAGAATCCTCTTTCCTTGGATTGGTACGTCTTTGGCGGGCTTGCTGTCACTTCCCATTTCCTGACCATGTTGGGCACAGCTAATTAATCATGACATTCCTTCCTTACAACTCTAGTCACTGTCACACAATCCTTCTCAGCATAGCTAGAGACACTCAGGACCAGTGGATCAGAGTTAGCATGCAAAACAAAACCTATTTGCATCCCAGATTCTTTTTACCCCTTACATTTTATAGATGAGGAAACTGAAACCGAGGAAAGTAGTTTTCATTCATTCATTGACAAAGATATACTAGTTCCTACCATATACTAGACCCTATGCTAAGCTCAGACAATGTTATTAATACTTCAAACAAGAGACAGGCCTGCCTTCCAGAACTTAAAGGAGAGTAAGAAGTCAGATGAGCACACAGGGAATTACAATACAGTATAACAAGTGCTAAGAAGAGATGAGGGCAGGGTGTTATGGGAAAACACAATAGCATAAAAGAAAAAAATTATTCTGACACTGGTAAGGAAGACTTTATTCAAAAGACTATTTTAATAGGGTTTTGCAGTAGGGGAGAAAGATTGGGCATAACTTCAAATACAACAAGGAAAAGTGGGGATTTATAGCCAAGAAGCAGGGTGGAGGTGTCAGTGGATGGGAAATTCCTAAGAGGATGGGATAATTCTTGCTACACTGACCTAACAGGATTTTTACTGAAGGCAGACCAGGGTGATCATATAGCAAGGGTTGAGATTCTTTCTAAGCTGACTGTCTAGTCCATTTTGTGTTGCTATGACAGAATACCACAGGCTGGGTAATTTATAAAGAAAAGAGGCCGGGCGTGGTAGCTCACATGTATAACCATAGCACTTTGGGAGGCCAAGGCAGAAGGATAGCTTGAGGCCAGGAGTTTGATACCAGCCTAAGAGTGAGACCCCATCTCTACAAAAAGTAGAAAAATTAGCTGGGTGTGGTGATGCACACCTATAGTCCCAGCTACTCAAGATGCAGGAGGATCACTTGGGCCCAGGAGTTTGAGGTTGTAGTGAGCTGTGATGATGCCACTCTAGCCCAGGCAACAGAGTGACAGGCTGTCTCAAGAAAAAAAGAAAAAAAACAAAAAAGAAAGAAAAAAGGAAAAGAAGAAAAATTTGTTTCTTACAGGTCTAGAGGCTGGGAAGTCCAAGGTCAAGGAGCCCACATCTGGTGAGAACCTTTCTGCTGCACGATCCCATGGTGGAAGGCAGAAGAGCAAGAGAGCATGAATAGGAAAGAGCAAGAGGAGGGGGAACTCACTTCTATAGTGAACCCACTGCCAAGACAATGGCATTAATCCATTCACGAGGGCAGAGCCATCCTGACCCAATCACCTCTTATTAGGCCCCACTTCCAACACTGTTCCACTGAGGATGAAGTTTCCAACACATGAACTTTGGGGGACACATTCAAACCATAGCACTGACTTGGGATTCTTACTAAAACTGGGCAATGAAGGCCCAATAAGGTTGGACACTGGAAGTCATGGCCTAGCGGGCTAGAGGAACCTGACCAGAGTTAGGTCAAGGAGTCTTTGCCAGTAGTGACAGCTAACCTAGTCATGACAAGGGTTAGGCAAAACTTGCTGGGGAAAGACATGTCTATGCTATAGAATTTAGCCAAGCAAAGGGTGAAGCTGGAAGATAAGAGCATCTCAGACAGAGGAATCAACCTTTGCAAAAGCCAAACTGTGAAAATGAGAATGGCATATACAGAAAACAGCAAGAAACTTAGCCAACTAGAGCCCACGGCATAGAGAGATGGAATTAAGGGTATACCAATTAGCTATTGCTGTGTAACAAACCACCCCAAAATTCCGTGGTGTAAAATAATAACAGCATTATTATTGCTCATGGTCTTTGAGTCAGCTGAGCAGCTCTTGCAGTCTCAGTGATGCTCGTTCATGTATGGGCAGTCAGCTTAGTGCCAGGCACGGAGTTTTCTCTTGCATGTCTGGGCATCGGCTAGCTGTAGACTGGTCTAGTATAGCCTTGGCTGTGACAACTGGGCTGTCTTCCAAATAGGCTCCCATTCTCCAGCAGGCTAGCCTGGCCCTGGGCACATGGCAGTGGCAAGATTCCACGAGAAATCAAAAGTACTCCAGACCTCTGTGCTTAGGCTCAGAACTGACATAGTGCCACTTCCAGTGTATTTAACAAGCCAAAGCAAGTCACAAAGCCAGCCCAGACTCAAGGCATAGGTAAACAGACTCCACTACTTGATGGGAGAAACTGCACAATCTTTTTGCAAATCATGTAAATGCAAGTAGGGAGAATTTGGCCTTTTTTCTCGCCTGCCTCCCCCCATATCAACGTACCACAGAGGGAGAGCAGTGGCAAGGAGGAAACCTGGACAGACAGACAGGCCTAAATCATGAAAAGTCCTGTTTGCCAAACTCGGGAGTCTGGAGAGGTGATGGAGAGCCAGAGAAGGGTGACATAATCAGACATGAACTCCGAAAGGCTTTGCTTTAACCCAAAAGATAGTTGATCAATGCCTTGCTAATGGCAGGAGAGATGGGATGCAAGATTCAGGAGATAACTATGACCATACTACCTGTTGTGGGGATGAAAGAGAAACACCTAAGATTACACAACTGGTGGGTAGCAGAGCAGGAGTAAGGCAAAGTCTTCTATATCCCGATCTGATGTCATTGCCATGCCTCTTCTGGGTATAATATTTTAAGTTCAGGGATTTTTCCATCCCTCCCCTACTAGTTGCTGTGTTTCCTTGGCTGCTTTCTGAATCCATCACCAGGAAACAGGCATACCAAGTCCATTCTGAGAAGTAAACCTCATTGATATGTAAGGCCCAGTTTACCACAGTTAATAGAGACTGAAAGCCTTTGGAGATAAGGAAATAAAATAGACACTAATAACTAGCATGTCTACCTGGTATGGCTTGGACAGTCTTAAACCATTGTTAGAGAAGTAAAGCAATGCTGTTGCACGCCCAGGAGCGTGCTTCTCAGCGTTGTTTATGGGAGAAGCAGCTCAGTTGCAAATCAACACCTGCCATTAGCAGCATCCACCCTTTTGACTTTCAATTTGGGGCTCATATTTGAAACCAGTTTGTTCTCTCTGCCCACAGCATAATTCCTTGGCACGTCCTCCCAGCCAGAAGTCCATGGGCCTCAGTTCAATTTCAACTGCTCTATGGAATGATTCTCCAGAGCTCCACACAGTGAACCATATGTATGCCAAATAAATGTTGCCTGTATTCTGTCTGACCATTGCAAACATACCTTCCAAATCAGATTAAATCTACCTAATTGATTTTGCACATCATGGTGACAAAGATAACTTCTGTTTATTTACAGTGGGCCACTTTGACCAGACACCACGTTTTTCTGCAAAGTGCTCAAAACACCGTGTGAATGTTATTTCATTTAATATTACACCCTTGGAGTTAGGTGTGAGCCAGCTCTCCTTACTCCTTTTTATTCGGATTCAGTGTGGTAGTTGGTTTGTAAAGATGGCCTCAATAATTCCACCCAGTCCTTGCGTGTACACAAGTACAATCTGTTTCCCCACCTCTTTTTCTTTCTTTTTTTTTTTTTTGAGACAGAGTGTCGCTCTGTTGCCCAGACTAGAGTGCCATGGTGTCAGCCTAGCTCACGGCAACCTCAAACTCCTGGGCTCAAGCGATCCTTCTGCCTCAGCCTCCTAGGTAGCTGGGACTACAGGCACGCATCACCATACCCAGCTAATTTCTTTCTATTTTTAGTAGAGACGGGGTCTCACTCTTGCTGAGGCCTGGTCTGGAACTCTTGATCTCAAGCAATCCTCCCACTTCAGCCTCCCAGAATGCTAGGATTACAGGCGTGAGCCACCAGGCCCAGCCTGTTTCCCCACCTCTTGAATCTGGTTTGGCCTCATCACTTGCCTGAGGCAATAGAATATGACGTAAGTGATATTAATCAACTCAATAGGCCTTGCAGCTTCTGCTGTGGCCCTCCTGGAACTGCTGCTATGTTAACTAATGAGAGCTTGCCAGACACAAGTGTCAGCCTGTCCAAGCTAGCCTTTTGGAGGGTTAAATGAGAATGTGTGTGCTGAGCCCCCAGCACATAGTAGGTGTTAACAGTAGATGTTAGTTTCTTGCCTCACTTTCTATGGCAATCAGTTTCTGTCTAGGGAAGGCTGGAATTAAATTAATAACTTCTGTGTATTTTTTTTCAAGAATAAGAGAATAGTTTCTCCCTTTCCCTTGTTCAGAAATGTATTTAGAACCTGGCGTGATGATGGCCAGTTGAAGTGTGTCAAATATGATTACCATCTGAAGGACAGCAGCAGGGTTCTTCAAAAACCCTCTGCCCCTTACTGGGAGAAAGGGTTCACTTTGTAATACATTCGCAAGCAATGAGAACAGAGAGTACTTTGAGTTCTGAATACTAAGTATAGTTCAAAAATCCAACTCATTGGAAAGGAGAAAGGAAAATCACAGGTTTTACAACAAAGTCACTTTTCAGGTTCTCAGAATCACTTGAAAGACCTATTTTACTGTTTGCCTGCCAAACTTGAGTTTTTTTGTCCTATGGCTGCTAACCACCCAGGTCTCCAGGGCCTCAGAAGCGGAGGGGCTGGGTTGCCTTAGCAGGAAAAACCAGTCAAACTAGTGGAGAATGGTGCGGCAGGTGGCAACTCCTTCCTTTCAGTCCTTTGAGGTTTACAAGGAGAAAGGGGTGTGAGAGGTGGACAGGGGAGGCAGAGAGGGTGCGGTGACATTCTCTTGCCAAGACTCTGTGTGTGTGTCCACAGCAGCAGCAGAGCTGATAACAGTCCAAAATCTGGGCAGCCATTAAAAGAAAAAAATATGGGGCCTGCTAAAATATCCTGACCACCATCAGGAAATCAATAGTCCAGGGTCGGCAGCCTTTCAGAGATTCTGATGCATGCCCTTCCGTCCTCTGGGACTGCAGGTACCAGCGACTGAGAATAGAGAAGGGAGGAGGTGATAGAGGCAGTGACACCCAATCAGGTGTTTTAGCTGGGTCGGTGGGTGGGAAGGTTACTCCTTTGCCAGTTTTCTTTGGCATCTGAGTTGGAGCTTGCCAATACATGCACCATAACTAATGAATTGAAGCCTGTATAAAAGTTTCTTTAATTGAATAAAAATTGTGACTCAGTACTCCTGGGTTGAGCAATGTCACGTGTTCTTATTTTTCTAAACCCACTTTCCTGCCCCACACACTGAGGTTACGGAGAAGCGTAGTAACTGTCGTGTTTGTGGCTTCCTCTCTCAGAACGTGGGTGCTGACACAGTCTGGGAAAAATGGAAATGAGGGTTCTAGTCATCAGTCCCCAAACACCACTACTGTCACCACTGTGCCTTCTAATCCACGTGCCGTGGGGGAGGGCTGCCCCCTCCGTTTGTGGGAGTGCCTGCTCTGTGTGCTCCTTCAGCCTTCCTCTCCCTCACCCCGAGGACTCAGGAGCTAAGACCCTCTTTCCAAGAGCACAGCATCCACACAGCCACCCTTTAACCAAGGGCCTGGAGAACTTTGTACAAAAAGCAGCCTAGATTTTGGACACCCTACCCAGAAGTCTACAATCCCTATCCCTTCCCTGTCTCTAGGAAAGGACTTCAACACAACCTTCCTTCTCTCATCTGGAAAATGAAGAAAGTTGTCAACACACCTGTGGAGCAGGGGCACCCAAAACTCCAGGTTGCCTGCCCACCCTTCCTCAGATTATGGATGGGAAATTTACCTATTTGTTCTTTGACCCTGATGCTATCACAATGAATAAAGCAAAGCATAAGCTAAATAATTGTTAACGACAGCCTGCCACATACGGAACCATGGCTGTTTCTCCCTCCTTCCACTTTTGGTAAATAACAGTAAACTTTGATTGTTTATTGGTAGGCATAGAAATGCAAAGTTGCTTACACAAGTTGTTCCTGCTTTCTTTGTGTAAGTCAGTGTGGTCTTGAAGACAGTAAATTCCCAGGGAATCATCACCACGTGTTTACTTTTCAATATAATTACAGTATGATGCACAGGTGAGTCATTATTTATGATAATCCCTTCTAATCATCGTCATCACCATCATTATCATATATTACCATTTATTGAGAGTTTATTTTGTGGTAAGCATTGTGTCAAGAGTTGTACATGTGGCTGGGCATGGTGGCTCATGCCCATAATCCTAGCACTCTGGGAGGCCAAGGTGGGAGAATCACTTGAGTTCAGGAGTTCAAGACCAGCCTGAGCAAGAGCGAGATGCCATCTCTACCAAAAATAGAAAAAATTAGCTGGGGGTGGTGGAATGAACCTGTAGTCACAGCTACTCAGGAGGCTGAGGCAGAAGGATCGCTTTAGCCCAGGAGTTTGAGGTTGCTGTGAGCTAGGCTGATACCATGGCACTCTAGCCCAGGCAACAAAGCAAGGCTCTGTCTCCAAAAAAAAAAAGAGTTGTACATGCATTCCTTTGTTTTATTCCCCAAAACCCACTGAAGTAGGCATTATTACCTCCATTTTCCAGTTGTAGAAATCAAGTTCAGAGAGATTAAATTGCCCAAGATCACCAGCTAATATGCAAAACAACTGGGGTTAAGGACACGTAGACTCCAAAGCCTAAGCTGTGAACCTCTGTGATACGCAGTCTTCCTACCACATACAGGACGTATCCCAACGTGCTGTTTTACACTTCAGAGTATACACAATTCCCTAGGTCAAGATCACCTGCTCCCCACCACGTTTGCCATGCAAATCATTCATCTCACACAAATCAGCAAAGCCAGGGGCTCCCCTGGGAATTGTTTGCCAATCCTTTCCCCAGGCTGGGTTTGTGTCCTCACTCTGTGGTACCCTAGCACCACAGGCATTCTTCGGTCATTTTATTGTAGTATTTCCTGTCAATGTATCTGTCCTACTAGACTGTAAGCCCCTTCAAAAAGAGGAGCTATATTTTATAAGTATATATATTTTTAAATCTCCAACCTTAGTGCATCATAATTACATATTATCTACTCAATCAATATTTGATGACTTGCATTGCTGATGATGTTAAATGAGTTTCCAAAGCTTATCTAAAAGTAGTACCCACTGCTTTGGAACAGTAGGTTTAAAAAAATCACCATTTAGCTCAACCAATATTTACCACAAAGAGCAGGAAGGAAGGAACCTTAGAGAAAATTTAGTTGATAATGTATATAGATGGAAGAGTCCAGAATATGGAGCAAGGAACTGAGTTCAAGTCCCTCTTAGCTTCTTTCCAGCTCAGGCAAACCTCTTGAACTCTCGGTGCTTTAGTGGGCTCATCTGTGGGATAGGGTTAATCGTGTCTCATCTGCCACACGTGGTTTGTGTGAGGCTCAATTGAGATAATGCTTATGGATATACTTTGCATACTGAAAACATTATAAAATGAAATTCTTTTTCTTTTTGCTTTTCATGAAGGCTAGGACATAGTAAATGTTTACTAATTGCCATTAAAATAAATTCATGATTCAACTCTTCATTTCCTGGTTGAGCTATTAGAAAAGCAGACTAAGTAATCTGCCTGAGATTCCTCCTAGACTGTAAGCTCCTTGAGAGCAAAAGTTTCTTATTCCCAGCACCAAACACCGTGCCTGGCCCATGGCCAGTGCCCCATGAATGTTTGCGAAAGGAAGAAAGGGAGGGAGAGAAGAAATCTCACACAGCTGGGAGTGATTGCAAAAGCCCAGGGGTGCTGATTTGCTGGTCAGAGGTCTTTCCTGTGATGGCAGCATTAGGTGCTGTAAGTCAGTGGCTCCCAAAGTGTGGTCCGGAACCTGCAGCAGCAGCTTCACTTGGCAACTCGTTAGACATGCAAATTCCTGGGCTCCACCCCAGATGTACTGAATTAGAATCTTTAGCGTGGGGCCCAGCAATCTGTATTTTAATCAGACCTCCAGGTGATTCTGATGAATGTCAAAAGTTTGACGGAATTGCCGAAGGGGAAACTCTTCATTCTCTGCTTACATTAATATTTGATAGTAAATAGGCAGAAAAAGGGTGGATTTATTAATAGCTTTTAATAATTTATTCTAGATACCTAAAGTACATTATTTTTATTGTCATTTCCTGCTAACCCAAAACATTTATGATACAAGGGGGATACATTTCTGTAAAGATTGCATCAATAATGCAATACGTTTTTGGTTAAAAATAACATTTACTGAATTGTTTTCTAAGGATAGACGACAACATGTTCATTGCTAATAATATGCATAATACTGAAAATTATGACATTTATATAGTGTTTGCTATGTGCCAGGTGCTATTCTAAGCACTTTTCCTGTCTTAACTAAATTATTACTCGAAACAATTCTGCAAGGCAGGTACAATTTCTATCCTCCCCATTTTACAAAGAGGAATAGAGGCAGGTAGAGGTAATGTAATTTGAAAAAGATCACAGAGCCAACCAATGGTGGAACCAGGGTTTGTATTCATATGGTATAGCTCAAGAGTGCATGAGATTAACCATGATGCTATACTATATAAATCACCCAGAATTTGGTATAATCACTGACGATTAATATTTATGGAGAATTTAGTATTTCCCTTCATGTTGGTAAATATATATTTTTATATATACATATGCACATATAAAATATATATTGGTAAATATATCTATTTATAATGTATTTGCATGTAAATAATTTTCATGTGTTTTTACATTTTGTACATATTTTCTTGTTTTGAATTTTTTTTTGAGACAGAGTCTTGCTATGTTGCCCGGGCTGAAATGCAGTGGCCATTCACAATCATAGCTCACTGCAGCCTTAAACTCCTGGCCTCAAGCAGTCCTCTTGCCTCAGCCTCCTAAGTAGCTGGGATTACAGGCACACGCCATCATGCTTAACTTCTTTTTTTTTAACAAGTTTTTTACAAATATATTTATTTATAATTAAGAAAAGAAAGTCAGATCACACACTGCTGTAACCCAATTCTTTTATTTAATCATATATTGTGAGCACATTCCAATAATATTAGAATTCTAAAATAATTGTAATATCTGTTCTGAATTTTCTTCTAATTTACTTAATTCTCTGTTGTTGTATAGTCAGATCATATCCAGTGTTTTGTGTGGTAAATAGCACTGTAATGAACATCTCGGAACTTAAAGCACAAGGAATATGCACTTCATTTTTAAAACCCTGCATCATTCTTTAACATGAGCCCACTTAAATAATGAAAAATAACTCTCTCCACACAGTACATGTAATCTATAAACTTTCTCACTTTCATATTTTATGACAGTGAAACCAAGTCATACCCCACTATCCAACAGCAACACTCAAGATAATTACATAGGTCATTTAAAAATACTTTGAATGACAATTTTATTAGCTTTCTATTAAGGAAACCACTGGCACTATATCATCAGAGATTCAGAAATGCAGTAATGGAAGAACTGAGTAGCAATAAAAGGTCAAATATTTACGAAGAAAAACCAAAGCTTTCCTTAAATGTAGCTTCATCACATGGGCTAGACAGTGTCTAAAACACAGCCAATGTCTTGTGAGGGAATGAATAGTAAGTCCCAGTAAACAGATGAAAATACGAAGGAAACTAGAAAAAGGCAGAAAAAAGGCCCTCTTTCCTGACCTTGCTGAGAAAGGCTATTCATTCCATGTGGCAAAGAACTTGAATATGATTCACGTGCCGTAGCCTTCTAGGGCCTTTGCCTGTTTGGATTTGTCCTGCCTGTCTCCCAAATACATTTCCCAGAGACTTTGAAGGAAACCAAAATATTTAAGCCAAATTGGAGGGGCCCATGATGTCTGCTGCAAGCTAAAAATAATAGGATCTCTGTGTCCACACTTAAACTACAGTGAGAAGGAGAGGCGTAACTCTTAATACTCCAGAGCCAACCAGAGTGTCAGCGCTGGGGAAAACGTTTCAGGGAGGAGGTAGGTTGGTAGTACCAAAAGTTCAGGCAACTCTCTCTTTCTCTGTGTGCTGTGTGACTTGGGAATCTGGAAAATGAAACACCCAGCGGTTCCCAAAGTCAAAGGACACTGCAGTACAGAAGCTGGGCCTTAGATTCTGAGTAGATGCTATACATGAAATTGGAGAACAAAAAAAACAACTATTGAAATAGATGTATACTGCTAGCAGCAAGCAGGTCCTTTTAGTGTTAGAATCTAAGGAGAACTCTTTTCCCATAATTATCTCATTCACTTTCTTGCCAAAGGAAGATTTCGTTTTACAGAGAGACAGGTTCTTCTGGCATAACTGATCCTTCTGGATCTCGTAACTAAACTTAAAGGCATGCCAAACTGTCGACTTAAATGTTTGAGAATTCCAAGGTGCTGAAGCTGGAAGGACTTTAGGGTTCAACTAATCTCATTCTAGTATTTCTCAGTTGGAGAAATTAAGGCCCAAAGAGATGAAGTGACTTTTCCAGAATCGCAGAGCAAGTCATTGGCGGAGCCAAGACAAGGGCCACAGTCTTGATTCCCATTCCTGGGCCACAAGACCATCCTCCAGTTGTCCCTGTCTAGTGAATGGCACTGCCACCCACCCACTGCCCTATGTCTGTGGCCTCCTCTGCAGTAAAATGACCTTTTTCAGGCATCAGCCAACAAACATTAT
The DNA here is from genome assembly GCA_028533085.1 of Varecia variegata. Taxonomy (NCBI): domain Eukaryota; kingdom Metazoa; phylum Chordata; class Mammalia; order Primates; family Lemuridae; genus Varecia; species Varecia variegata. The sequence goes on from CM052447.1 coordinate 15,418,045, forward strand.
TTCACTCAATGCAGCTTCTTTCCATCCTTTAACTCAATGTGTACTTACTGGGCACTTTGACTGTGTCAATGTTGTAAATGCAGGTAAGAAAGTAATTAGCAAGGTAAGTGCTTGCCTTCATTGCAGGGCGGAGATAAACAGATAAGAAGCAAGTAGATATATAAACAAGATAATTTCAAGTAGTGGCAAATGCCATGAAGACAGTAGAACGGCATGATATGGCAAGAGCTGTCTTGGGTTGGAGAAAGACCACTGCAGGGAGGGTGGCCAGGAAGGACTTCTCTGAGCACATGACACTTGAGGTAGAACCCAAAATAACAGTAGGAGTTGGATGATCAAAAATCCAGGTGAAACACATTTCAAGCAGGGAAGAAAATAAGTACAAACCCCTGAGGCAGCAGTTCCAGCTCCAGGTAAGATGGAATAAGCATATTCTGTCCTGTCTCTCCCAGGGGAAGTAGCTATAAAACCTGGGCAGACAGCATGGAGCTTTCTTCATTTAAACACTAAAAAGCAGATTGGAGAAGACCAAAATTTGAAGTACCGCTGAACTAGCTGTGAATTTCCCATTTTTTTCCTGGTGTCCCCAACCTCGTTTCAAGACATCCTGATACTCAGAGCTGGGCACTGAGCACAGAGGAGAAATCTGGGGAAAAGCTCAAGTTCTGCCTTCAGGAGAGGGAAAGGGAACTTCTAATGCTAAGTAGAGTGGAAAAATTCTTCAGGCTGCTTCTTTTCCCGGTTCTCTCACGTACCAGCTCAAAGCAATCCAGTGTTTGATACGGTGGAAATGACAATGACGGTAACAGCAGTGGGGGCTCCCAGGTGCCCCACATGCTAAGGTGGAGAACCTTCTTCTCTGATCCTGATCGGAAGGGCTGTGGACCCAAGAAGGGAAGAACACCTGCTGCTTTTGTTTCTCTTGCTGTTCTCCCAGCACCTGGCTTCAGAGGGAGGCACAGTTGCAGGAAGTGCACCACGGAGCATTGTGTCTAAAGACCTAGGGACTGAGCAGGGGACACCAGGGACCTGAAAGGACTGGAGAGCACAGACAGGGAGGAGCTGGGAAAGGCACCCTGTAAAGTTGTTTACGATGGACCCCAGTTTGTTTGTCATTCACATGTAAAGAGCTAAACACAGAGAACAGACCAACCCTGTAGAAAAATGGATAAGAGGTATGAACAGAGGTGATTAAAAAAAAAAGAAATGTGAATGACTTAAAACACACAAAAAGATCACTCTTGAAGTCCAAAAATCTAAAAGAAATGTATGTCATTGTAACTTGAGAAAAAGAGCAACAAAGTATACTCCATGTTAAGGGGATAAATCTGGATAATAAAATATCTTGGTTGTACTTTAAAAAAAAGATCACTCTTGCCTGTAATGAAAGAAATGCAAATTAAAGCCATGCTGAGATACATACCACTTCTCACCTATCAGACTGGCAAAAAATCCAAAAGATGGACAACATATTCTGTGATAATATTCTGGGGAAATCGGTCTTTTCATTTGTTGATGGCGGGAGAGCGAAATGGTACAATTCCTACAGAGGAGAATTGGCGGTGTCTATAAAATTTTCACTTGCATTTTCTCTTTGACCAGGAAATCCTACGTCCAAGAATCTATCCCAAAAATACACTTACAGAAATATGAAAAGTTGCATGTATACTATGCCAAAATATAAAATGGCATATTTGAAATAACAAAGGACTGGAAACTAATAAGCTGTCTGAATAAATAATAGTATATGCCTGCAATGGGTTCTCTAAGCTATAAAAATGCTATGAAGTAACATCCCAGGTATAATAACCAGTGAGAAAGCAAGACCGAGAAAAGTTATTCTACTAAGCTATTGTCTAAACATGCATGCATCTATGTATACATTACATGTATGTATATATACACATACAAACAAATATATATACATATAATATGTTTATATCTATTTAAAACAGACTATTACCCATTGAACAGGGTAGAGGTGATAAAGTGAGACATTAGACTCCTGAATACATTGACATTTTGTAGATTTGACTTTGAACCGTATAAATGTTTAAATGATTACCTAACAAAAATAAAAATAGAAATACTCCTTAAGAAACAAAAACAAAATAAAACAAAAACTAACAGTATATAGAAAGGAATGATTTTGCATGGCCTTAATAATTTGACTATACCTTCCCTAGAGGAATATACTCTAAGGAGAAAAAGAACTACAAAAACAATCTTAAACTATTTTCAGTAATCATACTGTTAGTAATATTGCTATTATTATTCTAAAGCTGTTCTGCTCATTGTAGGCTAAAGCAAATAAGTCATTGCTGTTGTTAAGAACTAAGATTTTCAGAATAAAAGAAATACAAATATAAAAATCAAAGAAATTTAGTAATGCCCTGTAATACTAAATTTTGAATTATTAAAGACTCATGTCATTCCTCTTCAAAATTGAAAAAAAAAAAAGTATTTCCAAGTTCTGTCCACAAAAAATTCCTGGAACTAACAATAAGCCCAATAGTAATGAGCATTGCTAATATCCAGATCATAGCCCTTAAATACCATTTCCTTGGGGAAATACTTGACTCTATGTTGGGACAGAAAATGTAGATGATCCTGTATACCTTGTCATAATAAAAAGCAAGGAAGCGATATTAAAGAAGACTTGTGCTGTATCAAAAGGACTCAGGAGCTGTGATGAAAAAGCTCCTACTGACCATAATTGAGATAATTTGAAAATCAAAAGGAGCAATACTGTAATTGATTGAAATGGGTCAAATGTATTAAATTCCATGAGTTCATTTAAAAAAAAAAAAAAGAAACAACCACTCACTTCTGCAAGATGCTGGGGAACCAACACATTATTCTGAATACTGGTGAGTAAAGAGAGAAGATCAAGCATTTATCCTTGCTCTAAGAGTTTCCAAATAGTCAATGACAGGAAAAAAAATTCTCTTTATAAGAGAATTTCATTTAAAAGAAATGAAAAAGTTGCGGTGGCTCATGCCTGTAATCCTAGCACTTTGGGAGGCTGAGGCAGGAGGATCGCTTGAGCTCAGGAGTTCAAGAGCAGCCTTAGCAAGAGTGAGACAACCCCCTCACCCTCACCCCGTCTCTACTAAAAATAGAAAAGTTAGCTGGGCATCGTGGCTTGTGCCTGTAGTCCCAGCTATTGGGAGGCTGAGGCAAGAGAATCACTTGAGCTCAGGAGTCTGAGGTTGCAGTGAGCTATGATGATGCCACTGCACTCCACCCAAGGCTACAGAGTGAGACTCTGTTTTGTTTTTTTTTTTCTTTTTTACAGAAGAATACAGAGTGAGACTCTGTCGCAAAAAAAAAAAAAAAGAAAGAAAGAAAACAAAAGAAAAAAAAGAAATGACAGAATTAGAACATGACAATTTTTGCAAGTTCCAAATAAAATAATTGATCTAGGAAATAATCATCAATGGCTGCTAATATTACTGTAGAGATAACCCCACCCTGTGCACTTCCTGATAGAAAATTCCATCACTACCTGTCTTAGTCTGCTAGGCCTGCTTTAACAAAGTACCACAGACTGGATAGCTTAACCACAGAAATTTATTTTCTCACAATTCTGGAGGCTAGAAGTTCAAGATGAAGGCATTGGCAGGTTTGGTTTCCTCTTGGGTTGTAGATGGCCATCCCCCTGTCTCCACATGGACTACCCTTTGTATTAATAACTGTCCATGTCCAAACTTCCTCTTCTTGTAAGGACACCAGTCATATTGGAGTAAGGTCTACCCTCATGACCTCATTTTAACTAAATTACCTCTTAAAAGACCCTACCTTCAAATATAGTCACAGTCTGAGGTACTGAGGGTTAGGACTTCAACATATGAATTTTGGAGGGACACAATTCAGCCCAGAACACCACCCATGAAATATTCTTGCCAAAAACTAGAATGTGAATCAGAGCAAGCCCAGAACAAAATACCAACTCACAGGGGATATGGGGGGAGGGGAGAGAAAAATATATCAATCAACCCAATGGGAATGCAATCGGCAAAATCCAGAATTTGGAAAACTCTTCCAGATAGTTGACCTGTTTCTGTAACAAATAAATTGTAAGGACAAAAAAGAGAGAGAGAGAGAGAGAGAGGAGTACCTGCACATTACCAGACTTCGGAACAATATGAACCCAATGCTATGTGTGGGTCTTGTATGGATCCCAGTGAAAACAAATACATTTTTTAAAGACAAACGTATGAGACAATTGGGAAATCTGAACATTGGTTCTGAATTGTTTTACAATACTTTGGAATTATTGTTATTTTTAGATGTGATAATGGCATTGTGGTTATATAAAGTAGTCCTCACCTTTTAGAGACACATATTGAAATATTTACGGATGGATGATTTGATGTCAGGGATATATTTCAAAGTAATCCAGTGGAGAAGGAGATGGAAGGGGTATAGGTGAAACAAGAGCAGCAATGAGTTAATGATTATATCTGGGTGATGAGTACACTGGGATTTATAATACCATTTTCTCTACTTTTATGTATGTTTGAAGTTTTCCTCAATAAAACGTTTATAAGTAAATAGATGAATGAATGGATGGATGGGTGGCTAAGCTATGCATCCCACTGGGCAAGAGCGAACCACTGAGATGAAAACAGGGAAGACCAATGTCCTAAAGGAGCACAGCTGGAAATAAAATAATAGCAGCTGCCCTTTGTAGAGCACCAGCTAGATTCCAGGACAGGCCCTAGGCAACATTATCCATCTATATTTATAGTTCCAAATCTCTATTGCATTTCATACATTCCTGGAGCAGGGAGGAAATTGGTTCATCCACATTTTACAAATAGGGAACCCAAGACTCAGATGCCTCAAGCCATAAGCTGGTGAGGTCTTGAGATAGAGCCGCACCCAGGACTTGGGCCTACAACTTGTATGACCTCTCCTTCCCCCTCTCTGGCTCTGGGGCCCAACGGGAATGAAATAAAGGCAGACCCTTGAATGAAGAGCCAGTGGCCTCAATCTGGAAATAAATCTTTTGGGTTTCTTTGTTTGTTTTTAAGGAAACTTGCTTTAAGGGTTTGCCCTGCCTTGTCTCCTATTTAGTGCCCTTTGTTCATTTATTTTAAAAATAAATAAAGCACTTAAAAATGGTCCAACAGAAGTGCTTACGGTCACGTCTCTTCTGCAGGTTCACTTTTCCAGGAATGGACACCAAAGCTGCTCTTTGTCCCTCGGATGACACACGTGGAGTTAGGACAATGACATGCAAATGTGAAGGAAACACAGACAGTGTGTAAAAACGTGTGCATTCTTCATCTTCTGCGGTGAGTTTCCGCATACTCCTCCACGGCAAAATGAAATTCCTCAGGCATGTTCACATGCACATGGTACCTCAAATAGAATAACATCGATCGTTTTCATTTGGAGAGTATGCTATGGTCCTGTTTTTTATTTTCACTCTGCTCTTTTTAATAATGTAGGAAAGTACACTCCATTTTAGAAAGATTTCCATCAAACAGATAAAAATGAAAGTCTCAGCCCAGGAGGCTGCAGCTCAGCTCTCCGGCCATGCCCTACAACCAGGCATTACTCAGGCTACTAGAATGCCAGCATTTCTCTCCCTGCAGATTTTTACCTCCCTCATGACTATCGGGATGAGAGTTTGCCCCTTCCAGAATCATCTTCCTGACACTGCACCTTCAAGCTGCTTATTCTCTGGCCATTCCTCCCTCTGCAAAGATTGGGGGGGGTGTGTGGTGGGAGGATCCTCAGGAGAGGAGGGCCCTTACTTCCCTTCATGAATCTGCATAGAGTGGGGCAAAAGAGCCTTTTGGTCTGGTCTCTCAATTTTGAAAGGTTAAAACTTTGCCTTTAAAGTTATTTTCAAACAAGATTATATATAGTTAATATATAGAAAGATAGGCTGATAAAACTGAATGTTGCTGTTCACCTTTCAGGTGTATGCTTGTATCCAATTCCCGAGCTACAGTGTCTGCAGTACACAATTTGTATACTGTGTAATTACCCTGTGAATAGTACAGCTTTACTGCTCGTATCTTTTTGTATTGCAAGGCATTCATTTGTTATATATAAACGTTTAAAACACACCACCCATATTTTGCAATCTCCTTATTTTTTAATACACAAGTAGCTCCAAAAAGTGGAAGTGCCCCTGACCTCTCTAAATATCCGAAAGGCTTCAAGAAAGATAATCGGAAGCTATCTCAACATCTAAAAGGCCTTCCTGACGAGGAAAAAGAAGAGAAAGTGTTGAGGTTATTAACAGTTGCAACAACAGTTAACACATACTGAGCGTTTTGACATGCCAGGCACTGCCAGGTGCCCTAGCTTAATTCACGTTCATTAACACATTTAACGTGTACTAATTCATTAAACCCTTCAACAACCTTATGAGGCAAGTATTATCTCCATTTTACAGATAAGGAAACTGAGGCACGGCTGGTATGTAGCTGTATATCACACTTTACTGGAGCATTGTTGTAGGAAGCTAAAGGGAATTACAGAGTATGAGAGAAAAGGTCTAAAACTGTATACAAAATATAACTTTTTGTAGTTAAAGGGAAAAGCACCTACGAGGTTAAACTCTTCATAAAGGCAGTTCCCTTCTGGAAGTCACATGATCCTAACCTCATGTCTTGATCTTCATATTCTCATATAATAGCACTGCCTTCCTCTCTGACACTTTCTGGAAAATTCCACCCTTCCTCACAAGGACTGTTCTTGCCCCAGGGCCAGCCCTCTTCCTCTACCAAGTGAAATGTGTTTCCCATAGGTGAAAAACCTCAAGGTCTGAGTTATTCAGCCCAGAACAACACTGAGAAAATTGGGGGTAGGGAGGCTGATACTCCAGGTGTCTGGTCTTCTTTAGTGTGTCCCTGACATGGCAGGTGACAGTTAGAGATCTTTATTCTATCACAGCCTGTCAATAACTGTTGGATCATACCTGTGTCTCCCAGAGATTAGCATTAATTGTCAGAGGCAGTTGAGTCTTAGCCAACCCATAAGGATGGAGAGAAACTTCCCTAAATGCTTTATAAGTTGCAAAGGTGTCTTCTTCAACAATGAAGTTAGTGCTTTGGATTACTATGGTTAGTTTAAGTGGCTCACTGTCCCCTCCCCTCAACTGTGTTCCCTTGGGCAAACCAGGAAGCTGCAGCTCGGCTCTCCTGCGATACCCTACAACCTGGCACTACTCAGGCTACTAGAATGTCAGCATTTCTCTCCCTCCAGACTTTTACCTCCTCCATGCACATTAGGATTAGAGCCTGTTCCTTCCAGAATCACCTTCTTGACACTCCTCCTTGATGATGCTTATTGTCCCCGTAACTGCCTGGGATGTGAGGGGGGTGGATGAGAATATGAAGGCTCAGGCCTTCCAGCTCCACCACAATATAAAATAAGGTCACCTGAGATTTTATTAAACACTCTTCCTCTACAGTCTAAGTAATCAATACAAGAGACTGTGGTTAATATTCATTGGTCACATTCTAGCTCAGCACCAAAAGTATCAAGAATTCCCTGAGGGCCTGGTTGTTATTAAACACTGTAGAACTGCTTTCTTTGACACAAGTATCAGGCTCTGGCCCTTACCCAGATATGCGGTGAGAAATCTCATGTTAATGTTCTATTGTGGTAAATATCACTTGGGGCTGGCCCTAAGGAGAGGAATATCGGGCACTATAAACAATTCAAAGGCAGTTCTTAGAATGAAAGCAAGCAATTCTCTATGAACTCTTCACAATGTCCAGAATAAAAAGTGTTCCAAAGCACTTTTACACCTACTATATTGCTTCAATCTCACAATAACCTAGAAAGGTCATTAGACTTGGCATCATTACCTACATTCAATAGACCAGGAAATTGAGACTTGGAGAGTTTAAGTGATTGGGCAAGGTCACCCAGCTAATTAATCACAGAGTAAACCTTGCTTGCTGACATCCTAGTCCAACTCTTGCCAAAGCATTGAAGTTTGCCTTCTCTATATCTATAAAGCATTTTACAACTATTCCCTCTAATGCATAGTTCTATCTATTGACATCAGGTGTTGTTTTTTTTTTGAGACAGAGTCTCACTCTGTCACCCAAGCTAGAGTACCGTGGCATCAGCCTAGCTCACAGCAACCTCAAACTCCTGGGTTCAAGCAATCCTCCTGCCTCAGCCTTTCGAGTAGCTGGGACTACAGGCAGGTACCACCACATCTGCCTAATTTTTTTTTCTACCTTTTTGTTTAGTAGAGACAGGGTCTCACTCTCGCTCAGGGATCAGGCTGGTCTTAAACTCCTAACCTCAAGGGATCCTCCCACCTCGGCCTTCCAGAATGCTAGGATGACAGGTGTGAGCCACTGCACCCAGCCTCTACTGACAGCTTTTTAAACTAGCTTAATCCCCACAACCACCCTGTTGGTAAGTACTCTCATTATGCCAATTTTATAGACAAGGAAAATTTACAAAGTTACTTACCCACGCACCCCTATATAATTACACTTGGAGTGCCCTTCTAGCATCTTAGTATGTTCAATGTTGCATTAATCAAGATTACAAGCTTGAGATCTTGGAATTGTCTCTGAAACAAATGTGCTTAAAGGGGAAGGGGCAAAGGTTCTTGATGTAAACCAGGAGGCAGCAACAATTCTAGTCATCATCACTGACATTAGGAATAACTTCTGAAGAGTTATCATCAGTTGATTTTCAAGTACTAAAACAATTCATTGGGGAAGGAATAGTCTGTTCAACAAATGATGCTGGAACAACTGGATATCCACGTGTACAAGAATGAAATTGGGTCTTTACTTCATGCTACGTATAAAATTAAGTCAAAATGGATGAAAAACTTGAATAAAGAGCTGAAACTACAAAATTCTTAGAGGACAATGTAGGAGTAAATCTGCAGGACCTTGGATTAGGCAATAGTTGCTTAGATACAGCACCAAAAGCACAAGTAACAAAAGAAAAAATAGATAAATTTGACTTCATCAAAATTAAAAACTTTTACACTTCAAAGGCCACTGTCAAGAAAGTGAAAAGACAACCCACAGAATGGGGGAAAATATTTGGAAACCCTTTATCTGATAAGGGACGTATATGCAGAATAAATAAAGAACTCTCACAAATCAACAATAGAAGGAGAAAGAATCCAATTAAAGTATGGGCAAGAGACCTTGAACAGACATTTTTCCAAAGAAGATATACAAATGGCAAATAAGCACATAAAAAGATGTTCAACATCATTAGCCATTAGGGAAACACAAATCAAAACTACAATGAGATACCACTTCATACCTACTAAGATGGCTATAATCAAAAAGACATAATAAAAATAAGTGTTAATGAAGATGTGGAGAAACTGACACCCTCATACATCACTGGGAGGAATGTAAAATGGAACAGCTGCTTTGTAAAACAGTCTGGCAGCTACTCAAAAGTTAAACACAGACTCGGAAGGCTGAGGCAGGAGGATCACTTGGGCCCAGAAATTTGAGACCAGCCTGGGCAATATGGGGAGACTCTGTCTCTGAAAAAACAAAAACCAAAAACAGAATTACCATATGACCCAGCAATTCTGTTTGTAGGTATATACGCAAGAGAATTGAAAAAGTGTCTTCACAAAAATCTGCACACAAATGTTCATAGCAGCATTATTCACAGTAGCCAAAAAATAGAAAGCACCCAAATGTACATCAACTGACGCATGGATAAACAAAATATGGTATATTCAGCCATAAAAGAGGAATGAAGCACTGATATGTGCTGTAAGATGGATGAACCTTGAAAACATCACGCTTAATGAAAGAAGCCACACACAAAATGCCAGGTATCGTATAATTCCGTGTGTATCAAATATCCAGAAAGTACATGAGTGGTTGCAGGGGCTGGGCAGAGAAAGGGAAGGGAAGTGACTGCTAATGGATATGGGTTTTGGAGGGGAAGGTCATAATATTGTTCAGGAATTATATAGTAGAATAGTTTCATACCTTGTGAATATATTGTACTAAAAAAATCACTGAATTTACATCTTAAGAGAGTGAATTGTATCGTATGTGAATTATATCTCAATAAAAAAATAACTTCTGGCTTCTCACAGGTGCTTCATTAAGAAAAACGAGTCACCTCATCCAGGGCACCTAAGCTGATCATCAGGGACCCAAGTAAGAAAAGAACAATGCTCAGCAAGTCATTAGGGAGACCGGATTGGTTGTAATAACTCTAGAAGTATTCTAGTAGCACTCCATGCCAGTCCCTAGGGAGCATGCAGTCACGCTTTATATGATGACAAGCCACAAAGTGATACTGCGGCTGAAATCTAGCCTCAGGACCACACTGGGTTTTTTCTCACTAATCTCCATCCTGTTATCTTTCAAGCATTTCCCCTGCAGCATCAGAAAGAAGGAAGGTCAAGTTTGTGATTTATTGTCAGACAGTTGAACTCAATTCAGCATATTTTTACTGAGCACCTGGGAAGTTCCAGACAGTTGCTAGACACAAAGAAATCAGCTGTGATCAGGATGGCCATGCCTTTGCTTTCATGGAGCTTATATTCTAATACAAAAGGCAGGTAACAAAAAGTATGCTAGTTCTCTAATTTCTCACCCATCCCCAATCCATTCTATGGTCTTTTCTGACCCACTCTGTGTCCCGGAGAGGCTGACCTCTGTGAATTGTATCACCCAGGCTCTTTTGCACTGGCAGGAGTTTAGATGGCAGGGAGAAGTCAGGATATTTCTTCTGCCATTCCTGCCCTCCTTCAGCACTACATTTCTGGCAGTAGCTTTCAACTGCTACATCTCCTGCAGGACAGACCGTCCTCCATAGTTCTAGCACTTACTGGTAATTCTATTTTCTTCCTTTGCCTTTTCCTATCTGGGCATGTGTGGTAGAGCAGCAGTCCCCAAACGTTCTGCCACCAGGGACGGGTTTCATGGGAGAGAATTTTTCCATGGACCGGGGGTGAGAGGATGGTTTCAGGATGATTCGAGCACATTACATTTATTGTGCAGTCAGACCTCTCTGCTAATGATAATCTGTATTTGCAGATGCTCCCTAGCACTAGCATCACCGCCTCAGCTCCACCTCAGATCATCAGGCATTAGATTCTCATGAGGAGCCTGCATGCGCAGTTTACAGTAGGGTTTGTGCTCCCATGAGAATCTAATGCTGCCGCTGATCTGACAGGAGGCAGAGCTCAAGCAGTGACTCGAGCAATGGGAGCGGCTGTGAATACAGGTGAAGCCTCACTCAGTGGCCCACTGCTTACCTCCTGCTGTGCTGCCCGGTTCCTAACAGGCATGGACCGGTACCGGTCCACACCCCGGGGGTTGGGTACCGAGGTGGTAGAGTACCTGCAAAGACAGCCACTAATGATTCATTTCAACCCTATATGTACATGCTGCTTCTCTCCTCAAAAGGTATTTCACCTCCTCTTGGATCTGGACTTGCTTTGTGACTTGCTTTGACCAGTAGAATATGGCAAATGTGATGCCCTGTCAGTTCTAGAACAAGTCTGTAAGTGGCCTGGCAGCTTCCACTTTGACTTTCTTGGGATCCAGCCACCCATTATGAGTTTGGGGTAAATTATTAAATAATGAAAGGCCACACAGAGAGGAAGAGAGACGGGCCTGGCCCACCCCTTGCCATTCCCACCACCCCAGCGGGGGCAGCAGCTGTGTGAGCGAGCCCATCTTGGATCCTGCAGCTCCAGTCTAGTTGTTCCAGCCAAGTCCCTGAGGAGCAGAGTCGAGATGAGCCCTTTGTACCAAGCCCTGCTCAAATCAAAGAATTGTGAGCAAATAAATAATGGCTGTTTTTAAAAGTCATTAAGTTTTGGGGTGGTCTGTTACACAGCAATAGAGAACAAACGCATGGTGATGGCTTCCCATTGCTGCTAGTCCCAGGTGCCTCCTGGTTAATGCCCTTCACCCTAACCTTGACTCCACAAAGGGTCCCTTCACTTCATTCTGTTCAGTGAAACCCTTTTGAGTTCTGTTTTCTGCTGTGACCCTGCCTAATACAACAAGTAAACAAATAAATCAAACAACCATAGGTTCTTGTTGGTACCAGGATGGAAATAAACAGTTTGCTGTGATAGGGAATGACAGAGAGCCAACCTCAGGCAGGGTAGTTAGGGAAGGCCTTTCTGACTCACTCTGCCTAAGCCAGTGAACATCTACAGCAACGAGGCTGATGGAAGTACGATGCGAGAGGAAGCGAGTTGGTGGCAAACTCAGCAGAGGAATCCACTTCAGCTGCAAGTCATTCTTTTTTCAGGCCCTCTGCCATAGGCCACTGAGCTAGGGCTTGCAACTGCATTTGAATCTCTGTGCATATCACTCATTTCATTCTTCCTACTAGGCTAAATATTTGGAGTAGAAGAAAAACAAACAATGGGCATGATTCCTGCCCTGGTCACACGCCTTCCATCTCCCGATACACCTAACGGTGCAATTTTGAGGGGTCTGTGCTGTATTGACCAAGAAGAAACAGAATGGAAAACTGGGAGAGATGTTCAAAGGGACTTTACACAAGGTATGAAAACACAGCTTTGCTTCAATTGTAAGCACTTTAAATTCAAGGCAATATATTTTTATCAATCCAATTGGCAAAAATTCAAAAGAGCAATAGCATTTAGTGCTGGTGAGGATGTGACAAAACGGGCTCTTCAATATGTTGCTTGTGGGAGTGAGAACTGCTCCATAACCTCTTCAGTCTACAATCTGCCAATATCCAATTAAGTAACAAATGCATATCCTCCCTGTGCCCGCTTTTGAGAATCTACTCTAAATACCGTATGTAAAGATACATATACAAAGTCTATTTTATTGCAACATTGTTTAGAGTGGCAAAAATATTATAGAAATGAATTACCCATCAACAGGAGAATGTTTCAATAAATTATGATCATTCATATTAAGGTAGTACATCATTATTAAAAAGAATGAGTTAAATCTATATTTATGGAACCAGAGGGATATCCATGATATATTATTGAGTGTTTTTAAAAGCAAGCGTCATATATAACATAATCCCCAAAATAAAACCTACATATGTGCACATATTTTGATTTCTATCTGTCTGAGCATGGAGTGTGGAAAAATATATATTGAGCTTTTTAACAAAATTACCATATTAACTTTTTCTTTACACAGTTGTGGAGTATTTTACTTGTTAAAATGAGTGTATGTTACCTTTTCTTCAGTGTATATTACTTTTAATTTTAATTCTCTTGTTTCCACCCCTCCGACCTCAGGCATGCATGGTTCTAAATTTTTTCACCTTGGATTAGTTTTTCCCATTCTAGAATTTTACATAAATATAGTCATAACTTTTTGTGTCTGGCTTCTTTCGTTCACTCTTATGCCTATGAAATTCATCCAGCTTGTTGCATATATTAGTAATTCATTCCTTTTTGTTGCTGAGTCCTATTCCATTCCAATGTATACCACGATTTGTTTATCTATACCCTGTTGATGGACATTTGCATTGTTTCTATTATAGTTTGTGGCTATTTTGAATAAAGCTGCTATGAACATTCTTGCATGCGAATTTTGACACAGCTTTTTATTTCTCTTGGATAAATACCTAGGAGTTGAATTGCTGGGTCAAAGGGTACATAGATGAGGATGCATGAGCATCTTTTACTTTTGTAATAAGGAAAAACCTAGTAAGAACATTTTAAAGAAAAAAATGTTGAAGAAAGAAAATAAATTTGTATGAAAAATAATAATATTAATACTTGCTACCTTTTTCTTCACTCCCTCCTCTCCTGACACTCATTTGAATCTGTCAGATCTTGGACTTTCCAGGTCAGGTCAGCGACTTACTGCTTTTCAGGGTGAATCATCAAACATGGGGAAATTCTACTGTTAAACCTGCCCAAGAGGAACTAGGTTTTGATACCACCCATCAGAAGCCATAAGACTCAAGTGAAAACTCAAGAGAACTGCTAGCACACACGAAAATCAGCCTCTGACGGCAGACACTACTTGCAAACAAAGTAAAACTCCTGACACTGGTATTCCATAATAACAGGGTGTCACGAGAATAGATACTTGACATTAAAAAGAAGAAGAGAATATGTTCTGAAACTAGTCAAATCAACACAGCAAGGCTGGTCCGATGGTAGTGGGTTATCAGAACTTATTAACATTAGTGTTACTAAAGTTGGTATTCAACCCCCCACTGCTAAATTTGACTGGCTTAAAAAAAAAAAAAAAAACACAGCAAGAATGAGAATAGCAGAGGTAACCTTAGCCTCAGTGAGGGTTTGTAAACAGATTGTGAACCAAACGTTGGTAACTTCCAAATCTAAACTGAAAGTCCAAAAATCCATTCAATACCATGAAGACCTATTCTTAGGAAGGATTCCTAAGACTGGCTGGAATGTAAAATATGACGTAAAAGAAGAATGTACAGTAGCCACCCCTACCCCGACCTTATCCACAGTTTTACTTTCTGCAGTTTCAGTTACCCATGCTCAACTACCGTCTGAAAATATTAAGTGGAAAATTCCAGAAATAAGCAATTCACAAGTTTTAAATTGCCTACTGTTCTGAGCAGTGTGATGACATCTCATGCCATCCAGCTCCATCCCACCTGGGAGGTGAATCATGCCTTCATCTAGTGGATCCATGCTGTCTGCGCTGCCCACCCATTAGTCATGGACGTTGTCTACTCCTGACCTCCGGCCATCAACATTGTCAAGGTTCGATGATCCAGGACCACCTGAAGCAGATGCTTCTCCTTTTGACATATTGTCAGAAGGTCAATAGTAGCCAAGCACTGCATCACAATGCCTACGTCACTCACCTCATTTCATCTCATCACTTAGGCGTTTTGTCATCTTATATCATCACAAGAAGAGTGAGTACAGTACAATAAGATATTTGAGACAGAAAGTACATTTACATAACTTTCATTATAGTATATTGTTAAAATTGTTCCATTTTGTTATTATTGTTGCTAATCTCTTACTATGCCTAATTTATAAATTAAACTTTATCATAGGTATGTATATACACGGAAAAACATACTACATATAGAGTTTGATACTATCTGTGGTTTCAGGGATCTTGGAACGTATCCCCCTCAGGTAAGGGGGACCACTGTACTGCCACACTGTCAATGATAGATTTTGCCAATAACTGCTGAGCTCATGGCCACCACCACCCCTTTTTCTGACAACGGGCCTTGAGCCCTAACACATAGAAGGGTCACAGTATCACCCTTTCCTCCTGCCTACAGCTGTTTGGACCAGGATAGACACCTGGTAGATCAGGTTTGGATTCTAAGTGCCATGGGAAGCCATTGAAGTATTTTGTGCAGGTAGTAACAGGGTCCAATTTATGATTTGAAAAGTTTCTGGGGTATCTAAAGACATGATTATAGTTGATATTGGCAGCGGAGAACGAGAAAAAGTAAGCCACAGAGACCCCACCCCTCCAATATCTAGAAGCGGAAAGAGGAAAAAAAGTTTTCCAAGGAGCCTGAAATACAGGAAGAACCAGAAAACTATGGGGTGATGAAAGCTAAGACAGGAGTTTTGAAAAAGAGAAGTAGTCAACCGTGGCCTAAGAAACAATGAAGAGAGGCCGGGCACGGGGGCTCACGCCTGTAATCCTGGCACTCTGGGAGGCTGAGGCGGGCGGATTGTTTGAGCTCAGGAGTTCGAGACCAGCCTGAGCAAGAGCGAGACCCCGTCTCTACTAAAAATAGCAAGAAATTATATGGACAACTAAAAATATATATAGAAAAATTAGCCAGGCATGGTGGTACATGCCTGTAGTCCCAGCTACTCGGGAGGCTGAGGCAGAAGGATCGCTTGAGCCCAGGAATTTGAGGTTGCTGTGAGCTAGGCTGATGCCACGGCACTCTGGCCTGGGCAACAAAGTGATACTCTGTCTCAAAAAAAAAAAAAAAAAAAGAAAGAAACAATGAAGAGGCGGGGTGGGTGGCTCACGCCTATAATCCTAGCACACTGGGAGGCCAAGGTGGAAGGATTGCTTGAGCTCAGGAGTTCGAGACCAGCCTGAGCAAGAGCAAGACCCCATCTCTATTAATAATAGAAAAATTAGCCAGGCGTGGTGGCGCATGCCTGTAGTCCCAATTACTCGGGAGGCTGAGGGAGGAGGATCACTTGAGCCCAGGAGTTTAAGGTTGCTGTGAGCTAGGCTGATACCACCGTACTCTATACCATGGTACTCTAGCCTGGGCGAAAGAGTGAGACTCTGTCTCAAAAAAAAAAAAGAAGAAGAAGAAGAAGAAGAAACAATGAAAATCAGGGCCCATTTGTGAAGAAGAAGACCTTCTGTTACAGCGAGCAGAGAAATGGGGCTGTAGCTGGGAGATGAAATGACAAGGAAGTGAATAAAGTATGTTTGTAGCTTCTTCTTCTTCTTCTTCTTTTTTTACAAGACAGCCTACCATTGGATGTTTATAGCTTCTTGTGGCACTTAAGATAATAATCTCAAAAGGCTGTGTCCTTAACTTGACGTACAAGTCCGTCCGTGGACTTGCTGGACCACTCAGGGTCCAGCAGCAAACACAGGCACACTCAGGGAGTGTAGCTAAAGACGGTGAAACGAAGGGACAATGTATCACTGTGCAGGTGGGACAAGGAAACCAACAACATTTGGAGCAGCATCCCGGGGTTAGCATCGGGATGAAGACATTGCCACCCCAAGCCTGAAGAGGCACAGGGAGGAAACAGAAAGAGCTGGAGCCACCTGACACCAGCAGTGACCACAGAAGCACATGCCAAAGCAGGGACGAAGGGGAAGAAATACCACGACCTCTCTCTCTTCCATCTTCTGATCACCCATCACAAAACTGGCAGAACCCAGAAGCCCTGAGACTGCAGGTCACAACGTCTCAGAGGTCAGAATGGATGGAGCAGGACGGAGAGAGAGAAAGGCTCGATCAGGCAAATAGCCTGCACGCCCCTGCTCACCTCCCAGGCTCACCTCTGCGCATGCTCCTCCTCTCTCTCCAGCCTCAGGGAGCTCCCTTGCAGGTTCTGGAACTTACTGAGCGCCATCCTACCTCAGGCCTGGGCACAGGCTGATCTGGAACACTCCTTTCCTCATCAACTCAAAATAAGCCTTCCCCCTCACCTTAAATGTCACTTTCCCAGAGAGGCCCTCCCTGGCCCTCGCCTCTACCTAGTCTAGGTGAAATGCCACTGCCATATGCTCTCATAGCGCCCCGCTCTTTCCTTGCACAGCATTTGTCATAGTTTGCACTTATAGATTTCTCGTGGCATTATTTGTTTCATATCCATCTCCTCCATCAGACTGTAAACTCCATGAGAACAGGAATTGTGTCTCTTTTTCACATTGTGAAAAATAATAACTCTTGGCAATGGGTAAATGATCAAATACAAATTTATTGAAAGACTTAATGAGCCTGCTCTAACACTCTCTCCTGCATTGCCTGAGATCTCTGGATACAAACAGTTTAGCAATAATATATCTGATGTATTGAGTCATTTTTATATGCCAAGTGCTATGCTAGAAATTTAGTGTCTGTCATCTCATTTACTCTTCAAACAACCTGAGAAGACAGAGACTCTTATTGGCCCCATTTTTCCAATGAGGGAGCTGAGACCAGAGAGGTCAAGTCATTTAGCCAAGGTCACACAGCTCTGGTAGAGCCTGGGTTTGAACTAAGGTCTTGCTGACACCAAAGCTGGTGCTCTGAACTCCTCCTGTGCCCTGCACGGCCTCCTTCAATATCTCTCTGTGGTTTTTGTTTGTTTGTTTCTATGCCTATCTTCCATATTAGACTATGTGGGGACCCACTTGGAACCTCAGAGTTGGCATAAGGATTATTTTAAGTTGAAGACATTTTGAGATTCAACAGATGCAGAAAGAAGCCTTCTCAGAGCTTCCCTTATCTGACTCAAGCAGAAACTTCCGAGACATGAAGACTGCCATAAATTCCCTCTCCAGGGCAGCTTCTACTCCCATGAGAGAGGCCAAGAGTAAAGCTATCATAAATCCCCTCTCCAGGGAGTTTCATGACCCTAACGAAGACAGAAAGACCATTCACACCTATATAGAAAAACATCACAGACTCTCTTCTCTTTCATTTGTTCTCCTAAAAACCTGCTTGTCTTTCCTAATGAAACCCATTTGTTCTTCCCACAGGAGCCTTTTCTCCCTGCTCCTCTTCCCCTATTAAGTTAGGTATATAAGCCCCAAATTCCAGCCACCCCTTTGAATTGCTCATCACTGAGCACTCCCACTTGCATGCACATTGCACATATAAACAAACTCTTCCCTGCTAATCTGTCATTTGTCAGTTTAATTCACAGGACCCTGGGTAAAGACATAGGAGGGTAGAGGAAGAATTTTTCCTCCTTTACAACTGTAAGTTCTTTGGGTAACATTAACTGTGTTTCTGTTTAATCCCACTGCACACTGCTGGTGCCTACTCAATGTCAAATGTTGACTCTTTCCCACCAGGAGAGCATAGTGTTGACTTACTTTTCCACCCCCAGGTCTTGAACTCCTGGCCTCAAGGGATCTTCCTGCCTTGGCCTCCCAAAATACTAAGACTGCAGGGGTGGCCATCCCAGCCCCAAGTCTTTAACCACATACATTCTGTTTAATAAAGATCAGTGGTCTGTCTATCAAACTCTTTTGAGCTCCATTGCCATGAGCTCTTCCTCTCGAGCACAATTCTTCTGATGAACTGATAGAATTTGGGGACCAGTGGAGCCTCAGAGTGAACTCTGGACACATAAGGGCTTTCTCAGGGCACTGGACCTTGGCTAGGAAGACCCTGCCTCAGAGACCAGCCAGCCCATCCTTTCTGACATCCACCCCACTCACCCTGAATCTGACTTGACTTTGCAGGATCGGTTCTCACAGTCACAGCGGCCTAGTTGCTTCACTGACAGCACCTTGGGTTCCTGTGAGTAGTTTTCAGAGGCCTAGACACTGGGAGGAGCACGGCCACTCTGGGCTCATCTGTTTCAGGAGACAGAAGGAGAGAGAGAGCATCCGGAGAGTCAGGGAAATGGTTCCAAGAACACTTCTGCCTCTGTCTTTTCTCCTGCCTGCACTTGCCCAATCTCACACAAGGACTATAAATGTGTTAGCCCTTTAGAGCACCTAGCAGGCTTTCTGAATAGGCCCACCTGAGCCCTGCTGACAGCCCTGAAAGCAGATTGAATTTCAGCCAAGAAAAGCCCAACTGTTGGCAGAACAGAGAGTTAGCGAGGGCATGCCCTGGTATCAGCTTACCTGCTGTACAATGCTGGCAACTCCATGGCAGCCTCGGACTGCTTAGCTCCTTCCTTCTTCATTGCTTCTTTTCCTTTTCTGTCATTCCCCATGATAGTGTTTTCTGTTTCACTCCTCCCAGCCCAGCTACTGATGTGGAATTTGAAGAGCTAGGAAAGACCTGTGTCATCTAGCCCAGGCCATCCCGAACCCTGGCAAAATCACTTAGGAGGTTTTTTCACAGTTAGGATTCCTAGACCCCACCTTACACTCAGAGTTGTAAACAACTTTTGATCTTGTCTGCCAGGGCATGGCTTTCTTCAGAATTCCTTCAGAGGACTCTTCCTTCCCAACTCTGTGTGGTTCGACTTAGGGCACCAATTCTACAACGTGTGCCTCCCTAGAGGTGACTGGCCCCAAGATAGGCACATGGTCCAAATGGCGCCAGAGTTGCTCTTTGTGATGTTAGAATTGGGATGAAAGATCAAACAAAGTGTCTCTTCCCCCTTGGATAACTAATTTAAAAAAACGGTACTTATTCCCTGCACGGCGGTAGCCCTATTTCCTGCCAACTAGGAGAAAGCTGTCTGCAATGAGGCAAAATGAGAACCAGAGAGTTCTAACAATATTTGCTAAGTTCTCAGGTAAACTCCCCAGTCTCTTATGTTCATAAATTCCTTTGCTCTGCTTAAACTAGTTTTCATCAAGTTTCTGGCACTTGCAACCAAGAGTGTAGGGAATAAATTGAAGCAGGAATTCAAGGGCTGGACAAGAGCATCTGAAATTTTTACAGATGTCCTCATGAATTTCTGATGCATAGCTAGATTTAGGATACTCTGATACTCCTCAGTCTATAGGGAAAAAGCTGAGATCCACATAAGGGCTTTGATATTGATGAGATAGAATTTAGAACCCAATGTAAACAGAGGTACGTATATTATTTCATTTGATCCTCAGCATATCAGTTTGAGTTTACTATGTTTACTATGTTTACTATATCCATTTACTTGTTTCCTGTGTCTGTTTTATCTACAGTTGTATGTCCTCACCTATCACGTTGCCCAGAACACAATTGGAGCCAACTACGTACTGGTTGAATATTGAATAAAATTCACAGATTAATATAATTACCAGTAGTAGTAGTAGAACAGTAGTAGTAGCAGTATCGTTAATATTTACAGAGTGTTTATTTGTGCTAGGTACTGTTCCAAGTTCTTCTAAAATATTGTCTTATTTACTTATCTGAAAAGGCCTGTAATGTAGGTTTCTATTACCCTTCATTATAGCAAGAAAACTGAGACAAACAGATGTCAATAATTTCCCCAAGGTCACACAACTAGTAAGTAGCAAACCAAAGATTCCAACGCAGGCAATCTGACTCCAGCGTCCCAGGTCACAACTATTACGCTACACTGGTTTAATTAACTTATTCAGAACAACCCAGCTGCTGAACAGCAGGTGGAGAATTTGGGCCTAGGTCTGTCTGACTGCAGAGTCTTCACTCTTTAACCACTATCCTGTATTTCCTCTCTGTGGTTAATTATCTAGCAGTTCACAGCAGTCCTGCTAATGGTGCCCCCAGGGTTGCGCCCTAATCTGCAGGGCTCTTTGTGGCAACTTGCCTACTGTGACTAGAAACCAAGGATCCTGACTTGTAGATATGAGAAGTCAGGTGTGATCAAAAATAAGGCTCATGAAACTTGTCTGAAACCAAGGTGCAAATGTTAACCTGCTGGGTCAGTTTGGGTACTACAGGAAGCAGATGCCAAGATGGAATCGGAAGTGTCAAAGTTATTGGGGGAAATGCCTATGAAGGAAAAAGGGAAGAGAGAGCAAGAGTAGGTGGGGAGAGTCTCAGACCACAAGAAAGTTCTGATACCTGTCAAGGGAGAGAAGTAAGGAAGGAGGATTAGGTAGGAAAAGTGTCCAGTTGGAGCAAAGCTCTAAGGAAATCTGCGGAAGGTGATACAAAGCCCAGGTCAGTAATTGCCAGTAGAGGAGTCCAGCACTGGGCAGAAATGGGCCAGCTCCAGGATACCTTGCTCAGTCATTGCCAGGAATAGCCCCGAGAGAGCATGGCCTTGGCATAAATGATCCCAGAGGAGGACAGCGGGAAATGGTCAGCCAACTACACTTCTCCCAACTGGTTCTCTTGAAAGGAGGTCTACATGGTGCCTTCTCATGGCTGCCACACCTGTGCACTGTGAATTAAACTCCTGCTAAGGAAACACCAGGGAACCAACCACAGGAGATAAGCAGTCACTGTCCATTGTCTACACTGCTTCTCACATGTAATTAACAAAGCTGAGTATGTTTTTTTTTTTTCCCCTCAAAACGTATTGGTTTGGCCTTATTAAAAGTGTCAGCTCATTTAGTGAAAAATATGTTTTTCTGAAGAGGGGTGGGTGGGGCATTTTCTCATTTATTTTTCTACTATGGACATATTTGCATTGCCACAAAGAAGTTACTATGGAAACTGCTCTCAAACTTGCAAGATAAAAGGTAAAAATGGAAGGATTTGTTGACAGGCAAATGGTTAGTCTCTGGAGACCACTTTTTAACAAACTCTCCTGATCTGGTTTTTCTGAGTCCTTTAGGGGTTCTCTTGAATTAAAGGTGGACATTTACATTCTAGATGGCCCCAGCTGACTGTGAAAATGCCATAGGTGACATCTCTGGAATAAGTCTAGGTACACCCAAACTTGCTGTTGGAATGAGCAAACTAGACAATAACATTGTATTCTTTGGATAACTCTGGTGAGGCTGACTATGCACTGCTGTGAACACACAAATAGGCCAGGGCAGGGAAGGTGGTTGTTTTTGTGCCAGGCCCATTCTGCAGGTGCACTCTGGACTCCCTTGTTTGAAAGTTAACTTGCTGAGCTCTTATTTATGCAAAGTAGTTTCTGTTTCTTATCTCCTCTGGCCACATGCCTTCCTTTGAATCTTGGGCTGGATAGTTCTTTCAACATAAAACACAAACTTCTCATTTGAAAGCCCTATTCCTCTACTAATCTCTGCTTATCTTTACCTGCCCCTCCCCACCTACCTCTCCAACTCACTTTGTCAGTCTAAGCACTCCTATCTTGACAAAGCTCTGAGATAACTTTGTCTTGATTTCTGCTTTTTGTATTTTTTTGCCTGTCAATTCCCTCAACTTGCTTCTCTTGGGGCCTCAATCCCCAAGCCTTTCTGAAACCCTTTCCAAAACCGCTTTCAGTAATTAAGTGGATGCTATTTGAAGAGGTGGCTTGACTTGAGGGATCAGAGGTTTCTGGGTTTTTTGTTTTTGTTTTTTTGAAATATAGTCTCCCTGCATTGCCCAGGCTGGTCTTGAACTCCTCAAGCTCTCCTCTGGCCTTAGCCTCCCAAGTAGCTGGGATTACAGGTGTTCAGCTAGGAACCAGCTCCTAGGTTCTTGATTTGAGATTATTATTACCTAGCTTCATCACTGGCAACCATCAGTTTCACATCTTTGAGAATCAGAGTCTTCATCAGTTCCCTCTACCAAGAATGCTTTTCTTGCAGATCTTTTCGTATGATCAGCTTCTTTTTATCATTCAAGTTTCAGTTTAAATACAATGTCCTCAGAGAGGCCCTAAACGTTTCCTAGTGTTATTTCCCTTTGGCATTATCCTCTAATGTCATCTTGTTTTCTCCTAGCACTTTTTATCTGCAATTATCTCAAGTATTTCCTTGATTATTATGTTTCCTCCAATGACCTTTAAGCTCCAAGAGAGCTAGAGCCCCAGCTGCATTCCCTACTTCTGGCACATAAAAGATGCTCAATAAATATTTGTAGAATGAAAAGAACTGTAAAATTTAAGCAGTTGGACCAAATGAAATTTAAGTTTGCTTGAAGCTTTACCATGAATATTGATAAAAATGAATAAGTGAAAAATGAAGCGATGACAGCCAGTGCAACAAAACACTGAAAGCAGCGTGTATAATGTGTAGAACCCAAACTTGTCAAGTTCTTGGGTGCATCATATACAAAATACATATATATGTGTAGGTGCGTATGTATTGTGCTGTCTTTCTAGTTTCCCATGGAGCGTGAACTGAGTTTCTGCGGTTTATAATAAAGTCTCTAACGAGGGTATCTAGTAGGGGGTCTATAAAATCATTGTATCAGAATTAGAGTGGAAAGGATTTAGAATACAACTTATTCTATGTACAGCGCTGGAAACTAAGGCTTAGAGATTTATGTATATTTGGACATTTGGAAATACAGCGTTGTATCTGTCAACGAGGAATACATACGCCATTCACACTGCCGTGTTATCATTACTAATAACATAATACTTGACTTTTGAAAAGAACTTCTGAGTGTGGCTAGATCCTACACCAGTGGTCCTGAAACTTGAGTGTGATCAGAATCTCCTGGAGAGTTTGTGAAAGCACAGATCGATAGGTCCCACCCCCACAGTTTCGGGCTCAGTAGTTCTAGCGCTGGGGACGCGGAAACCTTAAGAGAAAACATCCCATCTCGGCTCAGCAGATCCACTCCGGCAACTTAACCGGCCCGCCCTCAACGCAGAGAGAACTACAAGTCCCGGCGTGCCTCGCGCGCAGCGGCGGAAAGCTGGGCGCTTCCGCTCCACGCAGCGCCTCTGCCGCCGCGTCTCGACGTGTCACCGGCGGCGGGGCGGCTGTGGCAGGGGAAGGAGCTGACTGGGGGAGTTCGAGGCGGTGGGCGGCTGCGACCCCGGCCTGGACTTGCCCCGGCACGGAAGTGTCCCGGGGTCCGTGGGGAGCAGGAGAGGGAGGCAGCGGCCCGGCCCGCGCGGGGCACGATGTTGAACATGTGGAAGGTGCGGGAGCTGGTGGACAAAGCGTGAGTATCGGGGGCAGTTGTGGCCGAGGCCCACGCGGGGGAGGGGGGAAGGGGTGAAAGGGAGCTGGCCCTGCGCGGGGGGCTTTTCGCGTCACGCCCCCGGCTCAGCCAGCCCCATCATGGCGGCTGCCGGCTCCCTCCGCGACCACGGGCCTCTTCCCCACGGGCGAGGCTGGGGAGGAACCCCTCCCTCATTTTAAAACGTCCTCTTAGCCCCCTTCTCTCTTATCCAGGCCTTCCTGCCCCTGTCCCTGCCTCAACTCCTGGGTGCGGACGTTTTGGTCAGAGGAAGGGGCGGGTTGTCTGGAGTTGGGTCACTGCCCTGGCCGGAGGACTGTCCTGGCCCCAAGCTGTGAGCTTTGCCTCTTGGGCTGCTAGGAAGGTTTGAGGGTGGGGGACGCAATGCACCTGTCCCCTGTGTCCCTCAGGGTGTGGTACAGAGAAACCTTAGGCCTGGTTGGGGTATGTCTTTTACCTTGCTGGGCTCCTTTTAATTCCTAATGAACCTGAAGTGTTGGAGTGGGTGGTAGGTGTAACAAGTGGCCATTGTGGTCAGGCTGAAGTTACTCAAGAGGAGACTTATCCTTTGCTTTTCTAACTCTAGTGAAAGTAGATCATATAACTTCTTGTGGTTCTTTCCTCTGTTTCCCTTTCCACTACACTTCATTTTTGGTGGGCTACTTGTTCCATTCGGTTTAATTAAGAAGTCATTATGAAATTTCCCCTAAAGAAGAAAACAGCCCAGGTTGACATCCTGTTGCTCTGCTTTTAACTTCCCTGACAGGTAAAATGATCAATGCGTAGTTGATTTCCTTTAAGACTGAAGTAATTTTAGTGTCTTACTGCACTAGGAAAACCTTAACATTTAAATTGATTAGATCAGATATAACAGTGGTTAAATAAGATCTTCTAGGTCAGCAGGAAATAAAGTTTAAAAATTTAACCAGTCTTCTTCCTTCTGGCTTTTAGTGATTATGCAATAAGTGTGGTGAAAAAACAGTTCATTTGTGCCACCCACCTTAACCTAAAATCAGGAAGTGTAGATGGCAAACTGTTTTCTTGACACCAGAAAACAAAATAATTCTCAGTGGCTTGGATAATACATCAGATAGAACTTAGAGTTTGACCGTATTTTCAAGTTTTTCTGTGCTATCAAGAAGGCCATAGAGTGCCTAAGGAGCATGGGTTTCAGAACTTGTAGAGGTGGGTTCAAGCTGGGTTCTGTAACCTTGGGCAAGTTACTTGACCTCACAGAGCCCTAGTTTTTTCTGGTGCAAAATGAAAATACGGTAATGATACCTAGCTTAGAATTTCATTGTGAGGATTAAGGGCTAAGAGTTTAGATTGCATATAAAGCCATTAATACAATATATTTAAATCAGTGTACTTTTGAAACTATAGCAAATGTTCTGCATTTAGAGTGGGAAAACTATTAAGGGAGAAGCTCCAAGTTTGAAAAATGATTGCTTTAATAATTTTCCAACTATTCGTTTGGCCATTAAGCCTTCAGGTATTAATTTTCAACTATTTTGCTATTTATATACCCTTGGCTTTTGCTTACCAAAGATGAAATAAAATAATGATTCTTTTTCCAGATCCAGGTTCATTGGATATTGATTTAATATGTTGTATATAGACTAGGATACAGACTTAGTTTTTAAAAGTCCAGAAGACCTTACAAAACTACCTCTTTATTTCCAAGTCAAAGGACAGCAGACAAAACCACCTTGTTATCTTAGAGGACTAGATTTGTGGTACCCCCAAATTTGAAGAAGCTGTACATTTTTCAGAAGATAGAAATCAAGGCAATATTCCTGCTCTTGTTGCTCTTTTCATATTTGTTTTTATCACCTATGTTACTAATCTTCAAGTACTTCAGGTTCAATTTGTTGTGTAGGTAGTTACCAAGTCATCTAATGGACTAGCTCTTGTTGAAAAATAACATCCATTTTCTTTTTTACTACACAATTTAGGATGTAGATTTGAACGAAGTTATTCAAGAACATATAAGAATGTTACCACCAAGGACTTTTTAAAGCTTTCGTGGGTGTCTGACACATATTAAGATTAGAACATGAGGTTATTTTGCTGATGAGTATTCAGGATTTAATTTTTATCTTTCACTGGCAAGAAGAGAAGAAATTCTTCCTCTAAAATGCAAGCATCTTGCAGAACTATGTCCCAGTGGCATTGTGTCCAGTTAGACTGTGCAGCTTAAAATGCCATAATGGAGAGGAAGTAGATCCATCGAGTGGCTGCTCTGATTATCAAAGGGGTGAAATGATGAGGAAACTTGCAAATGAGAAAACAATGAGGTGATTAAGGATTGCTCTGATATTAATAGATATGAGGGCTTGTATGATAGGGCACTGGTTAGGGGGTTTGGATGTCTGGGTTCAAATTCTGACACTGCCTTTTAAACTAGCCATATGTATAATTTTAGGCAGAATCACATGAATTTCCAGACTTTGGGTTCCTTATCTGTAAATGAGAGGACTGGGCTAGAATAAGACTTTTTCCAGCTCTGTTGGCTATTTGAAGAAATAAGTTTCCATCAAGGAGAAATATTTAGAACTATTATTTCACAATGGCAGGCAAATTTTGGAAAGTCATTATCCTTTGGAGACAATTTAGGCTGGAAAGGGAAATATTCTTAAAAAGTAGAAATCAATAAATATTACATTTAAATGTTTTATACAATAAATACAGCCCATGACTCAGGAAAACTAGGACTTTTAGTATCCCTACTCAATGGTTTACTTCAGAAAGAAAAATGTACTCTTTCAAAATTTTTTTCTTGAGCCACTCTTAGATTCAGTAGGTTAGCAGTTTTTAAGTATGTGTAATGATATATTTCAAACATTGGCTTTTGAAGCCTTGAAGACTTTCTGGAAGTGGGGGAATATTTTCCACAATTATTGCACCTCCTGGTGGTGTTAAATGGATCTGTTTTGCAGAACATTGTGGAACTACGGGAAAGCAGATAAAGCCATAGGCCAGCCAGAGTTTGGAGTGCCAGTTTCCTCCCACTCGTAGTCAAGTTGCATAGAAGGCAGCTGTGGCAGGAAAGGATAAGTGGCACCGCTCCCACCAACTAGGACTAGCTTGACCATTGTTACCCTATGACCTGTCTCCCTTTATTTGAAGCTGTAATAAAATTGAACATGTTTATATTTTGTCTTCTCATACATGGTATAAATTGAAAGTTGCTGCAGTTCTGTTTCATTTTCTTTCCAAATTTGGGGAGTGTAGTGAAGGTGACACAGTAGTAGCAGATCAAAACTACTTATTTAAACCCAGCCATCCCTTCTCTTTCCTTGCATGGAGTAATATTAATGGTAAATCCATTTTATCAGTGGCTGTTTTTCTTCTTAGGATAGTGATTCAAACAGCTCTGGCTAGGTTCCTAAAGCAGCTGTTATAGATAATCCATTTTATAATAGGTTATTCTCTTCAGCATAGCTTGCATTTTTCCCCTATAAGTTGATTTTTGTTGGTGTATATTTGCTTGTTTTTAGTTCCTAAATATTTAGGTAATGTAATAGAACTGTAGAAACTACTGTTCTAGTCTATCTGACCTCATAAGGAGAACCTTTTATAGAGAATAATACATTCAATTATTTCAACAGATAACACATTTATTTATTGGATTAGTACTCTGTTTTCTGAACTTGAAAAGTATCATACGTGCCTTCAAGAACCTTGCTACTTTAAATATGCCACACCTTGAACTTATTATTGGTTTTACTTTTCTTTCACTCCTCAGATGTCTTTCACCTTATTTTCCTTATCTTACAGGTAAATCTCTGTTCAGTTTGCTTCTTGGAACTTGAAAGCAAAGATAATGAGATGATTGTGAGCTTTGTAATCTTCCCATATCAACTTTTCTCTGAAACAATTGTATGTAATTGTTATTGCTGAAACAAGGAATTAATTATCCTTCTTCTTTTCTAGTAACTGGACACAAGTAGGTATTAAGAATTTAATTCCAAAGAAAGATGAGTTTAATTTATTTTCTGCCAGGTTTTCTTAAGGGTGGTTTTCTGTAGTTTAAATTAGTCTGTTTAGTACTACTGTCAAGGTGCTTTTAAAAAGCACTTAGCTGCCTCTTATGTTTTCCTTTGCCCTTTAGTATTAGTTTACAAGTAGTATTTCATCTGTTTACTGATATGGGCACTAAAAGTACTTAGCTTTTTTTATTTTAAGTACCACTTACTAGTACTTTTAATTTTTCACAGTATGGCTCCACTGTTGAATCTTTTTCTGTACTCCTGTATTATTTTCTTACTCATTTCCAATGTTTATTTAATATTTCCTTTAAGAGAAAAGAAAGCATATAGGTTCCTATTTTAATCTTCTGGAAGCTTTGTTGTTTTACTTTCCATATTTAGATCTACCTTCTAGCTGGAACTTATTTTTTTTTTAGCTTTTATTATGCAAAATTTTAAATATATCCAAAAATGGATGGACTATTCTAATGAATTTCTGTGGACACATGACCCAGCTTCAACAATTTAGCTAATCTTGCGTGAGCCATATTCCCAACTACGACCCCCATTCCATATTTTGAAGTAAATCCCAGAAACCTACCATTTTATCTATTAAACATATTAATCCCTAAAAGGTAAGGAGTCATCTTTTTTGACCATAACCACAATACCATTATTGTGCCTTAAATAAAAGGTAATTCCTTGATATTAGATGTCCAGTCACTATTCCTTACTCACTTGCCTCATAATTCCTTTTTGATGTTTCTGACTGATATATCTCTTAATTCCCTCAATCTATAGGTTCAACCTCTGTCCTCTTTTTTCTTCCCCTTCACAGTTTATTTGTTGAAGAAACTCGGTTATTTGCATTTCTTTCAATCTGGATTTTACTAATTATATCCACATAGTGTTATTTAATTGTTCTTCTCTTCTTTGTATTTCCTGTAAAGTGGTAATTATATCTAGTAACTTAATCAAATTCAAGTTCCAGTCTTGGGGAGCAAGACTGCATCACAGATTCAAAGTACATTTTTAGTACTTCTCATGGTTCTTGTATACAAAAAGTTAACTCTTTTTAGTCTCAGCTATAGACTAATTTACCTTCCGGAACAACATATTTTACTGTTTATTCCTTGATTGTTTTTAAAGTGTCACTTCATATGAGCTTTGCTTGTTTAGGCTAATTATGTGTTTGTCCATCTTTGCATTTTTATAGTATTTTGCTTGTCAAATACTTTCTCACTATGGCACCTTCAGGTGGTACTTAATGGATCTGGAAAACTGGTTCAACGATGAGAACTGGATTGAAATCTTAGGTCTACTACTGAGAAACATTGATCTTGGGCATTAAAGTGTGTCTCTGAATTTCCCTCTCTATAAAATGGAGATGATAATATTTATTTTGCATGGTCATGAGGATTAAGTGTGAAATGGTATAGCACTTGACATACAATAAACTTGTGAAACATCTATTATTATTACTGTTATGCACAAAATCTAACACTAGAAAAATTAAAGGAATACAGTGTTTGAGAAAATATATTGTTGTCAGACCAGATAATTGACAAGTATGTAAGAACCGGGTCTTCATCCATGAACTCAGTTTCAGTGGGCACTCTCTCCTAAAACTCTTAAGCTGAACAGGCAGCCTACATATAGGAAAACTCATTTAAATACCTCTGTTGTTTGTGCCTTGTATTATTTTTACCAAATCATAAATGGCTTCTACTTTAAGGTTATAAAACATATTGCAGAAATACTCTTTCGAAAGACATGTTGAGGAATAAAGTCTTTGGAAAGACATATTGCTGTTTCCATCTGCCAGTTCTTAATATTTTGTTCAGCTTGTTTTGTATTTTCTTAGGATTTTAAAGTAACTGCTCGTGTAAAACATTTCTTCTAAAACATAAAAAGATTTATTTTATGAGTGCAAATTGAAGCTGACAGTTTATTCTTAAGAGACTGAACTATATCAAGGGAAAGAATCCAGGCCGGGCGCGGTGGCTCACGCCTGTAATCCTAGCACTTGGGAGGCCAAGGCAGGTGGATCGTTTGAGCTCAGGAGTTCGAGACCAGCCTGAGCAAGAGCGAGACCCCGTCTCTACTAAAAATAGAAAGAAATGATCTGGCCAACTAAAAATATATATAGAAAAAATTAGCCGGGCATGGTGGAGCATGCCTGTAGTCCCAGCTACTCGGGAGGGTGAGGCAGTAGGATCGCTTAAGCCCAGGAGTTTGAGGTTGCTGTGAGCTAGGCTGACGCCACGGCACTCACTCTAGCCCGGGCAACAAAGTGAGACTCTGTCTCAAAAAAAAAAAAAAAAGAATCCACTAAAATATGCAATACCAAATTCACGGTCTCTGACAATGCATGAGCAGTATATACAATGAAAGCACATTGCAGAAAGGGCTTTCTAGTTACCTAGCTCATTCTTCCAAATTGGCAAGAAATTCTTTTGGCTTACCAGGGCCCTTTTGCCTGCAAATTAAATATAGGTAAAGGAACATAACATATTCTCATGTTGGAGCCAATTTGTAGCTATTTATGACTTGTGGATAGATTTGGCTAATGAATTATTAAATATGAGTGATTTTTTTCATGTGCAGTAATAGACTTACATGCTTTGTACTTAAGAAAAGTCTAGTGCCTGTAGTCCCAGCTCTTTGGGAGGCTGAAGTGGGGGGAGGATTGCTTGAACCCAGGAGTTTGAGGCCAGCCTGGGCAACATGGTGAGTCCTCATCTCTAAAAAATAAAAAGTAAGAAAAATAAAAATCTACTTAGCCAATTATTTTAGAATATTTTGACATGAATTTTGTTTAGTTTCTCAATTCTTAGGACAGTATTTAAGTTCTGCATAGTTCTAATATAAATAATTTTCTTTATAACTTTTGTACAAACTCACCATTATGTGGTAAATGTGCATACATGCTTGTGAAATGTTTCACTCAAGAATTTCATTCAGATAGCCTATATTTTTATAACGGGAAAAAGACATGCATTGAAAATTCAATTTCTTGTTTTCTTGCCATTTGTTTTCATGCATTACTAGTAAATCATTAAAGAACAATGCAAATAAGCATACTTAGCTTTTTCATATTAATTTTTCTCATATTCATTTGTCATTTTTTAAAGAGGCTTAAGGTTATATGAATTAAACTATGTGTTTTAATATGCATTTGAACTACCCTGGTTAAATATGTAGTTTGATGTGATTGGCTTATAGTTATATTATAAATTTGGTACTGAATGGGCTTTTGAAGTGTGGCTCATCTCTCATGAGACCATATCAAATGTTTAACCATAAAATCTACTCTCCACACAGCAGCAAGAGCGATTTTTTAAAAATACTAAATCAGATTGGCTCAGAAGCCCCCACCCCAGTGGCTTCTCATTGCTTACCTGCCTCTGTGTGATTGGTTCTTCATCTCCCACCATTCTCTCTCACTCTCTGTGTTCTGTTCGGGGACCGCATGTATTACATAGCATGTACTCACACACATCACTCTTTTTCCCTGTGCCTGTCTTCCTCTGTTTACACCTATTCGTCTGTTACCTCTGATATGTAAGTTCCTTGAGGGCAGGGACTTTGTTTACTGCTGCTGTTACTAACTTCTAGAACAGTTATATATAGTAGGTGCTCAATAAATATTTTTAAATGAATGTTAAATTTGGTAAGTTGATATTCATTATAGAGTATATCCTTTAAATCCAGATATTTCTAATCGTAAAAGCTAATAGTTATTGAGTATTTGCTATGTGCCAAGAACAATGGTGACAGCACTGTTACTGTCCTCAATTTTCTGATGAGGAAACTGAGCACAGAGAAATACAAGAACTTGCCACAGGAAATGCATCTGGAAAATGGTCTAGATTTAAATCTAGATGATCTACTCTCAGAATATATATTTAACAGTTTTTGCCAATCTTTTACAAGACATTATTTAAACAAAAAATTGTTAAACAGGCAGTGGAGGTATTGCACTTTCAGTTCTAGACCACTGCAGTAAAATGGATATTGCAATAAAGAGAGTCACACCAATTTTTTTGGTTTCCCTATGCATGTAAAAGTTATACTGTAGTCTATTAAGTTTGTAGTAGTGTTATGTATTAAAAAAAGGTGCATATCTTAATTTTAAAATATTGCTAAAAAATGCTAACAATTATCTTAACCTTTAGCAAGTCATAATCTTTTTGCTGACTCCATGTTGATGGCTGCTGACCAATCAGGGTTGTGGTTATTGAAGATTGGGGTGGCTGTGGCAATTTCTTAAGATAGCAATGAAGTTTGCCACATTGATTGAACTCTTCCTTTCACAGAGGATTTCTCTGTAGCATGCAGTGCTGTTTCATAGCATTTTACACACAGTAGAACTTATTTCAAAATTGGAGTCAGTCCTCCCAAGCCCTGCTGCTGCTTTATCAACTAAGTTTATGTAATATTCTAAATCCTTTGTTGTCATTTCAACAATGTTGACAGCATCTTCACTGGGAGTAGATTTTATCTCAAGAAACCACTTTTCTTTCCTCATCCAGAAGAAGCAGCTCTTCATTCAAGTTTCACTGAGATTGCAGCAATTCTGTCATATCTTCAGGCTCCACTTACAATTCTAGTTATCTTGCCATTTCCACCACATCTGCAGTCACTTCTTCCATTGAAGTCTTGAACCCCTCAAAGTCATTCATGAGAATTAGAATCAACTGCTTCCAAACTCCTGGTAATGATATTTTGACCTCTTCCCATGAATTATGAGTGTTCTTAATGGCATCTAGTAAAGTGAATCCTTTCCAGAAGATTTCCAATTTACTTTACCCAGATCTAGCAAAGGAATCACTGTCCTTGAAGGGTGGATGGGGTGGCTCATGCCTGTAATTGAAGCACTTTGGCAGGCAGAGAGGGAAGGATTGCTTGAGGCCAGGAGTTCGAGACCAGCCTGAGCAAGAGCGAGAACCCATCTTTACACAAAAATAGAAAAATTAGCCAGGCATGGTGGCATGTGCCTATAGTCCGAGCTACTTGGGAGGCTGAGACAGGAGCATCACTTGAGCCCACAGAGTATGAGGTTACAGTGAGCTGTGATGAGACCACTGCATTCTAGCCTGGGCTACAGAGCAAGACCCTGTCTCAAAACAAAAACAAAGAATCAGTGGTCCTCTGTAACCAACTTCTACAACTTTTGAAAGTTTTATAATCCTATGACCCATATATTGTGGTCAGTTTGATATGTCATGTTAATTTGTGATTTACGTACAACTTTTCCAATTTTTTAAATGTTTAAAATGGATGATTTAGGACTAATTTTCCTTAGTCCCTTATATTCCTATCCAAGTACTATATTTTTGGCATAAGTTGTAAATATTTAAATGTTATATAGTAAACTACATTATTGATATCTTTACTAATCTTAGTTGTATCTTGTAAGGGTCCTTCAGTGAGTGCTTATTAAATACCTACCATGAGCCCTGTAGAGTACTGTAAGCCATGAGACAGACCTTAGGTTTCTGGTGGGCAGCTTTTAGTTTTATAAAGCAAATGCATGTGAAAAACACATGAAAAAGAAAGAGAGAATGATACAAGATGGTATGATATCCAAATTTGGATACTGTAAATACTGTAGGAATTCAGAGAATGGAAAAGACAATTAAGGCTGAGGAAAAGCATTATGTAGGAGCTAGATCCTGGTATTTAAAACATGTATACTTGCTGAGAGGAAGGCGAGGACAAATAAGATATCAAACATGGAGTGAAAAAACTGAAGCACAGATCAAATGATGTAGGCTCACTGACAACTCACTCCCAAAGGGTTCCAAGCATAGAATGACATCACTGAATACTTTCTTAGAAGCTAATTCTGTTGCAAAGGAAAGAAAGTCCCCAATCAAATAGTCCAAATTAAATTATTTGAAATCTAAATGTTTCTTTTTTTGAGAATTTGAGGGCAAATAAATTATAAGGGTTTTCAAAATTTCAGTAGTTATCAAAATTTCAGTAGTTAGGTTCTAGAAACAATTTCCTTCATGTCAGAAAAGTTGAGTCTTGTTTTTGGGATTTGGTAATGCATCTAAGGTTAATTACTTGTGAAAATGAAAAAACTATAGCTTATACTTAATTTAAACAACATATCATGTATTTGAGTTTAAAAAGAGGTGGTCTTACCAACTTAATCATTTCTGAGGTACAGGATTTCTCATTTTATCATTTTATTGATTGGATTTTTTAGAGTTACATACTTTCAATTAGTGTTTGATATTTGGCAGTACACCTGAATTTAATCAGGTTGAAATGAAAAAATTTAAATGATATAATAAAACTGTATAATAGCAAGCTTTTTTGTGTACAAAGATGTGATTTTCACATATTGTGCCAGTGTAGGATGTCTCATTTTGTCATTCTCTTAGAAGGTTTTATGCCTTTTTTAAAAAGGTTAACTTAGTACTTTGTTTTAGATTTTTCTCCTGAAGGAATAAAATAATACATTTCATAAAATTACCTTAATAGAGTGTTTTAAATAGAATACCACCTATTTAAAAAGATAACTGATTGTGAGTGTGCCAAAGTTGATCAAATTTCTTTGAGTTTCTATTTTATTTTTAAATGATGAGTAGGAGGGGTAATTGGAAGGAAGACATGAGTGAGGATACTTCCTCTACTGCTGCCATATAAAATGAGGGTAAGATGTACCTTCTAGGACTGTTAAGAGAATTAAGTGAGCTAACATATTACAAAGATGTTTAACATTGTGGTCAATAAATTCTTGTTTTTTTACTTTTGTTTCTTTATTTTAGTTTTGTCTTTGTGAGATAGCTTCAAAAGTTGTAACCCAAAAGTTAAAAGTTATAGATGAACAAAAATGATTTTTTAGGTTAGTTCAAATTAATAGTTTAAAAGTTGGCTAATATATGTTTATAAAATGTTAAACCCCTTTAATAATAAAATGTTTACTGTTAAAATTATTTTAGTGGCTATTTTATCATACCTGTGAAAACTATTAATAAAATTGGGATCTATAATGCAAATAAAACTCTTATACTGTACTAATTTTTGAATACCTTGTATATTTGATCATCTTGTGAAGCCAGTCTAACATGATACCTCTTGGCAAGAAAAACACCCCACTGTCCTTTCTTTTTTAAAACAAAATCCATCTACTAAAAAGCAAATAACCTGTGGAAGTGGTCTTAAGGAACTGCTAGCAATGGGAAAGAATATTTCACTTAAACTTATCCACGAAACAATGTGAGTCTGAAGGTGCTTAAAGTACAGAATAGGAGTGTTTTGGTTTTGGTTATGAGTTATTGAATAGAAATAATACTCCTGTACTTTAAAAAAAATTCACCTTAGGAACTTAGGTTTTTAAAATGTATTAGAAATTGCATTTGAGGAACTTTACTTGAATTGATAATGTGTATCACAGGATATACAGTTGAATTTGTAATGACTAGTGCTTACAAAAAGCAACTTTCAAATAAATATTTTATGCTAAATATTTGACTAAAAGTTTTTCTAGTAAGTGGGGATAGGATGGGTATTTCAGTTATTTAGAGTCATAGATATTCTATTACCATTTATTTAAATATAACATTTGCTACCTTTTATTAACTTTGGTTATTAATTAGAATAATCGTAAGAACTTTGAAAATTTTAAGCTTCCTGGAGGGTGTCATTGGCCTATCTATTTGTTGAGTAAAATGACTTAAGGTTTTTTACTCATAAATACTTAAGACTGCTTGACATATTAACATGGTTTTAGGAGGGTGGGTGGTAGTGGGTATCCCCCCAAAATAAAACTTGCATAACTTACATAATACTGATTGTTCATTTTACTACAATTTAACTATCAAATAAGATGATGTTAATTATAAAAATCAGGAAAGCCTAAATCTTAAAATAACTGTGTTTTAACTCTGGTAAACTTTCCTTTATGTTAAAACTTATTCTGTATCTAAAAGCATAATGCTCATGCTGCCTCTTAACTCTTCAATGCTTTAATGGAAGAGTGATTGCACTTGAGAGGTAGTTGTTGCCTAGTTCAACTCTGAATAAATGTTCTTCAAATTGTAAAATCAAAAAACTGACAGCTCAAATGAAAAGGAAATACCAACCAATCCTTTTCATGAAGTTTGACTTTGTTCCAAGTTATGTATGTTACTTATTGAGGCAGATTTTTAAGAAATATATTTTGTATTGAGATGAAAGTCACATTACATAAAATTAACCATTTTATAGTGTTTAATTTAGTAGCATTTAGTACATTCACAATGCTGTGCTATGAGACAGATTTTTAAATAACTTTCTATTTTGAAATTAAAGTTTTAAGAATAGGAGAGAGAATACTTGTATACCCTTGAACCATATTCACCAATTTTTAAGATTTTGCCATATTTGCTTGTCATTCTTCCTCCGCACACTCCCATCTTTTTCTGAAGAGTCTCATGCTCTACCGACTGAGCTAGCCGGGCGCCGGTTCCCATCTTTTTATGTACACACACACACACACACACACACACACACAACATTCTCTGATCCATTTGAAAGTTAGTCACGTACATCCTGCCCCTTTTGCTTCAGTACTCCAATGTGCATTTCCTAAGAACAAAGATTATTTTCTTACATAGCTATAATATAGTTACCAAATTCATAAAATTTAACATTGACACAGTAGTTTTCTCTCTCTGTTGTCTGTATTCTAATTTTGTCAGTTGTCCACTCCAGTACAGGATTCTGTCCAGAATTATGTCTTGCATTCAATTGCCATGACTCTTTAGTCTCCTTTAATGAACAGTTCCTTACTCTTTTTTCCTTTCATTACATAGGCATTTTTGAAAACTACAAGCCAGTGTTTTATGGAATGTTCCTCAATTTAGGTTTAGCTGATGTTTCCTCAGGTTATATATTCCAAGCTGGAATACTGCATTAAGTGATTCTGTGTCCCTTTTCAGGAGGACACAGTGTCAATATGCCTCTAATTGGTGATGTTAATTTTGATCGCTAACTAGGTCAAGAGGTTTGGTTTCTCTACCATGTAGTTACTGGTTTTCTCATTGCAACTAATAAGCAATTTGTGAGGCGACACTCTGAGACCTCTCGTCATCAAACTGTCCCCTCTAGATTTAGCATCAGCTGATGCTTCTTGTTTGAACCATTCTTTACTATGATTGCAGAATGGTGATCCCCACCCCCAACTCCACCATTCTCTTCATATTTATCAGTTTACTGTAAGCAGGAGTCCTCATTGTTGTCTTCTCTCCCTTTCTGCATGAATTTTCATTTTATTCAATGGGTTGTAATCCATTACTGCCTTTAATTATTTTGATACTCAAATTGTCACAGATTAGGTCAGTGGGAGCCCAGTAAAGCCAGCCTGTGTGTTTTTAAGAGTTGGCAGGCAGGACAAAGCTCTTTGTAAGTATGGTGATGATATTTTTCTTTTGGATAATTAAAGTTTAAGGTTTTCTTGTCATATTTTTAAATCTTAAGGGAATAAGATTTGTAAAGAATGCTATATTTCTGTTCTATTTTCTCTATGTCCAGCAGTGTAATTTGCTTTTCTTAAATCAATTAAGTATAAACAGACAAAAATTGAAGTATATGCTAGACAAGTATACATATTGTAGATAATTATTCTGATTATGTTAATAAAATGGTCCCATAGAATGTGTACTTCCTAATAATATTTCCCATTATAGCCTTCCACCTGTAATTCATACGTCTGTTATAATGCAACCTCATTTGGCATTTGAATTGTTTATACTAGTAGCTGATTACTGAGTAATTTAAGAGTCTCAATTATGGCAATACTATTCTAATTAGAATGCTAGATGTTGGCACTTAATTTAGCATACAGAAGTGTGAAATACCTATGTGTTCAAAATTTGTAGAGATAAATATTGAGGATTAATTTATCTGTGTATGCTCACTTTTTAAAAAATTGATATAGAGTCTTGCTATGTTGCCCAGGCTGGTCTTGAACTCCTGGGCTCAAGTGATCCCTCCCCCGGAGCCTCCCAAGAAGCTGGGATTTGTAGATAATCTTAGGATGTATATCTCCAGTGTGGATTCATGCAGGCTTTACTCTAAAAGTAAATATATGATTCATTTGGAATATGAAATCCTTTTGACCTAAATTGGAAAAAAAACTGGCCATATGTTAAAAGTGGCATTTTTCCAGCAATTAAAAATAACTTACATAAAGAAGCTGAAAAATTACACAATTTTAAATAAAATACAAGTTCTTAATTTGAACATTAAACGTAAAAGAGCTTGAGAAGTTTGTTGGAGATACAACACTGGTTTTGAATTTAATGTAGGTAATATTCCTTTGGCCTTCTTGAGATTTATAAGGAGTAATTTGAAAATAACACATAATTGACATTTCTTTAGACTGATAACATTTCTCAAGTATGAGTTTTTAGAATATATGATGATAAACATCTTTTAGTGAATTAGTTAAAGTATGTTCTTACTGCTTATGTAATCTTTGATAAAGAAGAGTGAAATTATAGGTATGTATCTCAGGTCAGATACCCATATGCCAAGGTGGGGAACAAGGTGTTGTAACAAGCAGTAATAGGAAGCCACCGGATAACCTGGCTATTAATTTAATACATATTTATTGATCATCTGCGACTCTTGTAAGTACTTGAAATACAGCTGTAAACAAGTTTTGGTGGAAAGAGGTAATTAAAAAGAACAAATAAACAAAATAATGATACATTCTGTGTTTTGAAGAAAA
Source organism: Varecia variegata (assembly GCA_028533085.1). Lineage (NCBI taxonomy): Eukaryota > Metazoa > Chordata > Mammalia > Primates > Lemuridae > Varecia > Varecia variegata. The sequence goes on from CM052447.1 coordinate 15,456,820, forward strand.
GAGGCTAAAGTAGAAAATAACGAATGGAGCTATAGTTAGGGTGGCCAGAGGAGGCCTTTCTGAGGATATGGCATCTACATTAAGACTGAAAAGTAGAATGCAGAGAGTAGAGGAAAGAGTGTTCCAGGGAGAGGATATTCTGGAAAGAACAAGGGTTCTGAGTAGGGAAAGGGCTGGTGAGAAAGTGGGAGAGCAGTGTGGTAAGGAAGGGCATGGAAGAAGAGCAGTAGTTTCAGGGTTGTAAGCCATTGCATGGAATTTGGATTTATTCTAAGTGTCTTAAGAAGCTGGTGAGGAATTTTGATAAGAAAGTGAAATGGTCCCATTAATATAGTTTATTCTTGGTGCTGAGTTGGATAATGAATGGGAGGGGAGAACGCATAGAAGGGGATAGTGGTTGAAATCATGATTATAACACAGCAATTAAGAGCATGATCTCTGGACCTTCATCTTTGGGGTCAGACTGCCTTAATTCAAAACTGAGCACACCACTTAATGGTTGTATGACCTTGAGTGAGATACTTAACCTCTTTGTGCCTCAGTTTTCTCATCTGTAAAATAAAGATAATAACAGTATCCTCACAGAATTGTTAGGATTAAGTGAATTGTATGTTAATAGCTCAGGGCAATGCCTGGCCCATTAGAGTTAGGTGATTAAAAACCAGTAAACAAACACATATTGCTGGAATAGAATGTGAAGTATGGGATAAAATGTGTTTGTTTGCCTCTGCTATTTGCCTTACTTTGAAGGGGACACACAAGATATACAGCTATACAGGCAGTCTTGGCTTTGCACAGTTCTTCTGTGGTAACAGATTGTACAAAGCAAGGACACAATTCCAATATGTACAAGTTTCAGTTAACATGCCATGTAAAGTGAAAATTGCTTATATAAAAGAATTACTCCATGTATAGAAGTGAAATCCGTGCTGGCTTCCAAATCCATAGTTGACAGTGAACATGAGTAGGAGGAAGTTTAATGTTTTTGATGTATTTTTTAACCTTAGATTTCATATTTAGTTCTTAAAATCTTTCTGTGGGACACAGAAGTCTTATGCCAAGTTATCTTAACTTTTTAAGTCTTGCTTGGCTAGGGTTCAGTGAGTTAATTTTAGGGGAGATAGTAAATTTTTATTTTATTTTGTTTTTTTGAGATAGGGTCTCGCTCTGTCACTCAGGCTGGAGTGCAGTGGCATCATCACAGCTCACTGCAGCCTCCAACTTCTGGGCTCAAGCGACCCTTCTGCCTCAGCCTCCCGAGTAGCTGGGATTATAGGGGAATGCCACCATGCCCAGCTAATTTTTTATTTTTTGTAGAGACACAGGATCTTGCTATTGCCCAGCTGAGATAGTAAATTAATATATCTTTTTAGCCATGTCCCCAAAAGACCTGGGATTGAAACATTAGTCCTTCATAGCCTTAAAAAATTTGTTTTTTGTGAGGATAATGTTTATTATGTCATTCTCTGTGTGTGTCTGTTTGGTAGAGGGCATTTATTTCAGTCCTTCCTATGCATATCTTGGTCTCAGCTTCCTTACCTCCCTTGCATCCTCCTCTATTCTCAAGATATCATAGATTTCATTTATATATTCACTAGTCAGGTTTTTTTTTTTCTTTTTGGAGACAGAGTCTCACTCTCTTGCCCAGGCTAGAGTGTCATGATGTCAGCCTAGCTCACAGCAACCGCAAACTCCTAAGGCTCAAGCAATCCTACTGCCTCAGCCTCCCGAGTAGCTGGGACTACAGGCATGCGCCACCATGCCCGGCCAATTTTTCTATATATTTTTAGTGGTCCAGCTAATTTCTTTCTATTTTTTTAGTAGAGACGGGGTCTCGCTCTTACTCAGGCTGGTCTCGAACTTCCTGACCTCGTGCGATCCTTCTACCTCGGCCTCCCAGAGTGCTAGGATTACAGGCGTGAGACACCATGCCTGGCCCACTAGTCAGTTTTTAAGTACCCATTTTATGTGAGCCATTCATTGGTAGGCACTGAGAGGGAAACAAAACTGCATGAGACATGGTCATTTCTTGTTATTTGAAGAAGTTATGTTTTAAAAAGTCACCATGAACCCAGAAGTAGCAAAACATACTATTGTACCTAGGGGAAAACACAGTGTTAGGTTCCTGTGAGCCTCTGGTCACATTTTCTTCAGCCAATCAATAATTATTTTATGTGTGTTTTTATTTAAAGACATTTAATGTATATAAATACATATTGTTGATTCATTAACATTGAACTTACTGTCAACAGCACTATAGCTCATGCCTGAACAAAGTTTATCTAACCCATATTTAATATTTTCTCTGTAAGGCACATCACAACCTTCTTGAGCTTAGGAACACACTAGATAGCACTTAAACGTTATGCTTGGTTGAGGGCCATTCCATACAGCAGAATTGCCATTGTAAAGCACAAAAATGAGAAGAGCATTATACTAAATAAACTACAGAAAGTTCACTTGTTTATAGTATGAGCACGGAAGCAAGAAGGCAGAGTATCACCTTGTTTGACCTCTGCTGTTAATGTGTATGATGGATGACTCAATTCTTTGCTCCTCTGTATGTGTCCATGAATGACCATGAAAGCACCATGAATATTGATTTTGGGGTTACAAATGCATTTTAGTAAGTAGGCAAATTTGCGAATATGGAGTCCACAAATAAGGCGATCACTCAACTTGCTTTTTTAAAACTTGCAATGTATTAAGGGAATTTCATACATAGCCATTGTACAAGGAAGAATATAATACATAAGAGTTATAAATGTAATGTTAGATTGGATCATAGGAAGGGGAGATTATGGGTTGGAAAGAACAAGAAGTCTTCATTTTTTGCATCTTTCTTAAAGAAACTAGATTTGAAAGGTGGGGTGAGGATTCCAGGAGCACACAGTCACTGTGATAAGAAAGTACGGGGCATGTTGGTGATGCAGTAATGCTAATCAGCTGGTAAAGCAGCATAATTATTCCATAAAGGAAATGAAACAGAAGTAATGGGAGAAAAGGCTAGATAGGTAGGTTGAGGCCAGATCATGCAGGTTTCTTCTGATCACCAGTGCAATTGGGCCTATTTTTGGTCCTAAAGAAGCTATTTAAGAAAGAAGCTATTTAAGAATTTTAGTCCTTTTGTTCAGTTACTTAATAAATATTTATTAAACACCTGCTGTTACCAAGCCTATTTCAGGTGCTGGGGATCTTTAAGCGAGCAAGATATTTTCTGTCCTCTAGGTGTATTCAATCCAGAGGGGGAGACAGGCAAGTAAACAAACATGCCTGTTGTAATACACTGGTTTTAGTTTGAGTTCAAGATAGTAGAAAGCACAGGGTGCTGTGAAGAACATGTACACAGACCTCCAACTGCTTTGGGAGTTAAAGGAAGGTTTCTCGGGGGGTGGAGGGATGGGGGGTGGGGAATAGCATTCGAGTTTAAACCTGATGATGAGATGGAGTTAGCAGGGGAGCAAGGACAGAGCAAACAGCCTGTGCAAAAGGCCTAGAGGTGAGAGTGACGCACTGATGGGACTGAAGAAGTAAACTGATATCACATTAAGGATCTTTTATGTCATGTTAAAAAATTTGGACTTCATCTTGAAGACAATAAGAGAGCCTTTGCTGAATTTAAAATTGTGGCTTAATTAGGTGGGATTTTTATTTTAGCAAGAGTTCCATTTGGCTCTAGCCTGGTGGGAAATGAATAAAAGCAGAGAGACTGGTTACAAGGCTGTTTGGTAATACGGTAAAAAATTGTGGTGACCTTGGACTAAGGTGATGTTGGTGTGGGTAGGGGAGAAGCGTACAGACATACTTAGGAAAAGAATTGAAGAGACCTGGGAGAAGATTAGATGCTGAAAGGGGGAGGAAGAGAGAGAAGTAATCAATAGTGATGGCTCAAACCATTACCCAGGATGGTCCTGTCCACTGATACAGCAGAAGGAAGATGTTTGTGGGAAGGTGGTGATGAATTTGTGGTGGACTAATGTTAATGGCCAACACTAAGTATTAGAAAGACAAATATGGTCATGCTCTGGGAGATGAATAAAAAAAGATGATACACTAGAAATGGAGAAACTGTTAAATGGCTTTTGTAAGAATCTGGGCTAAAGGTACATGCCTGTATTTTTAATGCAGAATTAATAGGTTTGGGAAATTAATGGGAGGTAGACACTGAGGGAAAAGGTCCCCAAGTAGATGACTCCAAATATCCTAGTGACTGCATGTAGCCAGCCCAGCTTTAAGATATGCCCTGAGATCATTTTTCAGGATGAAAAGTATTACAACTACCTTCATGTTGCTACTTCTCAAATAATACATAAAAAGTAATGTATTATTGTTAAAAAGCAACTCTGATTTATAAGAATAATCCCATTTTCAACCTTGTGACACAATGAAGCTAATTTCTTTTGAGTATCTTGTATATATATTTAACTGGCTCACATGAAAAATGTTACTTCTCCAGGAGGGGGCCCAAGGAAGTAGCCGCTGTTGTGAGAGCAAGAGTCCATGGAGAGAGACCATCTCTTTCCCTGAGCTTTTTGCCCTGTTTCTCTGTTTGTTCAGCTATGCATTATAAAATAAGTAAAATATGAAGGAAAAAGAAAGATGTTTAACGTAAGGTTATTCAATGAGGATTAAAAATTAAAACTTAAAGGTAAAAAATAAGTGAGAATTTTGAAGGGATTGAAATAAAGTTTTAATTTTTTTTAACTCCAGTGTAAACAGGCACAAAAAGCAAAACAGATGTGATTTAAAATAAGCAAGGTAGGAAACAAAGATCAACAGTAGAAACCAAGATTTTAAAAAATGAGATCTAAAGCAAGATAAAGCTAGTCAACAAGAGTTTAAAAACATGAAAATAAAAGACTAAAGGAAAAGCTATCCATTAGGCAGAAAATAAGAAATAACAGATACTAAAAACAAGGGTGGTGAGATGAAAAGCATTATAAATTAACCATATTTTTGGAAGTTTGAAGAAGAGAGTAGTTTTTTAAGAATAGCATATACCAAAGTGAATTTCTTGGGACATTTAGAAGATGTTCCAGGGGAAAAAAAAGTTGTCTCAAAAGTTTTAGAAGTATACAGTATTCCTCTTGGAGATTCACAGTATACCATCAGAATAGTGAAGTCTCTGAGAAATGTTGCAGTAATAAAGTAGCCTTTGTTTAACATTTTCCAAACCTCCCCATGGAATCCTTTTCTCATATAGCACCTATATTGTGTCTTCCAGAATATTTTCCACAAAACACCATTTAGACTACTATTTTAGAAGAAAATCAAAATGAAAATCTTGAAAGTGTAGAGAAACATTGTAAAAGAGGGAAAAAGGAAAAAGTCAGCTGGAAATAGAAAAATAGTTTTGGGTTGGGGCTGACATTCCTGGGGAATAGTCTTCTGTTAAAGCAGCATTGTTCTGCATCTAGCCAAGGGGCAGGGAGCAACATGACACCCTTACCTTTTGGTTCTTCCTCTGCCCAAAGCTGCCTTTTCTGCTTTTATCTGTGCAGACTGGACATTGATAGAACACAGACTGCTGAGCCAGGGGAGTTGGGGGTGGTCTCCCGCAGAATTAAATTAGCCCTGCCATGGGACACTTCCCTAGCAATTGGAGAGAAGTTTTCATACAAGCACTATTTTAGTTTTCTTTTCCTTCCTTTTCTTTTTTTTAAAAAGGTCGATTTTTTTCACTGTATAAATAGAAAATATTTTTAAAAATTTCAAGCAAAAGCTCCCACTCCCACTCTACTTAATCACCACCCTAATACAGCTGTTTTCATTGTTCTTCCAGACCTTGCTTACATGCCATGTGTTCTTATATAGTTGTTAGTATTCATACAATTTTGTGTTGTGAGAGCTTTTTTTCTGTGGCCATGGAAGGAAAGGAATTTTCTAGTGGTAGCTGCCTCTGCCTTCTGCTTGTAGCTTCCAAATGTGGCAGCAATGATACATCGTTCCAAGTATCATTGCTGCCACATTTGGAAGCTACTTTGCGTCCTACTTCCCTTAACCACACAGTTTATTCTTCCCTCTTGCTTGTCATAAAACACCTCCCCCGATCTGACTGCTGCCAGAGTGCCTCTCTGGAAAATAATAACTCCTTAGCGTCATGGGACTAGCCTATGTCGAGACAGCTTTTCTGTAAGCCTGTCATCTGCTGCCCAGGTCATAATAGCAGCAGCACCTGTGCTAGAGAGGGAGTAGAAGCACTTCCATATAAACCATCAAGACCCAGTCATCCAGCCATTTCCTAGTGTAATGGTTTTTGTTTGGTGGAGGAAACACAGTACTGAAACTAAATATCATGGCCCTTCTCCCTTTTTGCAGCCAGACACCTCAGAGTAAATTCTAGGGACCTATTTTCAGCATGTTGAAATCTCAGAATTCTGCTTTTTGTATTCCTAAATTGTAAATATAAGCTTCATGCTAGATAATGTCCCTTCATGTTTTAATAATTTAAAAGTCTTTATTTTTGGTATAATTTGCTATGAGATATGCAACTCCAGTAGTTGATGTGAATGAGTTACTTTAGTGAATCCAAAAAAGTTGAAGACTTTTTGCTTGTTTTATCAGACTTACCACTAAATGAGAAATTGCCACTTAATATAAAATAAAACCCTTGCTCACATTTGGTGGTGCATCAGATCATTAAGGAGAGTGAATTTCAAAATATGAACTCTAAGATTTTCTGTGGGTTTTTTTAAATTCTTAAGATTTATTCTAGTTATATTTTAGGATAATTTTATACTAATGAAAAACATATCAGTTGTTAGGAGTTTTCTGTGGTGTGACTTGCATTAATAGATTCTTGCGTTTAGTAATATTCATTTTCAATTCTTCAGCCATTTCTTAAGCAGTAGAGTCATTTTTGCCTTGTTGTCTAGTTCTTTCCCTGAAATCTTAACTTTAGTGTCTTCACTGGGTCAGATAGATGACTTGTTACCATGACTGTAAAGTTTTGCAATGAATAAAATGTGGGTAAGTAAGAAGTATTATGCCAGTTGACTCATAAGGGGCCATATTTAGGTTGATTATTTTCAACCCCAAAATAATAACAGAACGCTGTATGTGCTAAATGCTTTATGCATATCATTTTATTTAATCTCCATAATAATAGTAGTACATAGAAACTTTTCAGATGAGGAAACTGAGGTACAGTGTTTGATTTGTCCAGGGATCAGAATTGGTATATGCCAGAGACAAGATTCAGGCCCTAATAATCTTTAATAAATTATTGATCAGTAATACACATATTACTTTGTTTTTATCAAAACAGCCATAATAGATGAAGCAATTTATGAAAATACATAAATGTGCAATATTTTTCTTTAGTGTGGCCTTGTGTTTTGGAACAGTTCCTTGGGTCTAGGCCCATTTTAATATCTGAAAATGGGCCGCTATCAAATAGGTTATTTTATTTGGTATTGCTAACCACTGAAGTTGTAAGGAAGAGGAAATAGTTTTATAGTTTCTTCCTCCCACAGGTCATAATTTAGTTGTGGACATCAGGATGTTTTTCTTGGCTTATCTTATTCATGCAGTTTTCCTTGAACATCTGTTACATAAATTACTAAACTATTTTGGAAAAGTTGCCAATTTAAGTCATGCTTAATAGCGATCAAGAAGTTGGTACCTTTTGGAAAGAAGAATTAAAGAACAGACTTTAAGGAGCAGAAATCCCACTATTATCCTTTTTAAGTACTTTTGGATCAATCGCTATATTTTTTGAGGCATTAAAATAATTAAATGTGATTTTTAGCGTTTCCCAGAAGATTGTATGTTGGGCTATAAACATTTAATGACCTTTTATATAAAATGAGTTATTTAGTCCCTGCTTCTATAAGTTTATTTCTTTTTAATGATTAACTTATACATACATTCTGATCCTTTTGAAAGGATTATCATTTGAAACTAAATTTAGATTATTCATTTAGTAGTCTTTTCTGACCTTGAATGCTATATAAACTGTAAAAGAATGATTGTGGGATTTTTTTGGGAAAAAATTCTTAAGATTTATTACTCTGCTAATTATATTTTAGGACAATTTTATACTTAGGACAAACACACCAGTTGTTAGGACACTCAGAAATTCTAGGTGTGAGTTTGGTTAATTTTGTCCCATCCAAACTGATACTGAATTAATACTGGAAATTTTCCTGGAATTTTATGTAAACTCTAAAATAAGCAAGAGACCAAGTATTTCTTTAATGTACAGTTTGAAATTGTAGGGATTTGAAATGCTGGCTTTTAAGCTTGAAATTTCTAGATAAAGACTATTTGTAATACTGATAATCTGTAATGGGTATTTTTAGAGATTAGAAGAGAAAGTATGGTATAAATCGCTGAATGTTCCCTATTAGATCAAAGTTTTCAGATTAAATTTCTTTTGCATTACATTTTCTGTTTATCCATCCTTTCTAAAGCACTAGGGTCTCGATAGATTTTTCTGTTCAAAGTTTTGACTTTTTAAAACAGATCCAGAAATGTTTTTAACATAATTTATAATTTTGTTATGATCCAAATCTGACATGCCTGTATGGGAACAAGTTGCTTAACAAGCCAGTCATTGGCATCTATCTCATAACTCAGCTTTGTTCTCCAGCTCTGGGGCTGTGGTAACAATTTAATTTCTTTGTGAAAAAAATAATTCAAAAAAAGCCAAACTCTAGTGCCAGTAGTGAATGTGGTAGAGTGAGAAAATGACAGTCCAAAGACAGAAAGTAAGTATTTTATATGTATTTAGAGAGGAACACATTGAGTTTGGCAGTAGCTTGACACGATCAAATCTATGTGGAATAAGTAATTATGAAAAGTGTTCTGCTATGCAAAAGTTTCTTACCTGAGAAATAAAACTTTGGTAACTCTACATATTGGTTACCCTGTGGTGAGGAAATATAATATGCATGGGACACTTTAACTTTTGATTGGTTTTTAACTTTTGATTGATTCTGGGCGATTGTCAGTCTGTACAGACATTTTCATTTTCATGATTTTGAAGATACACAAGAATGTTAAGGGTTTGTTCTTTTTTTTGTTTTTTTTTTTTTTTTTTGAGACAGAGTCTTGTTTTGTCACCCTGGCTAGAGTGCAGTGGCGTAATTAATCATAGCTCACAGCAACCTCAAACTCCGGGTTTCAAGTGATCCTCCTGCCTCAGCCTCCTCAGTAGCTGGGACTACAGGTGTGTGCCATGATGCCCGGCTTATTTTTCTATTTTCAGTAAAAGAGGGGTCTTGCTCTTACTCAGGCTGGTCTTGAACTCCTGAGCTCAAGCAATCATCCAACCTCGGCCTCCTTGAGTGCTAGGATTACAGACATGAGCCACCGCACCTGGCCTATGTGTTTGTTTTATAGCTTTATTTTTTTTCTACTTGCAGGGTATTGTTCAGTGTTCATTTGTTCCCCCTTCCTTGTCTGCCTTCCTTCCAGCAAAACTGAAAAATGCTTTTCTAGAAAACAACTTTAGAATATTTATCTTTCTACTTTATCTGTAAGCAGGACAAATACAATTTAAAAATGTGAGTTAAGATTGTAAGAATATCGAGCCATATCAATTAACAGTGTTCAGTAGTAGGAAAACACCAAGAGTGATTAAAATTCTGTGGTTCAGTTCTTTGCCCTCATGATAATACTGGATTGAACTATTTAGTGAAATTGAAGGCCAGTATTTGTCAGAATGAAGCAAAGAATTTTGTAGTAGAATTGATATGAGAATGGCATTTGGCTTAGAAAAGAGTACAGTCCTTAATTATTTTACAACTCCAAAACAATTAGAATTTCAAAAACAGTTACACCAACTAGGGATTTTTTCTACTGTGGTCTTACATCATGTAGGAAGGGAACAACTGAAAGTGGTGTTTTTGAACATTAATACATTTTCTGTGATTTTTACTATCAGGCAGACAGCTTGAGTTTGGACTTAGGCAGTTTTTTGTCTGTACCATGTTTTAGGTACCTGGTTATAGTAACTAACTTGGTGTTTCTTTGTCCGGAATTATTCTAAAAGTAGATTTAAAAAGGACTATGGGTCTCCCCTCCTCCCTCAAAGCCTGGCAGTAAGCTGTTCTTTTATTTATTTGATCTTAGTATTTTTTTTGACTGAGATAGCTAAAGGATGAGGTATAATATTTCAATGTAAATTCTTGATGGTTATTTTAAAAAGCAGAGAGTTTCATGTTTCAGCATTTAGAATTTTAGTGTTCCCTCTTGAAAAGTAAAGAGGGAAACAGAAGGTGCATAAACCGGCATAGTCCTCTGTGTAAATAATTGAAGTCATAAATAATATGCACATGAGCAACCCACATACATGTTATATCATTGGATCTGAAAAAGGTTAGATGTTTTTTAAGGAACCAGGTTACTCTTTTCTGAAATCTTGTTATTATAGAACAGATAAAGAGAGCCTCAGATTTTAGATGTCTCAGTTTTCAGTTTTTTCCTAATTGGGTGTTTTCTTTGCTTTTAACTGTACATGTGTGAGGTAAGAGAATGTTGGTTTCCTCCATTTCAATTGGATGTTTTGTATTAGTGTTTACCAAAACCAAAAAATCTAATTTCCACGACTGAGAATATGTCTTTTTTCTTAATATTAGTTCAACATTTAGCTCTTTTAGTAGCGTAATTTGTGATGTTGCATTTGATGTCCTCTTACATATTAATTAATAGGCCTTTTTATTTAGATCTGATAATACTACTAATTCTCTAATTTTAGGGCAGTGTGGCATAATAGAAAATGGACTTTGGAATAAAAAGACCTAATAAGTTTTAACATCTGCCACTTACTAGTTCTGGGATTCTAAGTGAGTTTGTTTCACTTCTCTACTGAAGAGTTGCTATTGCATATATTTTTCCTCTCTTCTCACTTTTTATTTACTTAAGTATATCTTTTTTGATAGAGGGGGCAGCATTAGAGAGAAAGCATCCAGGGTTAGGGTTGTATTTGGTTCTTCTGTACTTCTCTGAAATTTATTTTATTGGTTTTCTTCTTATGATATGGAGGAAGTACTGTAGTTTATTATTGCTTTAGCACTAAATATAATATTTGCTATAGCAAAATTTTTTTTTTTTAATAATTTTTTTTTTGAGACAGAGTCTTGCTCTGTTGCCTGGGCTAGAGTGAGTGCCGTGTCGTCAGCCTAGCTCACAGCAACCTCAAACTCCTGGGCTCAAGCAGTCCTGCCTCAGCCTCCCAAGTAGCTGGGACTACAGGCATGCGCCACCATGCCCAGCTAATTTTTCTATATATATATTTTTAGCTGTCCATATAATTTCTTTCTATTTTTTTTAGTAGAGACGGGGTCTCGCTCTTGCTCAGGCTGGTCTCGAACTCCTGAGCTCAAGCAATCCACCTGCCTCGGCCTCCCAGAGTGCTAGGATTACAGGCGTGAGCCACCGCGTCCGGCCGCTATAGCAAAATTAACTCTTCTAATGAGCCATGTTGTCGCTTGTGTTAAGATATTTCTCATTGCTTTGTGTTTCATTTTCAGATCAATAAGACTTTTTTTTGATGGGTAATAAATATCTATCCATGTGGACTATCAGTTTTTCCACCTCCTCACAGCATTTCTATAGAGCCTCAGATTTTCTGCTAACAATGAAAGTAATGTATTTGTTGAATTTAGCAGTAGTAGACTTCTTGACTGTTGACCATAAATTTGATATTGTTCACAGGACTGTAATGAGATGTAACTTGGTTTTAAAATATGAATATTAAACCTTTAAAATGTTCAGCTTGCAAATAAGAGTAATGTGGTGAAGGTCATCCCCTGATAAAAAATGAATATCACAAGGTCCATTATCACGCTTTTAGAGTTACTCTTAAAACTATTTCTCTAATGTTTTGGCAAGGAACATAAAAGAAAGAACAAATATTTCCAGCTTAAGTGACTTGTTACCTGAGGAAACTTTCTTCTTCAATGTTCATTTTATGGGTGTTTTATGGTTTAAAAAGATTTTTTTAAATTCATACTTAATAGGGAGCATAATTATTTTATAAAACTTCATTTATAAAAGTATATTTTTTGAAATCTTTGTGGCATTGAGGTTAAGAGGTGACTTTTAAATACAGGTTTTGATGTCAAGAATCATTCTTCCCTAGTAGTTTTTAAAAAATCATGTTAATTTGAAAATTAGGTACTTAAATTGTTCCCTCTGATTTTACACACATAGCATTTGGTGTATATATTTTAGTACATACGCATATATTTTAGTTAGCAGTTTGCTGTACTTAGTAGCCTGATAAAACAAGGTATTGGAAGTACAAATAATATTCATGTAGTCTTGCCTGTAAATAGTTAAAATCTAGCTAATGATTATATAGCACTTGAGTTATATTTTTAATGGTCTTTATTGGTTTTCCCTTGGTTACAATGTAATACTCATGGGAAAAAACTTGGAAAAGACAGAAAAATAAAGAAACAAATACCATTATTTAAAACTATTGGTTGGAACTAAGTTATGTTTGTGTTTCTTTCTTGCCATTTCTGTCTCTGTGTCTGCGTGTGAAGTGTGTGTATGCATATGTATGACAAAACACATTTAAAGGTCGCAAAGAAAATATTTCCTGATCTCAGGGTGAGAGAAGTCTTTATAATAAGCTTAAAACAAAAGGAAGAAACCATATGAAAAATATAGACTTATTGGACTTCATTTTTTAAAAAAAGAAAATTAAAGAGGCAAGCTGGGAAAAATACTTTTTACTACATCCATCTGTTTCAATTTCCTTACTCCTTTATTAGCAGTTAGGACCACATTATACCTATACATTACCTTTTTTCTTGGTGTATAGTTTTGTTTTAGCAAAGCATATTCTTGAGCTTTTAAGAGGAAAAAATGTCAGTAGTAAGTTAAGGACTGCTCGTTTTTTTCTTGTTAATCATTTTACTCATTATTCTTAATGCAGAAGAAGCGTTGATTATCTTAACGAATTCTGTCTCTAAAGGCTGGACCCAAACTTTTCAAGTAAAATAACGTGGTATTTTTATCAGTATCGAGTGGTCAAATAAGCAGAAAATAGAGAATAAAGAGGAGGGCCACAATGAACACTAGTAGCTTACAGACTGAATAATCGACCCTTGACTAATTGAGTGTTAGCTGTGTTTACACAGCTATAGAAGCATGTGTGCAGAACTTAAGGATGGTGACTTAGCAGTTGGCATTAAAGATCCAGTGGTGCTTGGTTATGCAGAGTTAAGTCCTTAGTCCTGTCCTACCTGTTGCTGGGGGTGTTGTGAGGAGCAAATATGCAAGTGGATAAAAGCACTGTGGAAGCAGTGAACAGTTTTACACATATAAACAATAATGGTTGTATTTGTGGATTTTTTCCCTTGTATTTTTCACTCTTTGGACATTCCCTCCCTCTTTCCCTTTCTTTCTCCCTTTTCTTTTTGACCTAACATTAAAGTCCCGTAAGTTTTGATATTTGTTACCAGTTATACTGCTTATGCAGTAGTAGTAGTTACTGTTACCTTTAAACAGTGTGATTTTAATCATTATCTGTCATTATCAGGATAGAGAAGAAACCTCTTCTTCTAGTAACCCATTTCAAGACTTCTGTTTTCAGCAAAGAGAAAATTTATAAACCTAGAATACACATGAGCAGGGCTCATTTTGTGCTTTCTGGTGACTTCAGATTGTTCTCAAAATTACAGATAACTTTTTAAAGCTAGTGAATAAATGTCAAAAATATAGTCACATTAATTAAAATTATTTTTCTTCTTTTACTTTTCCCTTCTCCATTATTACATTCTCATGTCTATTTATGTTTGAGGAAAAACCTAGAGATAAAAGGTAGTTATTGGTGGTGATCATCAGAAATAATTGAAAACCATTAGACATTTTTGTGGATTGAGTCCTTTTTTGATAACCACTGTTAGGCTGGTTTAAAACAATATGCAGAAAATTTTTTTGGTGTTTGATCATAGTATTCTTGGTTGCTTTCTCAGTGTTATAATTATGTGAAAGGAAATGTAAGTAATAAAGTCTGTGTCCAAAGACTTTGAGTCTTTAACAAAAGGTCTTGATAATGGTTGCCTTGTATTATTTTAAAACTGAGTGTAAGGAGATAATTTTTAAAATTTTCAAGTCAGGAATCTCAATCCAGGATTGGTGAAAGTACAGAAGCCACTTGTTTGACTATAGTATTAATCTAAATGGTGTGAAACTTATTGGTCTTTTTTTTATAATTTTGTTTTCAGAACAGATTCTAGACTTTTGTCTGGATTTTGTGTCTTTTTAAAAACCTGTTGAGAGAGCTCCCTCTAGCGTCTGAAATGTCCAGTCTTAAGACATTCATGTCAGTCATAGGAAGTTTTAAGAATTAAACTAGCTGTTTTTTTTTTCCTTTCACATCTGGACATAAATTTTTTTATTTTTCTTGGAGGGGGAGGGGGTTGTTTTCCTTTTTTAAAAAGGTCACTGGAATATAGGTAGGGCATGGGTTAAGGGCAATAGAAAACATGAGAAAGGAAGGACCAAAATGCCATTTCTACCTTTTTAGAAATACTTATTTTTGAAATGACCTGGAATATGGCCAAACTATACAGTGTTGTTTTGTTTTGTTTTAGTTTACATTTGTTTCTGAATTAAGTGAAGCTTAAAAATACTTTGTTTTGGAATTCTTTAGGCCATCAGATCTAATCTTAGAGTTCTTTCCAGTTTCTGAAAGCAGCAATTTCATTAGAAAATAGCTTTAAAATAAAGCCTGATTCTCTCCATGGAAGTGTTCTGTTATTTTTTTGTTGTTATATTAATATTAATAGTTGCCATATCCTTCTGTGGATATACTTTATAACTCGAATATGTTCTGATGGCTCCCATTGTTTTTCAACCAAAGAAATAAGGAGAATCTTAAATTATTGGCTCTCTGCCACCTCTCCCTCTAAACACACAGCATTCAAACCCACAGGCCTTCAGCTAAGAATCTTGTGAAGGGTTACGGAAACAAGACCTTTCTCATTTGACCCATGGGCCTTTGTAGCTGGAACAAGGAAAGTAGTGTTCTGAACGCTACAGCATTTATGAAGGCTCTGGTAAAAATATTTCATGTACATGGGCTAGAGATTAACTCCTTTCATCTTGTTCTCCAACAAATTAAACAATGCAAAGAGATTTGAAGTGCATTCTTGGTAATGAAATGCTTGGGTGAATTATAATCCTAATTGCTATTATTCATTTTCACAGCTGCATTTTGACACTTTTAACTGCCTAAGCCACGCATTCTTCAGCCACCAGGATAAATAAAAGCATTCTTAAATCCATCATTTTGTGGCATCCTAAATTGCTAATCCTAATCCTAATTGTTATTGGCTGCCTTGGTTTTATTTTGGCTCCATTGTTGATAAAATTCGGGGAAAAATTATTCTTCTACATTTATAAATAAAATCATTGTCAGTAGAACCATTACTGGGTTTTTGTGAAAATTCATTCATTAGTAGTCTTAAATTTTGAAGGGGGGGGTGAGGATTATGGATTTATTTAGTACCAGAGAAAGAATTTGTATTTATTTTATCAAATTAGTGGCTATTTTAAGAGGCAGCTTTTTCTGAGATTTGAAAGAAAATAATAGGATTTCACTTTTTTCATAGTAGAACAGTGTTCTGAGTTTAAATCTAGAAGCCGGTGATTTGGCAAGTCACATTTATGTGAATAATGGTTTCTTTAAAGTTTGACCCAAACCTGTTTATTGGTTTCTTCTTTAAAGGTAAAGAAATTAAAGTGTTTGCAACAAATTTGAAATTTATATTTAAGAGATTTGAGTGCCAATTTCAACCAAACCTTCTTTGTTTTAAAAATAAAACTTTTTGATGGCCGAAAAACCATATAGCAAAAGTGGGTTATGTGTAAGTAACAGTTACCCATTTCTAAGATTTAATTTTGAGTGGAAGATTTATATTACCATATTCACAGGCATCTGTTTTAACAGTTATTCAGTAATAATTAGAATTTTAAATGTCAGATGAATAATACTGGAGTATGTCACATTTTTCCAGGATCTCATCATTTCTTCTCAGAATGTCTTTGATTTCTTAAATTCATATTAGCATGAGAAATTCCATTTTAACAACCAGATATTTAACTATTTTATATATTTTAAGGTATTTTTTCCAAAGATTATCCTTGCTTATAAAATATTATTTAATATTTTAAAATTCTCCTAATAGGTGGTTATTATATTTAATAATAATAGCTAACATTTACTGAGTACTTCTTATGTGTCAGAAGCAGTGCTAAACACCATTTGATAAGCTGTCCTTTGAAGGTAGTATTCTAACTTATTCCCATTTTATGTTTGAGGAAACTGAGATTAAGATAATTAAAATTAGTTTTGCCAAAGGTTATAAAAGGAAGTGATTGGAATCAGATCTTTCTGACTACTACCACCCATGTTCTTGATCATTGTTGAAATCTTAAGGGAAAGTTGAAGACATTATGTAATCTTCTGATGGAATATTATGTGGCCAATAATAGTGAGGGTTACGGTGACTATATAATGACATGGAAATTTATAGGAAGTGCTATAGGAAGTGAAAAAAGACTAAGAGATTACAAGTAAATGTTCATAGTGGCTCTATTTATCATTCCTTTTTTTGAAACATGATATAGGTAGTGTTTAGCTGTTATATAATTTTGCTTAATTTACAGAATTTCTATAAGCAGAAACATAAGCCCGATGTAAACCAGGTACTGACCACTTAGTTTTATAATAGACTCTAGCATGTTCAGTTTCTTTTTAATTTGACCCAAAACCATTTTTTACTGGACTTAATGCCAGCTTTAATGCAATCTCTCATCTGTATTCTTGATGGCTAATGGAATAGTAAAATTTTCTTAAGGATAACTTAAATGTGTTATATAGTGTCCTTGGGGTAGCTTGTGCACAAAAGATGTTTTCTTTTTCACCCTGTAGAGGTAGCTCATTAGGACACCCAGTAGTCTCATTATTAAGTTTTCATGTGTTTCTCAGTTTTGATGCTAATCTTTGTGCGTATGTGCGTGCATTTTTTTTCCTCTGCAGCACCAATGTGGTTATGAATTATTCAGAGATCGAGTCTAAGGTTCGAGAAGCAACGAATGATGATCCTTGGGGACCTTCTGGGCAACTCATGGGAGAGATTGCCAAGTAAGTGATAATTTGACTCAGCAGTGCAGAAAAAATCAAAGTATCTTTAGACAGAAATGTGAAATTTACTTTCAGTTTTAAACTATTTAGCTGCCAAATATAAATTTTGCATAATCATTTAAGATAATAATTTAGAAAGTTTTATGCAAGGTCCATTCCCCTTAAAAACGAGCTCAAAAAACAAAACAACATTATTCCTTTTCAGTGATTGTTTCAAGACCTACCATGTAAAGTTTTGGCAAATGAATATAAAATAACTTGAAGTAAAGTTACAAAAATTTTTTCCTAATGAATATCTGGGCCACTGTTCCAGTGAATGAAGAGTTTGCAAAGTATGATATTAATCAGTGGGACTTACAGATGTGCTAGGTAATGTATAAAATATAGGAAAAACATTTTCCAGAAAGTGTATCATCTAAATTTTTTGAATTAAGCTTATTAATTTTTTAAAATTCTTTGGAGAAACACAGTAAATTAGAACAAGCCTGCCATCTACTGTCAAAATTAATATATTGCAAATTCTTAAAGAAAATTATTCCTTTTTCAGGGCCACATTTATGTATGAACAATTTCCAGAACTTATGAACATGCTTTGGTCAAGAATGTTAAAAGACAACAAAAAAAATTGGAGAAGAGTATATAAGGTATGGACATAAGTCTGCTTTAATTACTTGATGTGTTGAAAACAAATGCTTAAAATTTAAGGTATATATACATAAATGGTTTTTGAAGCACATTAAATCCTAGAATAGAATTTTCTGAAACAGATGAAAGAAATAGATTTGTTATTCATGTTCTGTTTTCTAGTCAAAACAAACAACTATTTTTAATGGAAAATATTTAAAATTAATAATACTTCTAAATGTTGAGTATTTTTATTTTAAGATTTTTTCTACTAAAATATATTTCAGCTTGTCAAAAGTAATGAATCTGTAATAGTATGCATGTTTAGTGTATGAGCAGTTAAGGTGAAAACTATAGTCTAATATGGTTTGTCATCTCTATATAAAAATTTACCTAATTTGTAATAGTATTATCATAGTATTCTGCACTCAAAAATATTAGTTCAAAATATAATTAGAAGATCCTAAAACATATTAGACTTAAATTCTAACATTTTAAACTTGTGATTGTGTACTCTTCATTGGATTCCTTTCATTTAGTTTTGATCTCATAATGCAGAATTCTAAAACAACATAGTCATCTATTCTTCTGTACCCACCATATTTTCTTGCTACTCAGAATAAGTTTTTCTGTTTTCCAAAATGACATAAAACATTTATATGTCAAACTTTGAAAGCAACATTTCTAGCTTTCAGGATTGACAGTCTATGCTTTAGTTCCATGTTTTTTATGTTGTTTGTTTCTGAAAACATTCGTTGTTACTCCCTCAGCTTGTATGGTGTGTGATGAAATCATTGAAATTTCTGTAAATTAAATTTTTTTTTTAAAATTAGAGTTTTTTTTTTTTTTTTAATTCTTGGACAAATTACTTTTTAAAAGAATACAGTCAAGCACCATATAAGGACATTTTAGTTAACAGACGGCATATATGACGGTGGTTCTAGAAGACTATACTGTATTTCTACTATACCTTTTCTATGTTTAAATATGTCTAGATACACAAATACTTCCCACTGTGTTACAGTTGCCCACAGTATTCAGTACAGTAACATGTTGTACAGGTTTGTAGCACAGGTGTGTAGTAGGCTATATCATATAGGTTTGTGTAAGTACATTCTATGATGTTAGTACAACAACAAAATTGCCTAATAACACATTACTTAGAACATATCTCCATCATTAAGTAATGCATGACTGTAAATTACTGGTAGGATAAGGTTTTGTGCCCCTCAATTTCACCAAACTAGAGTTTTGTATGCCTAATCATCTTTAAGTGAGATTTGTTCCAAGCAAGGTTAAGTTCAAAATGTGCAATTCATGATTTGTAGTGTATTCACAGAGTTGTGCAGGAGTAACTACTGTATGATTTTAGAATATTTTCATCACCCCAAAAAGAAACTCCATGCCCATTAGCAGTCATTCTAAATTCACATTTTAACAAAATTTTCTTAAACATTAAGTTTTTTCTTTTAATTGTTGGCAGCAACCTTTTGAAACAAGATCCACATTATTAACCTCAAAATTAAATTTGATCTGGGGAAAATGCTGTGGGATCATGTAATTACCAAATAATTCTTCTGATGTTTCTAACAATTCATAGTTCCATAATGCTCAGATAAAAAGTAAACGTTGAGTCAGCTTTCTAAAACCTTATTGTTCATTTATATCATAGACTCAAATATTTTTGAATATCAGAATTAATGATTTTTAAAAATCTTTTGACAAGTATCTAGTGGGCAATTTATAATTATTTACTATGCTTAATATAAGAGGCATTTCAGATTAAGCATTAGACTATGTATTTAAAGTCTAAGGTAAGGTAAAGAAACCCTCCACCACCACCATGAAGATTGTTTATTTGCTAATGTTGGAAGTATTTTTTTTAACCATTTACGAAAGCTCTACCAGAATTTATTTCGTTAAATCATTTGGTGCTTTGTATTTTTACAGTCGTTGCTGCTCCTAGCTTACCTCATAAGGAATGGATCAGAGCGTGTTGTTACAAGTGCCAGAGAACACATTTATGATTTGCGATCCCTGGAAAATTACCACTTTGTAGGTGAGCAATAGAAAAACCTTATAAGCAAATTAAAACAGTAGTTGGAGTTGTCAGTCACCTGAACCAGCTTAGAAGCTTCTCTGCTCTAATTAGAATGTGACTGTTGCTGGTTGTGTGACGAGTGCAGAATCCAAGACGTGGGGCCCTAGAGTATTAATTAGTGAAGACAAGAACTTGCAGAAAAGACTGGCTAATAACAACAGAACCAACACAACATGAGTGTTCGGGTTTATATTAAAATATGCACTGGAGACTGGTCCCCTGTGGTGTCCATAAAGGAATAGCTTTAATCATATGGGAAGAAAAGGTTAGAGCTCCAAAACACACACATCTGTTTGAAGCTGGGTTTTTTTCCCTCCCACCAAATAATATTTACTGTGCAAAGGCAGCAAGGCCAGAGTGTGTTTTGAATGTGAAAGAGGCTAGAGAATGAAGCACATTTCATTTTGTAGTGTACCCCAGTTGTGAGCACTTGAAAATTTCAGTTTTTGAGCCTCACTAAAGCTTATTAGTGGTAATTAGTGTTCCCAGACTTGTATTGGGGAAACCAAGACATCTGGGTGCTTTTGAGTTATGAAAATGTTAAAGTGGTTTTGTTAAAATACGATAGAAAAAATAACATTTATGAATATGTCCATTTCCTATGGTCGTCAGTGATCCTTTTTTAGTGGTTCTTTAATTGACCTTGCATAGTACCATTATCTGTCATCCTTTATAGTTCATCTTGACATGCTCTTGTAAGCCAAAATTTCATTTTAGAACTTAGAGTTTGCTAAAGAGAAAATGACAGAGTTAAATAGCACAATTTGCATCTTTTTATTATTTATTAAATATTGAGGTTGGTTTTTTATGCTGAAGTTTTCGTATCTGTGTTTCTGTCTTAAAGACGTAATTGTCACATATTAAGTGAATTCTTAAGGTTTTGTTTCTCGCTTACCATCCTCACAGATGAGCATGGCAAGGATCAAGGTATAAATATTCGCCAGAAGGTGAAGGAATTGGTTGAATTTGCCCAGGATGACGACAGGCTTCGTGAAGAGCGAAAGAAAGCAAAGAAGAACAAAGACAAATATGTTGGGGTTTCCTCAGACAGTGTTGGAGGATTCAGATACAGTGAGTATCAAAGACAGGCTGACACCTATGCATCAGCGTAGCTTCTTGGGTATATTTTAAGAAGCATTGAAATACCAAAAACCAAAATGTTATTTTCTTTTTCCAGGAATACATAGAATGCTAAAATATACACAATAGTCATTTTGACTCCTATCACATGGATCTTGGGATCTGTTTATTTTTAACTTTTGTGGATTCAAGAATATAATTTTAACCATAAATGGCTCATTAAATGACTGCAAACTTTGCAGTGACATATGGAGAATAAAGCAAATGTATACTGTATGCTCTTCCCTCTTAGGGTTACCATCTTTTAGAAAACAAGTGAAAAAAGATTTCTATAACTCACAGTTTTAGAGCATGAAAATATAAAGTTTGATCAAGAGAGTTATCTTTCTAATTTGAAACCAATTTTATCTTTATTTTTGACCCAAACTGACCTCGGTCTCTCTTCCCTTATTTAAGCAATGCAGAATTTAACATAGAAAAAGGTGACTGTCGATACCATCAGTTTTTCATCTGTGCGTATCACTTTATTGTTCCTAACACATTTAACAGCAACTAGAACATTCATCTCTTATGTTTATTTTTAATGTAATAATAGAATGTAGTTTTTCTATAAAATATCTTTACTCGTTTGCTCCTCTGCTTTCCTACCCTGAAAGAAAAAATACTACACTTAACTAGCTAGTTAAGGATGTTTCTAACAGCAAAAAACATTCCCTTTTTTATGTTGAAGCCTCACATAAAAGTCAATTCTTGAATTGGACAAGAATATTTCTCTTAGAACATATAAATATGTTTTAGGGTTTTTATTTGTTTGGGGGACTAAAGTTTTTGGATTATTTACCCAAGTAGTTATTCTTTAGCTTTTTCAAAGTACCTATAACGATTTAATATGTTTTTGAATAGAAATTGCTACTTGCAACTTATTTTCCCATTCTACTTGCTTGTATCCCTCTTTTTCCCAGCATATTTAATTATATCAAATAAATTTAGAAAATTGAGTAGGTTTTCAGACACAGTCACAATGAACTAACTGCACCATCTGCATTAGAGGTAGAGTTGAACATCCCATGTGTTTGTATCACATTCTTTGCTAAATTATTGTCCAAGTTTTATATTATTCAGACTTAACTAAGCAACTTTAGTGATTTTGTATGTTTTTTCATTCTAACATTAATAATGTTTTACAGATATCCAATATCTTTAGCACTAATTACGATGCCCACCACTCTAACAACTTAGCTGTTCATCCACTTTTATTTTTCCTGTAAGTTTCTTTTCAAAGTCTAGTTCATCACATTGTTGTTGATGTATATATACACATTGTTGGGAAATCATTTATTTTTTAAAAACCATCCTAGTTTAAATTTTATATAGAAAACTTCATTGTGCCATGTTTTTTTTTTTAAGTTGATGGTCATTTCCAGATTCAGTAGATATATTTTAAAATCCTTAAACTCTTACAGAAGAATTTTAGCCTTGCAGTTTTAGCAGGCAGTTCAACAAAATGGTTTTATTCCATCTCCAAATGCCATGTGTACCATCAGAACTTGTTAACAAAGTTTAAAACAAAAGCTCTGTTTGCCACCTTTTGATTTTGTTGTTTCTCATTGTCCTTTTCCTTTTTTTCCCAATTTGCCTTCATTTTCAATATTTTGTTTTTTTAAAAAGAAAGAAACTCGGGTAATTCTTCTGTATCTCCCACTCTTGCTGCTTAAGTTGAATTTGGACATGGAAATGGAAGGGTTGCATTTTGTGTCCATAATTCCACTCTCTCTTTAGGTTCCTAAAGGCAAGAACTAAAACAAGTCTTGACATTTTGGGTATTTTGTTCACTGCCATGATTCTCTTCATCCCCAAATTCACACAGAGGCTCTGGTTTTTCTAGTCTCAGCATATATTTCAAATTGGTGTTTGAGTAGGTTGGCACTATTCTGAACTGCTTGAGCATACTTCATCATTCTAGCATGTGTAGTTTTTGGTATTAATAGTTAGAATATTCTTTTCTTTTTACAGTAATTATAAAATGCTTTCCCATTCCCTGAAAAGCCACTGAATTATTTTTCTAGTTTGATTTTGAAGAATAACAATTACTGACTCCTTTCAGCTTATTGGGACATGCAGCATTCAGAGTGGAGTTCCTTTAGTTTGAATTTTTTAAGACATTGTTGCTGTCCAGTATTTTTCTAAAAAGTGAAAAATCGTTAAAGGACAGGAATGAAATATAATGCATTAAATGACTTTTGTGAAAACAAGAAGATTTTCATTTTTCTTTTGCTTATATAGCTTGTGTTGGTTTTTGTGTTCTCCACTACTTTGAATAGCCTTTAACTTCCTGAGATGCTGTGCTTTGCATTAAGGTTGTGTAAGTTTTCATAAACAAAAGCTTTTGAATCTGCATTCCTGCCACTTAATGACTGGCATTACATGCTGTGCCTTGCTGTAATTGTGTTGATTCAGCACTGTGGGAGCTTTCTGTTTTCCTTTGAAAACAATTTTATTATGAGGAAAAGCCTCAGAAATAAGGACTAGGACTGTAGACACCTTTTGAATTTAATGTCCTTAGAGTTGCTTCTTTTTTTAATGCTTTATATAGGTGAAAGATATGATCCTGAGCCCAAATCAAAATGGGATGAGGAGTGGGATAAAAACAAGAGTGCTTTTCCATTCAGTGATAAATTAGGTGAACTGAGTGATAAAATTGGAAGCACAATTGATGACACCATCAGCAAGTTCCGGAGGAAAGATAGAGAAGACTCTCCAGAAAGATGCAGGTATTAACACTTTGCCTCCTGGGTCTCTTAGAAAGGGTGCTAAATTTATGTAGCTGGGTTTGGGGGGTTTTGTTGTTTTTGTTTCAGATATTAGCATTACCTGAAGTTTGGTTTCTTTTTTTTTTTTAAATAGACTTTTTTTTAGAACAATTTCAGGTTCACAGAAAAATTGTGGATAATATACAGAGAGTTGCCATGTACCCATCTCCCCTTCTTCACAGTTTCTCTTGTTATTATCATCTTACATCAATGTGTATTTGTTAACAGTTCAAAAACCAATATTGTTATACGATAATTAACTAAAGTCATAGTTTACATTGGGCCTCACTGAGCCATACAGTTCTATAAGTTTTGACAAATGCATAGTATCCACCATTACAGTATAATATAGAATAGTTTCACTGCCATAAAAATGCCCTGTGCAAAAGTATGGAACAGTTTACGAATTTGCAAATCATCCTTGCACAGAGGCCATGCTCATCTTCTCAGTGTCATTCCAATTTTAGTACGTGTGCTACTGAAGCAAGCAGTGTGCAGCTGTTTTTAAGATGCTAGGTCAAACATTATTTGCAATTAGTATTGACATACCTTCCATGTTGCCTGTGTCCACTTATTTCTAAAGTTGATCATGTGTCCTATATATTTTTATTCAGGCTGTGTAGTCTTTCCTTGGAATATTTTTCCCCAGTAAAAACTTCTGCAAATTATTTTGCATTTGGACATTAGATGATCCAGGGATCTAAGCTACTGTTGAGGGATGATGAAGTTTATGTATTAAATTTAAACAAAAGTTAAAGGATTTGAAATTTTAACTCTTCCCATGATATTTCATTATGATTCTGTGCTGGTGTGTACCAGAAAAACAATCCAAGTGGCATAGGAACCACAGTTTTTGAGTGTAGACCTGTATTTTTATTAACTACATTTTCTGATGGCAGGGCACTTGTATTTAGTTTTACATAAAACAGTATTTGGAACTTTGCAGCATTAACCTTTTGTTCTTACCTACCAATATAGCTATTAATATTAACTGATTTTTCTGCCAATTTAAAGGGCAGTGTGTATAATGCTTAATTTGCAAAGCAAGTTTTACAAGGCCTTTATCATTTGTGCCTCACAATATCTCTATGAAATAGGGTAGAGCAAGAATTTTACCCTCATGTTTTAGAAGTGAAACCTGAGACTCAATCAGACCGTGTGGACTTGCCTGAAGTAAAGCAGTTAGTGATGGAACCGAGCCTTCAAGTGAATTCTTGTAACTAAATATCATCTCTTTTTTCCCACCTTCCCCCAAATATCTTAATAGTTAAAGTTTAGGGGTCATTAAAAAAAATGCAAAAATATAATTTAAATTTTTTGTATTTTCAGTATGTTTTCATATTAAATCCCCAGAATGCCTGTTTTTCAAGACTATTTCTGGAATGTGATCTTTGAAGAGCCAGAACTTATTTCTAGCACTTGAATTTATCTTTTTTACAACTACATTTGTAGCTTTTTCATACTGAAAGAGTATGAATATAATAATCATAAATACTAAACGTTGGGGAAAATGGTGCCTACTTCAAATATTCTGTGCTATTTTTCCCTCATTCATGTTTTTGTGGCCTGTATATATAATAAGTTTTTGGCTTGGTTTGTAAAACATAGTGGCCATGTATTCTGGCCACTCTACGTATTTCCTGCAGAAGTCTGGGAATCAGGTAGGGTAGACTGGTTAGAGATCACTATGTGTATTCTTGTATTGTTACTTTCTATCCTTTGTCCTTCAATCCTCAGTTTTGCTTTTCTGGCATTGTTTCTCTATTCTCTTTTTTTATTTTTCTGTTTCTCCCTTAATTACTTTTTCTATGTTGCCTCTAAGACAGTATCTCCTAGAGTTTCCAAATCTTTTATATAGAGTATTTAAGGTTTAAAAAAAAAGTGAAGATATGGTGAATATGATTTATCATAGTAACAATAGGACATGTCAGGAACTTTTCATCTTGGAGTATTTGTGATAGAAGAGTAAATTTTTAGACAAAGTTGCATGTGACCTCTCTGTATTACCAGAATTTCTGACTTTTTAGTTCATCGTTAGATTCAGAAATTCTTAAACATTGATCAGATATGAAGCTTCCATTTCATTGTATACTAGTCAAATTTATATTTTCAACTTATAAATTATGTTGTACTGAAATAAAATTGGATATCAAAAAGGTAAGACATTTCAGTTTATAGGACTGATAGTGGAAATCTGTAGGTCATTTGTTGTTGAGAAATTAGGGTTTTTGAACACTTATCAGAACTTGTAGTTTCCTTAAAAATGTATTTAACCCCTTTGCTTTGTGTGGAAAGTCATTCTTTTTGATCTTTGATTTATACAAGTTCCAAATTGGTTTATATTTAAGTAAAAATTGCTTTAGATTAGTCTAAGTTAAATTGCATCAGTAATAGTCATAGTTTAAAGGAGATTTAAGCATTTTATTCCAAGATATTTATAAATTAAACCACCTACTCTAAAATTAAGTAATATAGGTAATGGAACATATTTCAAGTAATTTCTCTCTCTCTGTCCTACTTGCACCAGAAAAAAAAACAACCCAATAGCTTATTACTGGTGAATAGACTAGTACTGATATTTTCATTCCTAGCATATGGAAAACCCAGTTTTTACTCTTCAGTTTCTTTTTTCTTTTATACTATTACAAAAAAAAAAAAAGAAAAAAATTTTTTTGAATGAAACTGAAAGGGAATTACTTAAAAAACATTTTAAATATAGTTAAATTAAGTTTTTTATAAAGTGATTTCCATAGTTATGTAAAAGTTTGATCTCCTGATACTATAGTAAAATAGAGCTCAGTTGTAAAGTGCATTACCTCATATTTTTCTGTACTTACAGGCGAAAGTTTAATCATTTGAATTCAGACAGGGTAATATTTTTTAAAGTACTCATTGAAATTATAGTATTATATATGTGCATTCATATATGAAAATTGATGACAGAATTATGCTATTAAAACGGAAATGTAGGCCGGGTGCGGTGGCTCACGCCTGTAATCCTAGCACTCTGGGAGGCCGAGGCGGGCGGATTGTTTGAGCTCAGGAGTTCGAGACCAGCCTGAGCAAGAGTGAGACCCTGTCTCTACTAAAAATAGAAACAAATTATCTGGACAGCTAAAAATATATAGAAAAAATTAGCCGGGCATGGTGGCGCATGCCTATAGTCCCAGCTACTTGGGAGGCTGAGGCAGGAGGATTGCTTGAGCTCAGGAGTGTGAGGTTGCTGTGAGCTAGGCTGACGCCACGGCACTCTAGCCCGGGCAACAGAGTGAGACTCTGTCTCAAAAAAAAAAATAAATAAATAAAAGATATAAAAGTGTCAACCATCTGGTAAAAAATAAAAAAAAAATAAAAAATAAAACGGAAAGGTAGCCATTTACAGACTATCCATTTCAAGAAAATGGTCATCAAATGCATATGTTTGAACTACTATGGTCTTATTAGTTGATTCTGATGTAATAATCCTGCTATTTTATTTTTAATTAAGCTTTAAATCTGTAATAAACAAAAACTTGCATTATTTCAGACATTTTTTATTTGTACACATTTATGTAAATACTTTTTGCAGCACTTTTTTTAGACTTACCTACAGCAGAATTCTGTGTGTTCCTACTTCCCCTCCCCACCACACACATATCATTATTCAGCTTAGTACATTCTGTTGTTCCCTGTCAAATAGTCCAAGTACGGAATTTTGGAGTTACTGCATTTGAAATTCTTTGAAATCACTGAGGATTCCATTTTAAAATAATCCCAAGTCTTATTATTTTGCTTCATTTTTAATATCTTTTAGCGACAGCGATGAGGAAAAGAAAGCAAGAAGAGGCAGATCTCCCAAAGGTGAATTCAAAGATGAAGAGGAGACTGTGACGACAAAGCATATTCATATCACACAGGCCACAGAGACCACCACAACCAGACACAAGCGTACAGCAAATCCTTCCAAAACCATTGATCTTGGAGCAGCAGCACATTACACAGGGGACAAAGCAAGTCCAGATCAGAATCCTTCAACCCATACACCTCAGTCTTCAGTTAAGGTGGGAAGTGGCAGGAGTTTACACATTATACGTGGTTTTATTTTTATAAACTACTTTTAGAATTCCTGCAGTTGGTAGGCTTGGGCATTTCCAGGCAATCATATTAGTTATAGATCATCTGGCATTTATTACTCAGAGTCAATAATAAGAAATCTCTTTGGGGAAAGAAATGTGTCTAATTGCTGAATGGTTGTCTGTGCACTTTCTGTCAAAGTGGAAATGACACTCTTGGTTCATTCAGGGAAGGTTGTGAATCAGAATGTAGTGCATCTGTTTCCTTCTAGACACCACCACCGGTTACCAAGCACAAGTAGATTCACTAAGGAAAGTATTTGCAAGTATTTGGAAGTATTTGCAAGTTTTAAGAAATGACAAAAGAGGGACTAAAGATATAAAAGGGGAATGATCTCATTTAACATAGAGATGATACCTCTAAAGGGAGGCTTATTTGCCTTGCAGTCATTGCTGATCAGTATCAGGAGTACTGCCTCTTATACCACCTTTGTTTTTATTCACCACAGAAGTGAAAGCAACCTTCTAGGTAGCTGGCCCAATGCTGTTCTTTTAGACTGAAATCTGCCAAAGAGGGAGATTTGCCCCAGAAAACTCATTTGTTATTTTTGTCACTTTTCCCCCACTACTGTTTATCTAATTGATGTCTCTGCAACAGAAGTAGCTAAAAGCTGGGAGAAAGTTTTTAATATACCCAGCAAATTGTAGGTGACTCTAAGAATAAAGCTAGGTTCGCTGAGTGGCAATAAGTACTGTGTCACCTTTTGCCAAATATTAATACTTTCTGGACTGGTGTATAATTTCACCCATCATGTGACTTTTTTTTTTTTTTTTTTAAAGAGACAGGATCTTGCTTTGTTGCCCAGGCTGGAGTGCAGTGGCATGATCATAGCACTGTATTCTTGAACTCCTATGCTCAGGTGATCCTACCACCTCAGTCTCCCAGGTAGCCAGGACTACAGGCATGTACCACCACACCCAGCTAATTTTAAAATTTTTTTGTAGAGATGGGGGGGTCTCACTGTGTTGCCCAACCTGGTCTTCAACACCTGGGCTTAAGTGGTCCTCCCACCTTGGCGTCCTAAAGCACTGGGGTTACAGCCATGAGCTGCCACACTTGGTCATGATGTGAGCTTTTTAGTTTTAATGAAAATCTCAAAATTGTAACTCAACTTTAGCTGTAGTTAAAGAGGAAATATGGCTTTGTTATTTCTTTGCGGTCTTAGATTTCCTCTCCTATAGACACAGTTAGCTTACTGGTGGCGGCTGTATAGGGTCTGATAGATAGTCATAATGACTATCATGGAGAACTCATTTAAGGTTGCATAAGAAAAATTATCCGAACTGTGTAATTTTTTTAAAAATAAGACTTTTATCTCATACCTTAAGGGATTTAAAGTATCAATTTGTAGTATAGTTTGAATATATTTCACTCTGCCATAAAGATTTTATATTTGTAGTATAAACTTTTTATTTTTTATTATAAAAGAAGTATCTAGAAGGCTGACGTTCTTGAAAAGATACCCAACTACTTTGGATCTCTTTTAGTTCAAAGGTTTTTTGGGACCACACTGTAATATTTTCATCAAAGCTTAAGTTAACATGCCTAGGAACTTACAGTGTTTCCCTCTTGCCTAACAATTGAGTTCTAATTTAACATGTTTATGTATTGAACATATAGGACATAGGTGTCCAGGGGGCTTAGTACTATGGAGAAGACAAAAATAGTATTACAAGTACAGGCCCCACAGTTTAGTTTGGGAACTAAATATGAAATAATGAGATGTCAAAGTATATAAGAACACAGAACTACACTAGTAGTATACAAACAATAAGTATTGCTAAAGTTCATGGAATTTTAGAGCTGGATAGGATCTTGGCCTCTGATCCAGTGGATCTCAATCCTTTGACTGATCTGGGGAGCTCTGTAAGATTTTAACAGGCCAAGGTCTCATCGTGGGCAATTATGACTCAATATATTATGTGGGGCTGAGGCATATTATTTTTTAACTGCTAGGGCATTTTTTTCTTAAATGATTCTGATATATAGCATAAAGATTTGAGTGGGATCTGGGAGGTGTGTTTTTAGAGTGGAATGCAGTATGAAAAGAAATGAGTTAGGAAAAAAGAGTGTGAATGTTAGGGATTTTTACACTGCTGGAAATAGAATGACTTAAAAATGCTTAGTGTCTCTCCATTCAAGGTCAGTAGTCTTTTTTTTTTTCCCCAAAAAACTTAATCTATCCTTGTTAAGGTAATTATAGGTATTTGTGTCTAAATTGGGAATTAGAGTTGGGTAGAGCTGATTTTAGAAAAAATAGCAGGAATGTTTCTAAGCTTATTAGTTACATGTTTGTTTTCAGACTTCAGTGCCTAGCAGCAAGTCATCTGGTGACCTTGTTGATCTGTTTGATGGCACCAGCCAATCAACAGGTAAGCTTCCATATTGGCTTTTTCTTCTTAGTAACGTGGTTTCATAGTCATTTTTAAAAATGCCAAATAAAAGATAAAATGAAAAATAAAATTATTTATTTATACTAGATTTATTTTTATGTGAATTTAGTGAACCTTGAGCTTTATTTTGGGGGGAATTGTTTAATTGCCTAAAATAAGGGAGAAGAGTGCTTAAAAATTTTATATTTGGTAATCTCTGTCTCTTCTTAATTTGCCTATTACCTATGGTCTTTACCACTCTTTGGAGCTACTGTGTTGTTATTTTTGTTTATCTTTTTATATATGCATTCATTTCTGTAAGTTATCTCTTAAAAGGAATACACTGTTTTATACCTTTTTCTGAACCTCAGACCTAGCAAAACCTTATGGTAGGTAGTCAATAAATATTGGGGAGTAATAATGCTATTCTCAAATCACTATAATACTTACATTTTAATGACTCCTTATTATCTGATGTAGTGCTTCCTCCCTAATTAATAATAAGTGGTATTTCAAGGGGTTGTATACTTTCTGAAATTTTCCATGATCAAAGATTTTGGAGTCTATAGTCCCACTTTTAATTTCTTAAGATTAACTTGGAAAAACAAAAAATTGCATTAAAACTGCCTCCTTTGCTTTCTTTGTAAGCAAAATGTACTGCTCTGCACATTTTACTGTCTTTCCCTAAATCTTAATTCTGGCTGTCAACATGGACATGCCTAGAGTTCATTTAACTTTTCATTCATTTATTCAGCAAATATTTGTTGAACCAGGCACTGGTCCGGGTGCTTGTAAAACAGAACTCCTGCCCTCACGGAAAGGTCAAGTGGAGGAAGTAATCATTAATCAGAGTCACAAATAGTTACCTACTTATCAACATGCCGAGTGCTTTGGGCTTTCTGCGAAAGTGTATAACTACTTAGCAAACATGTTTTATGAGGGCTACAGCAAAAGAACAATTTACCACAATTTTCTTGTAGATGTGATTGATCATTTCTTCAGTTTGATTTCCAATGTGTGCTAGATTTTATTTGAGTAACTCCTGATAAATTGTTTTTAAGCAAATTGATATTTTTAGGGTTGCATTTGATGATTATGGAGTTTTAATAATCTACTGTGCTATATGTCAAAACAGCTCAAGAAATACAGCTTCTGTTTAAAGACAATCTTTCCAAGCCTCATTTCACATTAAAATGTAGACAGCAAGATGGAGGTAAAACTAATGTGCAAAGTAAATATGTTACTCCCAGTTGTGTGATGATTTTTCAAAGGTGAATTGTTTTTAAACTTCTAAATTAGCATTTAAGTGTAAGTCAATGATGGAAATTACTTTTCGTTGATAGTATAGTATATTTAATTAATATAATATATAGGTCCCTTAATATTTTCTTTTTCTTGCCTACTATCATAAAATTCTTAGACTGGGAATGAACTTTATAGGACATCTGGATTGAGCTACTTTCTGAGATTCTTCAATTCTCTTCACCTTTTTTGTGTAACTGTTCCTAAAATTATTCTTTAAACTTTATTGGACTGTAATGCCTAAGGTTACAAACAATTACAGTAGTTTAACAATTTATGTGATGTCTTTTTGTATGTTTGAGATTTAAACTGTAGAATTAACTGGTAGTTAGCATGTTGTAATATAACACAGACACACACAGACACAGTGTCACAGAATATCAACTATTTTGGACTTCTGGCATGAAATATTAAAGGACCCCTTTCATGCATTTATGGGAAGTTTTAATGGAGCAATCAGAGAAGAATTAACTAGGAAGGTCAAATGAGTGAATGTAACTTTTTTCCTTGGTGATATCAAGATTGCTTTGAACAAACAGAGAGAATTATTAAATACAAACATACTTCCTTTGCTTGGCAAGAAACCTTTGAGTGGTTTTTCTTCTCCAGTGCAAACAGTGGATTGACTAATTAAATAGAAGTAGCAATTAATATTAATGTAGTAATTGAAACAAAGTTTGAATGAAATCTGGAAGGTTTCTTGACTTAAGGTGTATTTTATCTTAATAAAAAGCAATTGAATGTGGATTGACATCAGAAGTGTTTTTTAAAGCTTTCTCCTGTTTGAAACAGTATATTTAACTAGTTTGTGCAGATCCCCCTCCAATCAGTATATACATTTTGTTACCCCCAATCTCTTTAAATATTTTAATAATATAGTTTAAATTGAATTCATCAGTGCAAGAAAATTGAATATTAAATCTTTAGCACCTACACATGAGAAGGTGTAAGAATCTACCATATTAACATTGCTATTTGGTATGCCATTTGGGTGTCATTTACCAGATGTGCCTATATTTATAATAGTACCATCATGCAAGTAATGTAGGCACAGGCTGTAAAGCTAAGCAGATACTGCATCTGTACACTCACCAGATAAATACATCCTCTGAGAAAATGCTCACATTTTGTTCTTTTGTATTATTACATTCTTCTTATTAGCATCTTCAAAAGTATATTTGATAAAATCTTTGTAGAATATCTTACCAAGTTTAAAAATAGGTATGTGAATACCAGAGAAAGAGTACTTAGGCAAAAAAAAAAAAAAAAATATATATATATATATGTATATATATATGGGAAACCTAATCATTTATCAAGATTTATTTCAGACTATCTTGATAAATGTCCCATTGTGGTGATATTCTTTTAAAATCTATACTAAAGTGATATTTTGGTAGCTTTTGCATATAGTACATTTTTAAGTAAACATTTTAAGAAATGAATAATAATTTAAAGTGCAGTCATCCACTGCATAATGATGTTTCAGTCAATGATGTACCACCTATACAACCGTTCTCCTTCCTATAAGATTATAATACTGTATTTCTACTGTACCTTTTATATGTTTAGGTATGTTCAGATACATAAATACTTCCCATTTTGTTACAGTTGCCTACAGTATTCAGTACAGTAACATGCTGTACAGGGTTTGTAGCCTAGGAGTAGGCTGTACCATCTAGGTTTGTGTAAGTACACTGTGGTGTTCACACAATGATGAAATCACCTAATGCATTTCTCAGAACTTAGCCTCATCATTAAGAGATGCATGACTATATTTAGAAAATAAGCCAATTAGAAATAGAATGCCAAAAACCATTGTTTCTTTTTTTAGTATATCTCCTTTAAAAAGAAGTCCAAGTTGTCTCCTTTGTCTGTTTGTAATTAAGAAATTTAGGTCTAATTAACATACTATTATACAAGATATTTCTAGTATAGTAAATGAAAAGAAAATACATCATAATCAGTCAGTGCCAATAGAAATACTTGCAATGTATTTTTGAATTCTTAAAGTTAAAAAAAAAAAACATTTAAAAGGATTAAGGTATATCAAATCCAAAATGTTTATTATATTTACATTTGAACGTTTTGCTTTGTACCCAGTACTTTCTAGTTAGTTGAGGATATTTATATAACTAAATATCTTATTTAGTGTAGTAGTGTATTTACATAAATATGTAAATATTCACCTTGTTACATCCTCAACATACCAACTTATATATTAGAATTTGCATGGGGTTGTCTCTAGTTTTAAGCCAAATTTACTAAAAATAAAAATTTTAAAGTATATGCTCCTTTTCTCTGATAATTAAAAGTAAAGCATGCTCAATTTGGTGTAAAAAAGTGATTCACCATAATTGAGACACATAAAATTAACTATTAATTACTTTGATGAATGTTCTTTTTTGAACAGATTTTCTGTATATTCAGTCAGTACATTTATTTAAGTATTTATTATGTGGCAAATCTTTTTCAGGCTTTTAGATACGGGCTTGTTTTTTTTTAATAAACTGCTTTTCACCCAAGATCTCATGACCATTTCCTTATGATAATTGGTGTTCTTTTACAAAACTTTTCATTGCTTTATGATCTTACATTATATGTCTATACTATAATTTCTTTAAATAATCAGTCCCTTGTTTTCTATACATTAGGTTTTGTTTTAATTTTTTTCCAAAATTTTCTCTATTATAAATAAAGTAGCATAACAGCACCTTTAAAAACTTCCAGTTTGATAAGGAGAAAATAGTATTTCATCTTATTTTGTATCTGTTTGATGACTGAGTTTGAACTTTTCATATTTTAATAGGTCAGTTGTGACTTGTCTGTTCATGCCCTTTGTCCATTTTTTCTATTGAGGGTACTAATCCTTATCGATTTTTTAAAACTTCTTGTATATTATAGATAATAATTCTTTGCCATGTATTTTTAAATTCTTTTGCATTTTGTCATTTCTTTAATTTTGTTTATATTAGAATTCTTCATGTAAAATTTGTTTTTCTTAATGTAATATAGATCGAATTCTTTGTTGAAGAAAATTTTCATTTATAGTTTAAACACTGTCTAGTATAGCTATATTTTCTTGTTCACAGTATTGCTTTGGAAAATACATGTTCCCAGCTGGTGATTGTAAATAACCTCCTTGCTGCCCTGAAAAGGCAGATGGAAATGGTTCATTTATAATGACAGCTCTCATGTGGGAATCTTGAAGGATAGCTCTTGTGAAAATTAGCAGTCTTCCACATGTAGCAATTTTTGGTAGACTCTTTTATTTACATTCCCTTAGATAGAAGTTATCTGGGAAAATGCTTAAGTATAGAAAACTTCTTTGGAATTTGGTATGAATATCATACATATAGATATGGATAGTCCTAGGAGAGAGAAACTTTTCCTAGATGAAATAAAGAGAGTTTGAATTTTTGAGACAGTTTTCAAAGTTGAAGATCACATTGTGTAAAGTACCAATAGAAGCATAATATGTGGCACTTGAAAAGATTAGAGAAAAAAACTACATCCTTTTCAAGAAAGGTGCTGTTTAGTTGTAAAATAGCTGTATGTATGTTTCTGTTCATTATTCCTATTGTTCTTAAATTAGGCATGTTGAAATCAAGCTCCCTATAGTATGGGTGAAGAGGAGTATATATTTGCTGTAGATAAATTATGAACACCATATAATTTCAGTTTAGGTAGTAGAAGGTGGAGCAGCAAAATAAACAAAGTGGGTATTTACCTGGTATATTAAATTGAGAATATTTCAAAAACAAAGTTTTTTTACCCATTTTGCAGTTGTTATCTACAGCATTCAGTGCTTTTATCCTCAACATGAATTTTCTTTGTAGCCAAGACTGTGTAAGAATTGAAAATCCCTAACTTGTTTGGCATAATAAATTACATATTGATGTTTATTCCCTGCTTGGGTGAAGGAAGTTAAAATAATCCCCAATTTTCAAATCCATTAATGACGTAATTGATTAACTATCATTCTATTACCCAATAGTATATTTTGACCAATATTTTTAACTTGAAGGAACATTACAGAAAACAACTTAAGAATAGAAACATTCATTTCTGTGCTAGTTTTTTATTAATATATGTACTTATTTATATAGTTTAAAACCATAGTTCATTGATCCTTTGTGCTCCTTGTCACATTTTATCACAATATATGTACTTTATGGAAGAAAAACCAAATCACTGGGATACTATCTTTGAGGTGATGTAAAATTTTGACTTATAAGCTATAGTGTTAGTAGAACTGGAAAACCTTTGCTTTGGTTGGTATTAGTTCTCTGGTGAGTGAGGATATGTATATGTGAACATGTGCATCTATAATGTGGTAAAGGAATGAAGAATTACTTATGCCTGCTGATAGTTGACTACAGTAAATGTGCATTAAAAAGAAATACCAGGTACACATGTATCAGAAGCTGATTTGTTCCTTTTATTACTGCTGGCCATTTATTAAGAAGGGGAGATGGTTCTAGTTTAATTAACCCAGTTGAGTGTAGCAGATGGGGCAGAATGTCTTGCAGCGATAAGACAATTCAGAAATGGCACCAGATGTTGGAAGCTGTCCCTGGTGGTGTTTGAGTGCAGCCCAGATGTTCCAGTCCCACCTGGCTAGTTTCTAAGCACTGCAGGCTAAGCATCTGTGATGTAACCTATATAATGTTCACATAACACTAAAAGCACCATAATTGAACTACTGCTGTAAACTTCTAAGGTTGTGACTCTTAAGAGGTGAAATCTTTAAGGACAGACAAAAATAAGGACAACTATTTAAGGTTTTTAGATCTTTAGCTGTTGCATTGATAATTGAGCTGGAGAAAATGGAATATTAAAGCTTTAAATAATGTTATTGTTCAAATTGTAGATAAAAGTAAATATTCTTACCCATGATGTAGTGTTTACAAATAAAAATTAGTATGAGAATGTGATGTTATGCACACAGATTGATTTTCAGACTTAGGATTGGGATCTAACCCCTTTAAAAACAACAGTCTAGAAGTAGCAAGAAGCTATTATTTTTCCATGCATTTAAAATACAAGTATTTACTCTCTCATGGAGTAAACAATAGGAGAATAAATAGTCCACCAAAATCATTGATTTTTTTCCCCTGTATCCATTTAAATTGACTTTTATATAAATGAACTTCAAATTTGTTCTTCTAATTTTTTATTTTAAACAGAAAATTTGTCTCATTTTATTTATCTGTCACTCTCTAGTTCTTTTTTATTAGTTCTTTATCTAGTGTGTTATTGGTTTATTCTATACTGTTTGTGAGGAAGTTGGAAACATGACATTTTTCCCCAAAAGTACTTCTTCGTATATCTCCTTACAAGGACATTCTCCTTTATAATCATAATATAATTACACTTGAGATTTAACATTAAAATATTCATGTCTAATATATGACCATATTCAAATTTTCCCAATGTCTCAATTCTGTCAGGAGAGCACTTTTTTTAAAATCCCATGTCCTATCAAGGATTATTCATTTCATTTATTTGTCTTGTAAATGTCTTATTCCCCAGCAACATTTTAGTCAGGTTTTAGCATCCATTGAAGATTCCTATAAAGAGTATAATCAGCTGGATAAACCGTATGTCCACGTTATGTTCGTGAAATATTAGCGAGAGAGAACTTTAACCACAGATGTAGTGTCATTTATTAGATATAGAACTAAGGATCATAAGAGTCTGTGCTAGCTTACAGGGAATATACTGATATGAAAATCTAGGTCGGCAAACTTAAGCTTTTAGTAAGTATGTGGGGCCTCTAATATTGGTTATTTTTTGTGTCGTGCTAAAATGGCTTCCTGAAATTGTTTACAATTGTTTTCTAGTTCTAACAGTTTAACTTTTTCCTCATTCTTAACTTCTAGGAGGATCAGTTGATTTATTCGGGGGATTTGCTGACTTCGGCTCAGCTGCTGCATCAGGCAATAATTTCCCTCCCCAAGGTATGATGCGATTTGATTGGCCAGAAGGTATAAAGGTTATCAAAACAAAAAGACTCCTTACCCCTCCAATTGGCTTCTTTTTGACTTTTTTCTTCTCTTTATAGTATTTGTAATTCATAATTCCTAAAGAATTTATTCACAAGGTATTTTATTAGGCAAGTGTCTTAAATGTGCCAAATGAATTAATACGGTTGCAGACTACACAGGTACTATCTAAAGAAAATTGTCTGTATTCATAAGTGACTTGTTTGGCTTTGGGGGGGGTGGTGTGAATAAGTATAAACTCATCTTAGCAGCAAGAATATTACGGTTTATGTTTAGTTTTTGGCCTATTATGATTTTCACAAATGAAAGTTGGGGACATTGCAATTGGGAAAACTATCTTACAAAAATTCATTCGTTTGTAATTTAGATATCTTAAGAGCATTTTTGTGAAAAATAACTGAACTTCATTTTGACATACCCTAAAACAGTGAGCAGTTGAACCTCAGACAAAACTCTTTTACACTATGTTAAATAGAAATTTTTTTAAAA
Organism: Varecia variegata; assembly: GCA_028533085.1. Lineage (NCBI taxonomy): Eukaryota > Metazoa > Chordata > Mammalia > Primates > Lemuridae > Varecia > Varecia variegata. Next base: position 15,494,829 of record CM052447.1, read on the forward strand.
TACCAACATTCAATACTTAAACATCAAGGATTGAGGTGAAGGGCTTGTCTTCTTTCCTTTTTGAACTAATATTTTTGTTTTATTACCTCTGGCATACACTATGGTAGCTGTTTAAGTTTGGGAAAGCCTCCAACTTTCTCAAACTAGAAATAATGCTACTTTTCACAGTTCTTTATGAGGGTAATGTCATGTCTGTAGAAGGATGTAGAATAGGGGGCTAGGTTGATTATTAGGTATCTTTTTTTTCTTTTTTAGGTTGTAAATGGGTTGTGGTGTTTGTTTTATAAAGTCTGGTCAGTCTGAAGTTTGAGACATAATATTTTTAAAAATTAGCTGTCTTAAACATGAGGGGAGAAGGATGTAATTTAACTGAATTAGTGTTATTCATTATAAGTAAAATCTATTGCTGTTATATTAAACTAGATTAAAATTTATATTTAGTAATGTCTGGTTTAGGTTTGTGAGGAGTTGGGAAGAAAGATGCAAAGCTTTTAATGTGGTTTGGGGTTATATTGACAGCCTGCTTTTGTAAATTCTAAGTACTTCCCAGAAACCAGAATTGTTGAGTAATTAACTGCTTCATTTTGAAAGTATGATTATGCCTTGTTAAGGGTTGATACCTTACTTTAGGCAGATCAAAGTGGAAGATAAACATTGCCTTAATTTTATAGACTTCTTATGTAATTCTCAAAGTTTTTATGTATGTAAAGTTGCCTACTATGCAAATAATTTGAATATGTTAATGTTGCCTAAGTAATACATCTCTTCATCTGTATGCATGTGATTAATATAACCTGATCACCATTACACAGGGGGCTGGAACTGTTGCAACAATGATTAATCATTTCTAAACAATATATGCCCCACTAGAAATCTCTTCCTTCCATGATTAATCATCTCAGATACTAAGTTTTCAGATGGGGCAACACATTTTGCCCCAGTTTGCATTGATATTCTATTTAATAGATCAAGCAAATAGAAAATCAGCATGAAATTTACTTTAACTATCCTTTAGTTAATAGTTAAATTTACTTTAACTATTAAAATAACTATCCAGTAGCCTTGCTTAAATTAATTTAAATTGTTTAATATATAGAATTGTAAAACTCTTAAACACAGTCTCTTTTGTAAAGAAGATCAAAGACATGTTTTAGTAAAACTCTGAGGTAATGAATGTTAGCCCAGTTTTTATATTAAATTGTTGGTAGAGCGTGGGGTTTCTAAGTGAATTAGAATTGTTTTCCCTTTTGAGGGTGCTTATATTTTAATATAATTATAAAAGAATATAATTTTAAAGACTTCATATTATTGTTCTCTTTTGATATTTAGCATAACGAGACACCGTATTGCAGTGATTGGTTACCTTTTAGGCTAGACAAAATGTATTTCCAAGTTGTAAATGAACATGGAGTGCAAAGAGATGGTGTTAATTAACTTGGAAATACATACTATTCGCTTTCAGCTGACAGGTTTTTTTGTAGCTCTTTCTTCACCTTTTGCTTTTTCAACTTCCATTTATTCATATTTATGTTTGTCCCTTTCTTAAGGAAAGATTTATTTACTTAGATATATGTATAGCTTAGTGAAATTTTTTTTACAAAAATATCACTTGCCTTTATAATCATTGTGTTCCACATAGTTATTATTATGAATACAGAGTTTACAGAAGCTTGACTTACACTTTTGTATGGCATACCTAAAGGAAAGAATGCAGTGCTGTGGCTCTCACCTGGGCTTTCACAATTAATTCAAAGTAACAATGAACTTTAAATGGCACTTACTACATATTAAATTATTTAATCCTCACAACTTAAATTTTATAAGTGAGGCACAGAGAGGTTAGGTAATTTGCTTAGGGTTACAAAACTAGTAAGATACAAAATCCATGCTCTTAACCAGTACAGTTTATCAATTAATTCTCAAAGTTTTTATATGTGTAAAGTTGCCTACTATGCACATAATTTGAATATGTTAAATATTCAAATTAAATATCAAATTAAAATATAAAAATTATCAATTTTTATATTGAATTCATTCAACATTAAACTTGTTATAATTATACTTTATAGTGATAATGGTTTTGTTTTTTAATACTAGCATGAGTTTCCTTCCCCTCTTTTAATTTACATATATTGAACTAGTTGAAGCAAGCAATGTACTAAGGTTATGTCATGGCTGTAGCCATTGTGTTGGTAATGGAAGCATGGCCAAAATGAGTGAGAACTTGTTAGAGATGTTTACTGACCCTACCCTTAATTTTATCAGGTCTTCTCCTCCATGGTTTTCTGATTTTTGTGGGGTTTTTAAAAAAAATTTAATCTCATGAATTTGGGGTTTTAAAAATTACATGAGACAGTATAAATTGTAGTTTGATTTCTCCTGAATCTTTCCAAATAATGAATGAACTAAATGAGTTGATTTCTTTGATTTTACTGAGTATCTCCTCACATGAGGATTCTGGAGCTCCCAGCAAAAAATTTAACCAGTTTAGAGTTTTCTTCTTGCTTTTCAGAGTCCCAGGGTAGATCCTATTTGTTCCGGTGGAAGCATATTTGTTGTACAGACTTGGCTGAAGGGAAGTTTTTATGATAATTTCTATATGTCACCTACAGACCTGCCAAGAGATGGGTTTTACTTTATATTTAGGAGAGTTTTTTTTTCTTTGCCACCTTGTTAACTCTTGTGTAATATTCATGAGAAAGAATAACGTCCAGATGGAGATGGTACCTGCAGATGTTAATCTGGGTGGACTCAGATCAACTCTGATTTGTTTCAGTTCATGGATTGTTACATTTGTTCTGTGCATTTCAGAAAGTTTCTTACTCTTACAGTTCTTTCTGTCTTAGTAACAGCAACAAGTGGGAATGGAGACTTTGGTGACTGGAGTGCCTTCAACCAAGCCCCATCTGGCCCTGTTGCTTCCAGTGGCGAGCTTTTTGGCAGTGCCTCACAACCAGCTGTGGAACTTGTTAGTGGCTCACAACCAGCTTTAGGCCCATCTCCAGCTGCCTCAAATTCTTCAGACCTGTTTGATCTTATGGGCTCATCCCAGGCAACCATGACATCATCCCAGAGTATGAATTTCTCTATGATGAGCACTAATGCTGTAGGGCTTGGTTTGCCCATGTCAAGATCACAGGTAAGTTGTCTGCTTCCTTTGGAAATTGTGATTCATAATGTTTGAGGTGCCTTAACTCATCTAATGATAGACTAGCATAAAACAGAAAGTAGCAAACCATGTGTGTACCACTTTAGCACATTGCATTTATTTTACACTCTCCCCTAGTTTTCGAGGGCAAGGCCTTCTCGCCCATCTTCTAGTCTCTGTAAAGTCAAGCATGGTGCCTTCCACAGAGAAGGGACTTGCTGAAAATTTATTGAATTATAACAAATTGGTATTTAATAGTTGTTAAAATTGTTTCTTAAGAGAAAGAAATAGAGATATTGCTTCATCCATGTTAACCATTCACTCAGTAAAGTTTCTGGTCATGTCCCTGGTCATGTCCTTAAAGAACTATCACTCGTTGGTAGTCAGCAGTCATTGTTGATACAGAAAATCATTCTTTCAAATGGTAACTGTTCCTCCCCTTTCTGGGTCTACTCTACATTATATAGACTCTTCTTTTAACTCTCATTTTCATAAAGGAAAACAACCAAAATGGGAGTTCATTCACTTTTTTACAGTTTAGTCCAAATAACCTAATATAGAATTTGAACAAGTCCAGGTTTGGAAAATATATGTCTGAGTTGTACCAGGAACTTGATATTTTTGACTCAGGGTATTGAGAATATTTGTTGATGATGCTAATTACTCATTTTAATATGTAGATTCTCCTCTCTGAGGTGTTAGGATGAAGGAAGAGAAGAAAGAAGCAGAAAGGTGACTGCTTTGTGTAACAGAAATTAGGCTTAACATACAGTTTAAGATTCATAAAGTCATTCTACTTTATTTGTGGTCTTAATTGTAACTATTATGTTTCTTTGCATTGCTACATTTGTACTTATTCTTCCTGTTCCTATTCCTTTTTTCTGTCCTTTTCACAGTTACTCTTAGTAACCACCAGAAACCTCTGCTTCTTTCTCCTGAATTTCTTTTTTCTCCTTAATTGGTCCATCAAGTTCTACTAGTGTTGCTCACTTTAGGCAGAAGTATGCACAGGGCAGGGAAATGTCAATCAGAATATGTGAAATATAATGTGCTATTTGATGGTTTGGCCTTTTTATAACATGAGAAGTCATATCCAGAATTTTGTTCTGTAAGAATAAATTTCCACTTGTATTATCTCCTTAAAGCTGTACTAACCTGAAGGTGGTAGTTGCCCTGGGCATTTGCTAGGGGTAGTGGCTTCTAGACTTTGGGTGGTGGGAGAATAACTGTTAGTGTAGACATATTGTTGGTTTTTTCCACCTCAAACCTGATTGGAACTTTAGAGGAACCTCTCTGGGAAGCTTATGATTCAGAGTATTAAAGACTTTTACGTAGAACTAGCATAGAACATTTGTGGTTCTTTTTGGTTTCAGAAGTTCATTACTGTGATTAAATTGCCATCTGATAAATCTTTATGGAACAGATGCTTAATTTTTAGAGCATTTTTCTATTTTTCAGCCTTTGCAAAATGTTAGCACAGTGCTGCAGAAGCCTAATCCTCTCTATAATCAGAATACAGATATGGTCCAGAAATCAGTCAGCAAAACCCTGCCCTCTACTTGGTCTGACCCCAGTGTAAACATCAGCCTAGACAACTTGCTACCTGGTATGCAGCCTTCCAAGCCCCAGCAGCCATCGCTCAATACGATGATTCAGCAACAGAGTAAGTTACCTCAAGACAACCCACTTTTTTGTGTACTTGTAATCTTTTGCCCTGATGCCAGGACTACTACAGGCTATGAGATAAAATACATGACATGAACTATAACCAACAGTTAACTAAGATCTTTTCACATAGTACTCACTTCATATCCCTCCTGGCACATTGAATTACTTTGTATTCTACCCTTGGCATGATAACATTTATTGTATCGTGGTGAGTTTTGGGGCCCTGACTACTAAAATAAAAATATTTGTTGTATACATTTTTTTAAATATAGGCAAATATGAAGAAACAAAAATCATCTGAATTCCACAGGCTAGGGGTAATTAATACATACTTATTTCAGTCTTTTCTAAGTGTATTTTTAATACTTGTCATCATTCTGTCTCTATTTTTTTGTTTCTTGCTGTTCTCATTCAACATTAAATTATAAGGCCAGAAGAGGTGGCTCACTCCTATAATCCTAGCGCTTTGGGAGGCTGAGGTGGGAGGATTGCTTGAGATCAGAAGTTTGAGACCAGCCTGAGCAAGAGTGAGACCCCGTCTCTACTACAAATAGAAAAAATTAGCTGGACGTGGTGGCATGCACCTGTAGTCCTAGCTGTTTGGGGGACCGAGGCAGAAGGATCACTTGAGCTCAGGAGTTTGAGATTGCAGTGAGCTAAATTGTGCCACTGCACCCTAGCCCAGGCGACAAAGTGAGACTCTGTCTCAGGGGAAAAAAAAAAAAAAAGAAGAAAACATTACATTATGATTGTTTTTCCTGTGTTGAGTATTCCTAGGAAAAAATGATTTTTAGATCTTTGTAGTTATCCATCATATCACTGTGCTGTTCCTCTTGCCAATTATTTAAATTGTTTCTAGCCTTTTTTTCTTATAAATAACTTCAGGATTTTGTATAAACCTTTGTACTTAATGTTTTTTTTTTCGTAATGTAATGTTCTAAAAACAGAGTGAGTCAAAAGATATAAACTTTTTAAAGGCTTTGATATACATTAGCTCTTGACAACTTGTTAGGTAGGCTTTAACAATAGAATTTTTAAGAATATTTTAAATAGGCTCATGTTTTTCCCCTAGCCCACTCCTACTGCTTCTACATCTCTGGAAAACCAGGGCCAAGAGCCACTGAATGTTTCTCAAGAGTAACCAGTGCAAATTAATTGACTTCTCTTATAAAAATCACTGTAAAGGAATTTTGCTGGGGCTAAAGGTATTGATGGTCAGGAAGATTCTATTAGTTTTCTGCTCTGTGAATCTAAGAATTCATTGTGGTAAAGTTGTCTGTTTTCTTCTGGTAGATATGCAACAGCCTATGAATGTGATGACTCAAAGTTTTGGCGCCGTGAACCTCAGTTCTCCATCAAACATGCTTCCTGTCCGGCCCCAAACTAACACTTTGATGGGGGGACCCATGCCTATGAGCATGCCCAATGTGATGACTGGCACCATGGGAATGGCCCCTCTTGGAAGCACTCCGATGATGAACCAGAGCATGATGGGCATGAACATGAACATAGGGATGTCAGCTGCTGGGATGGGCTTGACAGGCACGATGGGAATGGGCATGCCCAACATAGCCATGACTTCTGGAACTGTGCAACCCAAGCAAGATGCCTTTGCAAATTTCGCCAACTTTAGCAAATAAGAGATTGTAAAGAAGCAGATTGAATGAAGAATTTTTAGCTGTGCAGATAGGTGATGTCGGGATGAAAATGCTAATCAGCTCCCCTTTATCAGTTAATTAAAATAAATCTACATAAAGAACCAAAAAGGCTGTTTTATAAAAGTGAAATATCTAGTATTTTAGAAGACCAGGCAAGAGCGCTTCAGATGAGGCAGTCAGAATCATTTTTTCCAGTGAGAATAGACCACAATGGGGTGGTGAGACCATTGAAAGCCTTTATAAATTGAAGAACCCATTTAATATCATAATTTGTGGGAAAACTGGAATAGGGCTGAATAAATGTGTTTGAATCTCTAATTTTATACTTTGTTTTCCTGAGGAACTTGATTTTTCTGTCCCTGAATCGCCTTGTCATAATTGGGTCTGTTCCTTTTAGTACCACTCTTGAGTCCATATATGAAATCATTAAAGTTGGATGATCAGTTTTTTATAAAAATATATATTTTTGTCCAAAAAAAGGCATACATATGTGATTATGGCTAAATCAAAGGTAACTGGAATGTATATATACTTTTGCTAATGTTCCAGCAACACTGCTATTATACTATCCAAATTTTTATTGTAACAAAACCTCTTTAAGCAATTGGTGATAGCTGTGGGACTTTCCCCATGTCTTCTGCTATAATTATCCTGTGCAAAACTAGGAAAAAATATTTTTTTCAGGACTGCTCTATGGTTTCCTTTAAAAGAAAAAAAACCTCCAGTATTTTTGTTTGTTTTCAGCAGTCATTATTTACAGTTTGCAGTGATTAACTTGGCAAGGCTTTCCTTCCGTGTTTATCCCTGTAGCCATCATTTAAGTCAGGAACAGTCAAAAAAGAAAAATATTTATTTTATTATTATTTCTTTTTTTGGTGTCTGAAAAGGTAAAAATCCATTAAAACCTTAAGTTAAATATAAATGCTAGAACTCAATGTTCACTTTTAGATTTTATACAGTATTTGTTTTGTTTTGGTTTTGAGTGTGTATAATGTGGCATTAGCAATATTGTTCCAATAGAGAGGAGTTAAATATATATTATTAAAGGAGACCTGTAGCAGTCAAAGATTTTATTGATTTAATGACAAATAAAGGAAATTAATTAAAATGTTTTTGTTTTTCTGCTGTAATTCTGCATTAAGCTCACATGAAAATCATGATTCTAGAGTTTGGAATGCAAAATTAATTGTTTCACCCTCAAGCTGAGAATATTTTTCAAAATAAATATTATAATATAGATATCAAATTATCACCTCCCCACTTTATGTTGAAAATTTTTTTATTAAATTGATAAAACTTTGTTTCCATTGTATTCATAATGTTCTGTTATACATAACATTAAAATGTTCATTAAAATCAATGTTGAGCTGCATTTTCTTTCATTCTGTTAGACATTTGAGACCATTTGGGGAAAAAATAATTATGATTTGGGCAAAGTAATTTTTATAAATAATTTAAAATTATTTAATGACTTCTCTATTCTTTCCTATCATACTCTACTGTTAGGAATTAAAAATGAAGCAGCAAAGATAACCTGACCTGCTCCATTCTTGCTAATGTTCCATCTACAACATTTCTAATTAGGCAGAAATTCATGTACTTCAGCTAAGTGGTAATGAAAAGTGATTCATTTGCTGAATAAGAGATGAGAGGGAGTGTAATTAGCTGACTGCGGTTTTTAATCTTTCAACAATTCAATGTGTTTAAATTAGTTTCAAAGAATAGGAGCTTTCAAGTGTTGTTACTTCAGAGCAATCAAACCAACCTCTGGTGGCAGCATAGTAGAATATCTTTCCTGATATTTAAAACCTGTAATCTTAAATAAATTTTTTCTTTAAATTAAGAAGAATATCTTAGAGGAAGTAAATATTTTATGTCTAAGCCTGTGTTTAAATTTTTTTTCTCAGAAGATTTATCTCTAAAGCATTTTCTGTATCATGCTGCCTTTCTACATTGTATCTCCTTTTACATTGAACCTCAGCGTTACAGCCAGGCTAAGCGAGAGGACGGGTCATCTGGCCATGGAGAACTATACACATGAAGACTCCACATGGAGAAGGAACTGCCAGAAGTTTAGTGGGTGTGGCTGGAGCTTCATGTAGAAGGAGTAGAATAGGGGAGACAGGAAAGGACCATGCTACAATTGGTGTTTAGGATGCTAAGTAATTGGTTCACTTTCCTCAAAAGTTCCTCGGAGGGGACTGTCACCACCAGAAATGGAATATTCTGAAGGCTCCGTTTGCTTTCCTTGCCATGGTTGTCACACAGGGCTTGCTTCACTTGGACTTTAAGAAACTGGAGTGGAAAAATGTATGGCAATCGTCTGGTATTTACTGTTGAAGCCGAAATGCATTAGCAGCTATTTTATATGTGAAAGATATAAATTGTTTGCATATCTAAGGGACCATTTATAAACACAAATTGTATATTTTAAACAGTGATAACTTGCCTTTGCATATTACAGCTTACAGAGTGGATTCACGATCATTTCATCTCTGGTCTTCACAATAACCCTAAGCTAAGAAGGTAAGACAGTTACTATCCATCCCCTTGTTACAGATGAAGGAACTGAGGCTCTGAGACATGGAGGTCGTTAGGAAGGCCATGTGTCCTAAGACAGGACCTTAGAATCCGAATTCAGTTTCCTTGCACTATTCCTCATTACCCCTCAATTAACATTTCAGACCTTTGAATTTAGAGTTTGCCATGCAAAGTGTCAGCTTTTCCTTGCGTATCCCTGAGCTCTGACCATGTTGTCTCCAGACACCATGTAACGCTCCACACGTAGTAGACAGCTAGTAAATGGTTGTTAACTAATATGTTTTTTAAGGAAGTACTGAAATGTTTATGTAATCTATTTGCGTTTTCTAAAGGTCAACAGCAGGAGATAAGCCACAGAGCAAATAATAGCTGATCTGTTCTGAAGGGTAAACCTTTCTGTTTGTTTTGTAGAAATGGTGATACAACTTAACATAAGACATTAGCCAAATCTTGAAAGCAGAAAAAATCCAGCAGATTTGGAGTAAGTATGACACAAAGGCACCTCAAGGGATCAAAAGCTGTGTTAAGAGCAAGCTGAAGGCTAACGGTGGGTTGTGTGGTTAAGGAATCCGTTTCTAAAAGCACAGTGCTCCGTTTTCTAAAGATTGTGTGCTTTTGACAATTCTTCATTTGCTCCTGCGATTCTTGTACTCGAGAAGTAGAATTGAGATTCCCAACCACCAAATAAAAGTTGAAATGGAATTGCTAGATGTAAGGTGCTCTTAAGGGATTATCTGAATTGACATCTTCAGAATAGGGTTTTTTAAAGGACATTTGGAGATACCTGGCATTTTGAAAATTCTTTCATTGCCAATAGTTGAACTTATTTTTGATGGGGAAAAAATATGATGTTTACTGGAAAATATAAAATGAGATTTGAGGCATAGGTTACACAAAGAACCATTTTTCAATCCTCTTTTACAGGAAAGTAATAAAATTAAAGAAATATTAAGGTACCTTAATTTTAATTAATTTACTAGGTTTATCAGTGTTGTCCTTTAGACCTAATTCCTGCAATGAGCCAAGGAAAGGACACACTTCCACTGTGGAAGTGTATGTATGTCTGTCTACACATACAGTATCTGCCTATATATAAAAATATACAATAAAGATTGGCTCTTAAATACTGTCTCTTCACCAAATTTTTCAGACATCCCAAGAGTTCTCAGATTTGAATGATAAAAAGGGTGGCATAAGGTACCGCTTTAGTAATTAACTGGTTCTTTAATAAGGCCTCAATTACTTTGTTTCATGATAAGGAAAAAAAAAATATGTTCCAAGACAGAGTTACATTCGACATCTGGGAACCTCCTAACAGCTGGCTACCTAATGAATATGCATCTGCTTAAGAGACTGTAGACCATTAATAAACCAATAGATGTAAAGCAGAAACAATCTTTGTCAGCTTCAAATGAGATTGGACGCAATGTGCTGTGAAGTGTCACTGTCACATTGAATTGAGTTTGGGAGGTTAACAATCAACTGTTAGCTCCTCGTGTCTTTGTATCTATCTCTGCACTTGTGCTAACATTCTTCACAAACTGGTGGCCATGTTTCTGGGATACAGCCTCTTTTTCTTGAGTGCCTGATGTGAGGCTTACAATGTCTGCGTTTCAAAAATGTCTTCCTTTCTGTTTTACTAAACCGCATGTTCACCAAGACTCCTTAAAACAAAGGAGTCATCTCCAGATGGGAAAGGCAGGAAATGTCAGGATCAAGATGGATGTCCAGAGAATTAGAGAATGAAACTTCTCAGAAGGAAACTTCTGTGTTTCCAGGTAATTTGGGAACATTATTTGATGGGTCTTTCTGAGGAAACCTCTCATTTCCCGCGAGGGCAGCCATGCTGGTGTTGATAACCATCCTAAATGGGACCCTGGAGTAACAATGCATCCATCTAACTGTGGCGTGATTATGACCAGTTTCTTGGCTGAGCTGTCTTGAGGGACATGTTCATAGGAGCCTTGTTGGAGCCTATATCCTACGTGGGAGGAGGTTAGACCTGGAAGAGCCCACACTTTCACAGCCAGGCATGCACCCGTCACTGTTCTCATCAAAGTGCTCACAGATATGTTTTTGGAGAATATTAAGGATAAGCAGCCAGACTGGAAATTCAAACCTCAGGGAGTTGTTTCAACTACCTTCTGTATGTTACCTGGCTTATCCTTTGAAATTGTGATAAAATACACATACTGTATTTTAAGTGTCTAATGTGGTAAATGCATATGTATAAATGTGGTAAGATAATGTAAAATTTACCATTTTAACCATTTCCAAGCACATAGTTCAGTGGCATTAATACATTCATATTGATGAGCAGTCATCACTGCCATCCATCGCCAGAACTTTTCTTAAAAAACATTTTTTTCCATCATACTTGTATTGAAAATGATGTGAGTTCTATTGTCTGCCTGAGTATGGCCATGGAATTCCTTCAAATAAATGTCTCTTTAACTGCTAGGATTAAAGAATATTATTGCACATCCAAATACATGATTTCCTACTGGATTGATGTGCAGAACATTGTCATATTTACATGAATGATACAATCCGTTTGTTCTTCCCTACAAAACCACTTCTGTCTGTCATGAGCCAATCCATCATTTAAAGTTTTTGGTATTTGACCTTCCATCTGTAATATGAGCATATTAGAAAAGGTGGGAGTTGTAGTAATTTTTTATGTAGTTTTGGGGGTAAATGGATCATACATATCTACAAATACGATCACAATCTCTGTGCAGGAATTCAAGGTGATGTTTTATTTAACAAAGGAGTCACTCACAACTGAGGCTCGTGTGCTTTCACAGATGTATTTGATGCCATGGGTTCTTCCAGAGATAACCGGAATTCTCAGCTTGTGATAGAGCATCACATTTGTTATAAACTGCTTTTCTTTTGTGGGGAGTAGGTAGGCCTTAATTCTCATTTTTTAAACTTATTCCCATAATGTGCATTTCTGTTTATTTTCCAGCCATGAAATAAGAAAACAAATTAAAAAGAATGAAGTCTAAGGTCTTCCTGGACTTTGCTCTTGAGAAGGCCAAGAAGAAATAATGGAATCTGATTAAAGGCCCGATGTCAAGGTAAGGAGAACAGAAATCAAAAATGAGCCAAATCATGATTCTTCAAAAATTAAACATAGAATTGCTATATGGTCCAGCAATTCCACTTCTGGGTATAGACCCAAAAGAATTGAAAGCAGGGACTTACACAGATATTTGTACACCCTCGTTCGTTAATACTAGAGAATACTAGTGAGTACACTCCTTTCACTTAGATTCATGGTTTGGATCCATTTTGGTTGGTTAAGAAGGAAAGAACCACCACAGTCTCTCAGTATCAATGGGGGGTTGGTTCTAGGACCCCTGCAGGTTCTAAAATCCACAGATGTTCAATTCCCTGATATAAAACGGCATAGTCTATGCACAAAACCTACACACATCCTCTTGTGTACTTTAAATCATCTCTAGATCACTTAAATACCTAATACAATGTAAATGCTATGTAAATAGTTGTTATACTGTATTTTATTTGTATTTTTATTGTTATATTTTTTATTGTTTTTTTCCTGAATATTTTCAATCTGTGGTTGCAGAACCCACAGATACAGAGGGCCAGTTGTATTCATTTGAATTTAATGGGACATCATCATTCACCAAAGTAGTTATTCATTAATATAAGGGTTTGTTTATATTTAACCTTTTCTTGTCTCATTTGAAAAGAATGTTCTTCACACACCTCTGAGACATAATTCAGCTTGTGCTGGGAATTGGGTATATGTTGGTCCCCACAAGTATAAAAAAAGTCCCAGTAGCCTGCCAGACAAGGGCTCTAGGAAGGGAGGGGGCACACTTTGCCGGAACACTGTTTAGTTCACAATTAACAGATGATAGGGGCTCTTTCTGATGTTTTCCCTTAGCGACCCAGGCAGAACAATGCTTTTCTACATACTTGAGCAGCACATACATCGGATTTATTGTTTGGGCTAGGTTGCTTTTCCAAAGAACTTAGCATCCCTGGGACAATGAGGAAATTTATGAATATTTTAAAGTTCCATCAACACACCATGAAGGTGCTAAAACAGATTGGAAATACATAAAACATAGCTGTTACCACTTGCAGACCATGACAGTGGCAGGAAAGAAGTAAGGGATGAGAAATTACTCTCTGCAGTTTTTCACTTACCTGGGCACACACTGACAGCAAAAGGCACACAAGTCACGCTGTAGTCTGATTGCAAGCAAGTGCCCACATTTGCAAAATGACGATAACGAAAATGATGGTGACATAATGATGCCATCTCCCATTTTTTTCCCTCTCTCTTACCCACCACACCCAGCCTCCCTGTCTCTTTCCCTCGGCTGCCCTCCCCATTCACTCACTTGAAAAGGACACACAGCAGAAAATAACTAGTACAACTTGGGAAAGAACAAGCTTTTCCTTGTTGGAGACCCTCCTGTCCTTTTTCAAATGTCACTTTCTCAGAGAGACCTTCCCCTATGGCTTCCTCACGGACAGCTGCCCCAAACAGCCTCTATCCCAGTCTCCTCTTTCATTTTATTTTTCACGTCACTTTGCATTTCTTATTTAAATTCTTTTCCTTGTGGATGGTCTGTCCAACAATGTAGAGGCCACGAGAGTGGGGAACTTGGGTGTCCTGTTCATCCAGTGTCTCCGGTGCCTAGAACAGTGCCTGATCCTAGAAGGGGCTTAGTAAATCAGTGTTGATGGAACAAATACCCTGAAATATATAAGACACAGACGGGGAGGAAGTGGGGCCAAAAAAATTACAGAATTTAGAACTGGAAGGAACCCTAGAGAGAGTTATTCAGTGGATTTTGATATTTGTAAGGATATTCAAGGAGATAATGCAGGTAATCAACACGGTGTCTGATAAGCAGATAGTAAGCCTTCAATAAATGGTGGCTATTATGTTTTTTAAATTTTAGTATTGTTAGCCAGAAAAAGTGACCTGGCCTCTAGGATTTGACAGTGTTCTTTCCCAGACCAACAAAAGGGTTGGGTTCTTCTTACTTCACCCCAATCTCAGAAATAAAATTCTACTCCCAGGCTGAAAACTGCCCCCCCTCGCCACCTGCCACAATAGCCCCAGCATCTCTGTGCATTAGCAATGCAGGGTTAGAACTATGATCCGCAGACTCTTTTGAGAATATTGGGTGAAAAATCCTTGCAGAATTGGCCCCAGCTTTCTTTGTTCACATTGTTTGCTTTGAAGGCCTTAACACAGCGCTGAGAAATCAATAAGCAGGGATGCTGCTGACCCAGTAGGGGTCTCCTTCCGATTTTCCCCCGGGAGGCTCGCCTCACTCCAACGCACTGATAAGTAGTGAAGCACCCACCTCTGTCTGCAAATTAAGGCCCTTGGAAGTAATCAAGGAATACCAAGTTGAGCTTGCCGTGGATTTTCCATCCAGAGTGTCATTAGATGAAACAAAAGTACACATTACAGGTTTGCGTAATGAGCAAGCCTCAAGTTAGGTTTGCTGTGATAGGGTTATCAGTCATTGCACAAATTAATTATTTAGGAAAGCACTTTTTGCAGTGGGTTTTCATTTAAGTTTTGCCCCTTGATGTATGTACGTAAAAATGACTAATCCATTGGACACTGCTATTGTGCTTGTGCATCTATCACTATCAGGCCTTTTTTCATAATTGGTTTATTAATTATAGCATCTTAATGATCTGTTTAAAATAAATAAACCATTTGCACCATTTCAAAGGTATTTTGTGAGGCTCAGCTGATATTAAAATAGCACCAGCTTTATGTGCTTTTTCAGCAAGTGACCTAATTAGTTAATAAAGTAATTGAATATTAAAAAGGATGTTGCAAGTGATTAAAATTTAAGAGCCTTCAGAATGTTATTAAAGCTATAAATCATACATCACTGTTTTAATTTGCATAGCTACAGAATTACTAATGGTCCCATGTGCACAGGGGGCTTGGCAATTAGTCCTTTAACAAAATGTTGGTGATGTTGAGGTACCAAATTCTTTCAACCTCTTTTGATAGCTACATAGAAACCTGCTTTTGCCAAATTAAATATCTAACTGTTGAAATTGCTGCTCGATCCCTGTGACAGGTGTATATATTGCTCCATCCAACAAATATTTATGAAAACCTGCTGCATCCAAATACTGTGCTGGGTGTTGCATCTAACGTTGAGCAAAACAGACACAGTCCTAATGGAACTTACATCCTGGAGTTGGACATAGACGCTTATCATGTAGTTTCCCAATTCACGGAGAACTACAAAAAGTGATAAGGGGCTATGAAGGAAAAGTACAAGATGCCCTAAGAGGATTCTGCTGGCAGGATCTGACTAGTCGGCTAGATTAGCAACTGAACACTTAATTCCAGGTGAAGGAACTGGGACTTTACCCAGTGGGCTGTGGAGGACTTTTGTTCAAGTAGGACATGTTGGATGAATCTGCCAGTGCTGTGTAGGAAGAACTGGCCAAAATGGTTGGTTGTTTACCCAGCAGCCATCATGCCTTCTGGGTATGAGATTCCTAATTCTCTTTGGCTATAGGGCTAGTGCTGTAGCCAAACAGGCATGAATAATGAAGAGTCTAAACCAGTTGTTGTAATCCCGTTCCCCTTTGCCTATGATTGGTTTAAGGTGGATGTGTTCTGAGGAACTCTAAAAGGCTTTCTGGAAGAATTTTTCTTCCTGGCAAAAAAAGATAACACAAGGAGAACATTCCTTTCCTTCGTGCCTTTGGATGTCATCAAGAGTGGAGGTGATGCTTGGAGCTATAGCAGCTATATTGAGACCATGAAGAAGGAAGGCAAAACAAGCGAACAAAACACCACACACACACACACATACACACACATACATACATACACACACATGAGTCCCTAAACCTGAGCCCTGATATTGTTTGGTTGCTGAACCAACTATGAAAACTTTGGATGTCTTAATGCATGAAATAGTAAGTTTTAGTTGGGTACTCTGTGACTTGAAACATAAAACATCTTAATTGAATCAGATGGGTCCAAAAATGAAGACACTAGAAGCAAAAAGATCAATTAAGAAGCTAATATAATTCCAGGTGAGCAGTAATAAAATGTTTGGTTATGGTGGAGTAGAACAGGAAGAATGGAAAATAAAGTTACGAGCAGAGCTGAGGCACGGTGGACATAGAATCAACAGAATCTGTCAACTTTTTAGCTATCCAGGGTGCCAGGTAATAGTAACTATCATTCATTGAACATTTCTTACATGCCAGGCGATTTTCTAAGTGGTTTTCTTGCAGTATCTCATATACTCATTTCAACAGCTCTATGAAGTTCTATTAATTGTTACCACAATTGGACTCTGTTTCAGTCGTGGCTTCATATCCCAAGTCAAACCCCAACAGCCTCTCCCACCACCAGTGGACAAAAGCAGATGAGTTTCTTCATAGTCTTCAGATTTCTGAGACAGTTGCTGTCAAGAGTACTGTTTCCAACATTTTTGCTTCACAGCACATGTGGAAAATGATAATATTTTAAGTTATACACTGGGATAAATTGGAAGGGATTTGGGGTATCTGGATGGGACTTGGCACAGATGAACATCTATGCATAAAAAAAAAGGAAAGAGGAAAAAAGAAAAACTGAAAAAAATAAAATAAATAACAACAACAAAAAAGAAATAAATATATGGGACTTGGCAAAGCCCTCATTCTTCCTATTATATAAGAAAATAAAGTTCAAAATTTCAGAAAGACATTAAATACTAAATTTTTACAAAATTCCAAAAAAAATAACCTCTTCAATTTTTAATGAGAAATTTGCATTTGCATTTATGAACACAGCTTTTTAATATCAGATTTTATGCTTGGAATAGCAATTCCTGATCAGACTTTTAAAAATACCATCAAGATTTTTTAACAATGGTCTCTTCAAGTTCTTGATAGTCATCACTAATGATATACTTTGTTCACACAAGTGATATGAAAAAAGTAAAAGATTCTTTGAAACCATCCCAAGTTTTACAATATTGGAGTCGCATTTAAAGAACCTGATAGTTCTTCCTTTGCTTTCATTGACAATTGCAATGTTGTAATTCCTTGCAAATGTGTGAATGACTTTCAAATCTTATGGAACTTTCTCAAAGTCTTTCAAAATAACGACAATGTTTTAATTCATGGACTGGGACACCACAGAAAGGGCATGTCAGTCACAACCAGCTGCCAGACTCCAGTATATGTGAAGGCAGATTCAGTCCTGTGCCTGCCAAGAACCCACCCCCTCCCTGGCACTGCTGAACTTCCACCTGGCTCCACTTTGGCCTGGTGCTGTGCTTCTCGCAGGGCTGGCTTCATGGCACGCAACCTGTACAATTCCACAGGGCCGCACACTTAGAACGACCCCATGCTCAGTTTAATATTCTGATGCTGCCATCTTGAAATCCTTAATAATTTTTGAACAAGGAGCCTTGCATTTTCCTTTTTTACTGGGTCCTGAAATTTGTATAGCTGATCCTGGCATCTTGGACAACTGGAACACGAACTCCTTCGGTAGGTACCCTGTACCTTTGCTCATGGTGGACAGTGGCACATGCTACCACTGGCATCTGCGATGGGAAACAACTTTAGTGGCTGCAGTCAACTCATTGACATGGAACATAACAATGTGGAAGTCATCGGGCCCATCAGTTTCGATGTTCACAGGACCGTGGGCCACACCTTTGTACCTTTGCTCCATTTGGTCACTCTCAGTGGACCCTGATGAAGCTGTCGATGCTTGTGGCTGGAAGTGACTGACGCAGAGGTTCCAGTTGCCCCGAGAGCTGAGGCATAAATAACATAACTCAGGGTGCCATGGCTTACCATTTGGGCAGTCCTGTGTAGGATGTATCCCCAAGTGTGTCCCTTCCTAGTAAGATCTCTGGGACCTAGGATAGGTCTACCAGGTCCTGGCTAAAATGTGTTTCAAAATGAAGAGTAAGTATTGGATTTTGAATGTATACTCCGTGCAAGAGAGGGATGATCACTGAGTGTTATATCTGAGGACTGAAGATTAACATAGAGCTAGAAGGAAACATTCACAATCCTGGGCTCCTCAACTGGCACGTGAGGGTTTAAAAGTTTCTCCCAACCATTTTTTAAGTTGGACTTTTTGTATCGTTCTTGGTTTGGTATCATAACTTCACTCTGGTCTCTATTCAAATGGCATATATATGTATGTATAGATATGCTTGTACCTATTTTATTTAAATGTAAGTAAAAACAGTGCTAAGCCAGTAAAGAGAAATGACTCCTGGCACAGGGGAGGTTAGCTCCTGCCAAAACACTTTTCAGGGTGCAACAGATGTGCTCAGATTGGCTCTGGGGTCAGAGGAGGAGGCGGGAGCAAGGAGACTGGGCTGGAGCATGATTGGACCCAGCAACAGTAGAGAAGAGGCCACAGCATCAGGCCTCAGATTCCACACGCAGAATACCGAATTAACTTGCCACTTTCTGCACTCAGAGGCAAAGATTGCAAGTACGCGTCAGTCTTAGATCAAAGCCATACCCACAGAATCCTAATGGATTAGTTTTCAGTAAGCACTGTTTTTATACCATTTTACATAGATACATACACAACTCTCCTAATTACACAATCTTACTGTTCCAGCAGGTATCATGCAATAAGAACTTTGTAGATGTTAACGTCGTGGAGTGCTTTACGCGCTCATCACCGTGTGTGTGCATGTGCAGTCATTCGCGGTGGTTCTTGTGGGTAAAGTAGTCATCAAGTTTGAAGAAAAGCTATAACTACTTTCCCACTGCTTAACATTTTGATTTTACAGTCTAAGAAATTCTTCTGGCACTTATATAATAGCCTAGTCATCTTGCTACCAATTAGTGGCTTTCCCAAGGTGATGAGAAAGCTAGAAGAGTGGGCTAACCCAAGCGGCAACGAAATGACAGGAGTGGCTGCTGCGAGAATCCGAAAGGTAAGAAGGGAAGTGTAGCTATTCCTGGCCCTTCTACATCCTAGACAACTTTGTGTGTCCACATTGCCAAAAGTTCTGTTCCGCTTTGTGGAGTATTTGAGCCCAGATCCGTGTAAAAGGCAAAGCTCCTGGTGGGGGCTCCTCTCTCGGCCTGGGGGAGGGGAGGGAGGACCCTTTGGAGCTCACATTTGTAAAGATCTCATGTACACGCTGTGGCTCACACGCAAGTGAGGCTGCACACCCAGTCACAGACACACACAGACGCTTGGGAGCCATCCATCATTCAACTTGGATTTTAAAAATATACCAGCACTTTTACAATTCTGCTTTGGCATTGCATTTTTTAATGTATTGGAGACCTGAAATAATGGAAGTGGCTAGACTCTCTGTCCATCTTGAGGAGGCCCGAGTATGTGTGTGTGTGTTTTCATGGTGTATTTGTCCTCCAGTGCACATTTTCATAACTGGATTGGATGTAACAAGTTCAGTTAATTAAGGAATACATTTTTATTCCCAACACCGCTATTGGTTATATCTTGATCTCCATAAGGAACTGGCCAACCAGGCAGATTAGCGTGCACTGGCTCATGACTGGAGGGGAACGAAGCTACTGTGCAGTGAACACACCTGCTTTGCATGTTTGTGCTTTGTTTATCATAAAACGGGTGATAATGATAAGGATGTGTAAGAAGCACCTTGTTAATGATGGTGCCAGTGGAGAGTGTGAACAAAAGCCATGGCTGTTGAGCAAAAGCTAGATGTAAATTAAACCCTAGATGTGTTCAGAGTTTAGGTTTTATTGCCACATATTTAAGGCTATTAGAACGGCCCTTGGTGTGGAAATTCTTGCAAGAATAATAATTTCATCACTTCAAGTGTGAAACTCCCCAGTCACTGATCCCAACTCTTCCCACTAAAGCAGGTGTTTTACGATACTGTTTTTGCCCGTGGTACCATTTTATTACCAAACAGTGTGTATGTTACAGAACACATGCAGATTCTATACATGCAACGTTTATTAACACAGTACATTGATCACTGTGGCATAGGATCTGTTTGCAGATGGCATGAAGACACTTAAATTTCAATTGCCATATATTTATTTTAATGTGGACTTTCAATTTAGGGCAGATTTCCCAATTTTCCATTGATGGTAGTGATACACAGCTTCCTTTTAAGTGTAAGTTTAAAAGTGAATCAATTTATAGAATGATATTGAATACATAAAAAATGCACTGGTCTGCTTGGGCAAAAATCGTGAAGGTCCTCTGTAAATGACCCAAGTTTTGGAAACAATAAGCTATGGGATAATAAGAACGAAGATGTAGGGTTGGGTTTCTGATGGTGATGATAGCTACACAGCCATCCTGGTGACCAGTGCCACACACGTGTACGCTGCTGCCTGATGCCCCAGGAGCGTGTCTTCCACGTGACACTAATTGGCCCACACAGGAGAGAAACCGTGACCCTTCCCTCATTAGCCACATGCTCAGACCAGCTGAGCTAGCTCTCGCTGGGTCACTGGGGTCCCATGTAGGAAATTACCATTCCAGTGCCCCGTGGCCCCCTCATAACCCCAACTAATGAATGTCCCATGGAGCCTAATGTTCCTGGGGGAGCACACAGCTCTCCCAGCAGTGGAGGAGTTGATGACATTCTGAAGTTTTAACCCATGGAGAGCCAGCTGAGGACGCATGGAGAACTCAGGAAGCCTAGAAACAATCTTTCAAACACCTGTGTGCTGGAAAAAAGGAGGAAAACAACATTTCGCTCTGTCCA
The DNA here is from genome assembly GCA_028533085.1 of Varecia variegata. Taxonomy (NCBI): domain Eukaryota; kingdom Metazoa; phylum Chordata; class Mammalia; order Primates; family Lemuridae; genus Varecia; species Varecia variegata. The sequence goes on from CM052447.1 coordinate 15,515,573, forward strand.
TTTGTTTGTCAGGTCTGGTCTTGGGACACAGAATGGAAGCACAGGGAAGGTAAGCAAGCTGCTGGCAATTCACCAAGTGTAAATGATACTGACAACGCTTGCTGTATGGGCCAAGCACTTTACATCAGCAAAACTAGGAGGCAGGTGGTATTATCCCTATTTTAGAGATCAAAAAACCAAGGCTCAGATGTAATTAGTAAAAAGAACCAAGGATCCTCCGAGGATTGCCATAGTCTGGAAATTAACACATCCAGTTAAAGGGCAATTTTGTAAGATGGACAGCTTGCCTAACCTTTTGGCGTGTGCCCCTTTTTAGATCTCAGGAGAGGGACTACAGGCCATCAAGTGATCTTCGTTTTCTGTAGTGTTGGCACCTCCATAGTTTAGCCTTGAGAAGAGTTTCTTAAATTAGTTGAATTTGTAGATAAGGCCAAGAGAAAGCATCCTTCCCAAGTAGTGGGCAATATTGGAAAGAAAGGGATGGTGGCCTTTCTCAATGCACACTGAAGAGCTGGAATAACCACTAGTTCCCCCACCTTCCTTCTAATGAAACTAGTGGATCAATAACCCCTTCCAGGGCTAAACTAACTAGTGGGCAAAATACCTCCTGGCATTCACTTGGCAGCTACTTTCCCCAGAGCCGCAGCTGGCCTGCTGCCCCTGGGGGTCCCCCCCTCCCTGGTTCTCTCTACAAGCCACAAAGCCCTGTGTGCATGTGTCTACTCCCACCCAGCCAAAGAACAGGGTGAATCAGAAGAGACTAGACACTTGAAGCAAACCACCAAGCCGTATTTTAATTCAGCCCTCTGATTTCTGATGAGTTTAAAGGGACAGCTCAGCTTACCCTCAAGATTTCCTGGTTAATGCCTGAGAAATTTAATATTTTTAAGGTGCAGTCAGCTAACAATAAATGTAAGAGTCAAGAGAGATCTAGATAGAATCCTGAATTCACCCTGGATTAGAAGAGAGACGCTGGAGAGTTATTTAACCTCTTTGAGCTTTCGTTCTCCCTTACATATATAACAGTGATAAAATCTTCCTCTCATGGTGGTATCTGAACAAGGTAATACAAGTAATATGCTTAGCATAGGGCTGAAATGTTCAAAATGACAGTATTTCTTATTGCATGATCTATCCTCTGCCCCTTCACATAGCGTGATTGAGTGAAATGTGACATAAGTTGCCAAGGACCAAAAAGACATGAGATAAAGCTTTTTATTATAACTTTTAGTTATTCATTTCAAGACTAGTATCTATTATTTCACATACGGTATTCCTCCTCACCACAGACTGCCGGAGAACTATGCTTTAGATAGGGAGGGCATGTCTTGGGAAGGCCTTGGCACGGTGTGCAGGGAGATTGGCTAGCGCTGCCCACCCCACCCCTCGCCCTCAGCATCCCAGCCTAAGACAACAGATTTGTCTGTTTGTTACAAACTTTCCTCTCACTGGAGAGCTTATTTGCTTACAGTCTTGGAGTAGAGGCTCAACTGTGGTCATAGAGGCATAAGAGAGCTGCAGCCTTTCTCACAAACGGGCTTTCGGGCATCCATGCTGGGGGGAACTGAACTGTTTCAAAGTTGCTGAGAAACAAGGGCCTCTAGACAGTTTTCTTGGGGCAGCCACTTGCCAGCAGGTGGGAAGAGGCTGGATGGAGTTAACAGTATCCTGAGAAGAAACGAGGAGCCCCGTGATGTGAGAATGGTGAGACTCCCTACAACAGCAGACACTGGGAAATCTCTCTCTTCCCCACGCTCCCCAGCACATTCCCTACCTGAATGCCATCGGTCAGGCTTCCTAGGCTTCAAATTAGCTAAATTCAATATTGAAAAAGAAATGTGTATATTGCCATTTAGGCTGATTACAGCTTGTTTTTACTTGATTAACTCAGTCCAGACTGGTGAGCATTTAAGGATAAACTGTAGCAGTAACTGGAGACCTGGAGCCTCGGGTCCTTCTGGGACGGCTCATTAAGCAGTTTTCTTTAACCCACTGCCACCTCGTGGTAGCTGAGCAGACTGAAGGAGAGAATTGCTTGCGTCTCCTGTCCAGGATGCACAGGAAAAGAGGGGTAGATGTTTCTCATTCCACTCCGCTGCCAATATTTAACTATCACTGTACATTTAAAATGTCATGCTAGCTGACTCTTCAGCCTTTATTTTGATTAATGAGGGCATTCTCATTTAATCAGAAGTCTCTGAGATAGAAAACAAACAAGCAAGGACCAGACCTAGAGCATGTGGGTCCCTCCACCTCCTCCACTGTGATAATTAGAAATTTCACATGTGTCAGGTGAGCTCAAGTTAATGTAGCCTTTAAAGTGGGGGAACTGGGTTAACTTGAGGTCTCCGCCTCTAAGAATCAATGTGATTTTTATTTGTCTACCTTACCAGGTGACTCAGTTCTGGAAGTGCATAGAAGAGATCAAATCATCAGTGTGGCAAATCCTTGGGCAACTCAGCTTCTTGTGGACGCCCAGAGGAAAGCTGGTGACAGATTCACGTATTTGCGGAAGCATGGGAGGATCACTTCGCCAAATGTAAAACCCTCAGAAGGGAGCAGAATCAATGGTGATTTCAACAGATTGTGAAGAGAATGGATTAATGCCAACAAGCTATGAGGTAGAATAAACATACAGGGCAACAGGAGTTCGAGATTACAGTGATCTATGATCCGGCCTAGGTGACAGAGCGAGACTCTATCTCTAAAAAAATAAAAAATAAAATAAAAATTCACAGGGTAATTACAATTGCTCGTGGCTTAGAAGAGAGTAATTCATAAATGGGCCAAGTTCCTTTTCTAAAGCAGGAACTTCAAATAAACTTGGAAGAAAAAATCTACCTCAGGGATGGTGACCTAGATGTGTACACTTTGGTAAAGGAAAAGCCCAAGGTTACGATAATGAGACTGCAGAAGGCTTGAAATGTTTTAATTTTCTAGGTCGGTGTCTTCACTTGGTAATGGTGCCTCCTTCCTGCCACCCCCCAAAATCAGCAGAGACAAAGCAGCCAGTAAGTACACGAATACAATTGTATTTATTACAGTTTTCAGACTCCCATATGACACATATCTACAGCAGAACACTGCAAACTGACGTTACTAGCAGCAATCTTCCATAAACAGGAAGGGTTTCAGTTAACAATTAGGAGTAGTTTAGAGACGAGATTACAAGTCATGGTTTTTCTTTTAGCAGCTGGTATATGAGAAGTGAAAGTGTAGATACACAGAGTCATCCAGGGTTAGCCTTGTCTCAAAATACATTAGTAAGTTATGGTGCAGAGGAGTTTATCCCCAGGGTTGCCAAACAGAAGGCTGACGTCTTTAGATGTCAGTATGAAACAGGCAAATCACTTTTCAAGACATGGCTTCCTATCAGCTTTACTGTCAGGACAGTAGGAAAAAAGTGGACAGCTGCCCTAGAACCTAGCTCACACATAATTCAGTCACATAATCATCATTTAAATAATACCCCTCAAAATTTTTCAGACATTTTTTTTTTCACAGCTCTAAAAAACATAACATCAGACATAACATCAGACAGTTGCTCCAAAGGACTACAAATCAAAAGCAATTGCAACGTATTGGGAATAGCTTTTATAGCTTTCCTAAGGGATAGTTCCCATCTTTTCAGAGTGTGTTTTTAAAGAAGCACTGACTCTGGTAGCTTATCAAACTACTTTTTATTCTAAATAAATAAAAGACCAACTGAAGGTCTCAGGTGTACTTGTTTTTCTTCCCCTAGATCTTCAAACCATCCAAAGCCATTTCTTGACAGAGAGCTTTCATTTTTATTAGAGTGCAAGAGAACTTACAAACATTTGAAAAACACTCAAAACACTGAGAGTAAAGGAGGCCCAACCCTTCCTCAGAGCCCAGAAAACTGAAAGGAACCCCAAAGGCTTATCTTAAATCCATCTGCTCCATTTGCCAGAAAGTAATGAGGCTGCCCACCTTTGCAACACAAACCCAGGTAAGACTTTCTTGCTTTACAACCACGAAGAAAAGCCTTCTGGGAGAAGAAAAACAGACTGGTGAACATAAATTACTAAAAAGGGGTTGACTGCATTCTATATCCGGCACAGGAAAGGAAAAATTAGAACAACTGTGAAACCATTATATTGATACCATGATTCTCTTCTCTTACATGATGACCTTCCTACAGCAACCACTTCATTCATAAAAAATACATTAAAGATTGGAAAGCTTTGGGGCAGCACCAGTGACAGCTAGCTGTCGTTGAATAATTTTAATTTTTTCCTAAAGGCAAAATTTGGAGAAAATTTAAAGAAGCCATTTATAGAACTTTTTTCATGATTTTGCCCATGTCAGCTGCTATGAAAAGAGTGCAAACAGAAATATAAATATCCATTCTGCATCAAGTTAGGTTTCTAATTCTTTTTTGTCAAGGGGTAGAAGTGGTACATAGATTTCTGTAAGGCTTCTGAAATTAAGGACAGCTCATAGCTATGACCTGGCAGTCTCTAAAGGTGCTCCTGGACTTGTTCACTACAAGGAGAGATGGAGCTGCGCTTGATCCACTAGCAGCACATAACAAGGATTTCTGTGCACCTAGATTTTAATGCTATGGTTTCTAGGCTTTCTGACTTGACATGCACCATGCACAAAGAGCAAGGTACTGCCTGGTCTAAAGCCAACCTGTCTCAGACACTGACTCTGGCTAACCATCTCACAGACAGCCTGCCTCTGGTCATCCGATGGTCCCTGAAAGGAAGCATAAATACTTCCCAAACATCAGAACAAACTACCTAAAGTGCAAGTTCTAATGGTACAGAATCACCTCTATGTACAAAGAATGGCACGTGAAATTGTTCTGGATATAAAACCATTTCTTCCATTTCTTAATCACTTGTTATTGTCTAACAAAGGTGGATATTTCTGAGAAGACTTCAAGTGCACAGGTATATTCTGTGAATTGTTATGAAGACATATTCCCCTGCCTAGAGATTTCTTTGAAGAACAAAAGTTTGATGTTCAAAAATAAGTACTATTCTTGTAAGTTTCCCAAGCCCAAATCCCTGGAGAATACTAGAACCCAGTTTTGTTGCGTAGGGCCCCTCTTAGATGAATTGGTGGGGGCTTCCCCACTTTTCCTTCCTTCTCCCAAGGAAGACTTCAGTTATTTCCACAGCAACTTACGATAATGTCCTAAATAATCACAGTTTTTGAATAGCACATACATTATTGGAACTATTTTTTTCTTCCTTTTAAAAATTTTCTCCAACAATAAAGAAAAGGCAGTAATAATGATCATGCTTTGTACACTAGAGCACATTTACTAGATAGTATTCATTCCAGAATCACTGTCCAAACCAAACAAATAAATGGGGGCAATAGCACATAAAATAGATCATACACAGTTTAGAAATAATTTTCATAGCCAGAATTGTCATGTTGGGCAGAAAATAGTAAATCAATCCTTATATGGCAATATGAAAATTATACATAAACATAAAAACAGGCATGTTTAAATTAGGTTAGATTTTAATCAAGCACTGGAATGACTGGAAACTTTATATTCCTTTTGATTTCTACATTATTGGGAAAATATAGTATCCATTATAGCTTCTAGAAGGGATACAAGAGAACAGACAGATGAGGACAGCCACACAGGGAGACTGAAGACATATAGGCAACATTGCCTGATGATTAAACACAGGACACTATTAATTTGAGAACTGACATTTCCAACACACTATTTAGAAAAAAATTTAGACTGGCAGATGCCAAAGATAATTGTTCATTTGAGTTTGTAACCTGGAACTGCTATAAACTTTAGTGCATCTGATCTGGCTCTAGAGTATGCTTTAAAATGCATTTAAACATAAAAACAAGTAAACAAAAATTAAAAAAAAAAATTTCTACAATTTCCCCTTTGGGGATGGTCATTTTTAGATGCTCACTCTATTTTGTACTATCATATAAACCCCTTGAAAAGTTTAGGGGATGCTTCCTGATAATGATCAGAAAAGGGTGGGGGCTGGGATGTGGAGGGAGGAGCAAAAACTGGTGACTCTCCTTCTACTGAAGACACTCTGCTGACAACTTCCATTGTCCCTTAGGAGGAAGGAATGGAATACAGAAAACAGTTCCTGAAGAGATTACTGCCCTCTGATATTACAAGATCATAATTATGACACCTATGAAGATTACTTTCTGATGTAGCACCTGCCTCGCTCATAGGACACAGAATTCTTACAAAGCTACGAAAGAGAGTTAGTAAAAATTACTCATGGCACTTAAACATGCTTAGAGACTGTAAAATGCCTTCCTAAAATTCTTTGACTCAATGCCCCTGTGAGGTAGGTGTCTGATGGGGAAAAGCTGAGGCACAGAGGGGTGGAGTCTGCCAGCAGCAGGGCCAGGCGGCCGGGCTCCCTAAACTTTATTCACTTGGCTTCTCAGACGGCTTAATTAAGTTGCACAACAAATACAGCAGGGGAAAATTTTCTTTTCATACGTTTTAACTAGTTACCTATTTCTTATTCTCATGTTGAACATAAGTTATCTTAGGTAAAACCAAATAAAAACAAAACAAAAAATCAATATTGCCTAACAGTCTGTGTCAAGACGATTCTGCACTGGTGATTTAAAAAAAGCACAGAATATGATTCAAGTAGAAGCGTTTGTGGGAACTACGGTGTTCCTGTCACGCAAGCCAGGCTGTGAGTAGTGTCCCTATAGACACTTCCCACTGTACTTTGTGAGGACTTCTTTGGCCTGACAAAAGGGAACAAAACTACCACCCGTGTTTCATGGTAAAACCATTCTGAAAGATACTCTACACAGGCCGGCCCCGCGTAGGAAGGGAGCTCTCAGCCATGTGATGTGTGTATTACTGAGTTCATGCAGAACTCTTTGAAGCCGGACATGAAGGTCGAAGTCTCTTGCCATAATGCTCACAGGACAGTTCACACCACGGACAGAGGGGCAATACCACAGGCTACATGCGCTAGCACCATGCCACAGAAGTTAGAAGGACAAGAAGCCACCGTACAAGCATCTTATAATCCCATCTGGTATGCCATTTGCAGAGGGTGCCTCTGGTAAGGGGAAACTGATGAGGTCCTGAATTCCTTTCCATAATAAGGAGACGGATCAAAACAGAGCATTCATTGCTGGCTGCTTTGAGGATACCACCTATCCAAATTTCACCGCGGCATAAGTTGGCACCTTTCCTGGACCGGGTAGATATCCATAGATAATAAATATTAATACAGACACGCACCCTCCCAGCACCTGTCCTCCCCTTGAGTTCGTCCTGCAGAGGGCTGAGCCTGCTCTGTCCTCTGCACACTCAGGACCAGAGGGAATCATTCCAAACCAGAGCTTCACTGGGATACTAGGATACAGCATAGCAGCGATTCATGCACTTTATTTCTAAAACCCAAAGCTCAAGTGAGGCTGAGCTGGTCACTGTGCAAGATGAACCAGCAGGACATTCTCACCTCGAATGAAAATCTGATTTATGTGTCGAGTGAATACCTGCTGGTAATCCACTTTGGGCTTTCGTTTTTTCTTACGGGTCTGGCCCCTGGAGAGGGTGGTAGCCCTGGATATGGTACCTCCCACACTGGACCCTTCTGTCCGTGTAGTCCTCCCTGACAGCTCTGACCTGGACTCCTCCCGTGCAGAGGCCTGCAGGGAAGAAGGGACAGAGCAGGAACGCTTGCGTGAGCCCCGGTCAGTGTCTCCTCTTCCCCACACTGAAGCCACCTTCCAAGTGGATGTCTGGGAGTATCTGGACAGAGTGGAGTCTTCAACTGCAGACTTAGAATCTGCTTCCTTCTTGGAGGAATCCTGAAGTTTCAGCCGATCAAATAGCTATAAGGAAAGCAATGACAAATATTAGTCTTCTCTTTAGCCTTCAACATCCCTCTTTCAAAATACAGAAAAAGGCTGGGCGCGGTGGCTCACGCCTGTAATCTAGCACTCTGGGAGGCCGAGGCGGGTGGATTGTTTGAGCTCAGGAGTTCAAGACCAGCCTGAGCAAAAGCAAGACCCCGTCTCTACTAAAAATAGAAAGAAATTATATGGACAGCTAAAAATATATATATATAGAAAAAATTAGCTGGGCATGGTGGCGCATGCCTGTAGTCCCAGCTACTCGGGAGGCTGAGGCATGAGGATCACTTGAGCCCAGGCATTTGAGGTTGCAGTGAGCTACGATGACACCACTGCATTCCACCGAAGATGACAAAAAAAAAAAAATGCAGGTTAGAAGCAGACTCATTTGAGATTGGCTGGAAGCATAAGAAGAGAGACTAATTGAAGACCTTGGTCGGGCATACCTGGTTACAGCAGTAGGGATTTCCCTTTAGGAAATCCTGGTCAATGGGCTCAGGGATCTTAATTTCTAAGCTGGAAAACATGATGGGTACTCAGGAGGTCAGGGGAAACTCCTACCCTAGTGAGAGTCAATGAAGAATCCCGTTCATACGCTTTGCCTAGAACAGGTTTTCGGTAGGTCTCGTCCACATCAGTAAGTGCCTACAAGAATAATAGCCCAAAGGGGGAAAAGAAAAGATGAAAAATATTATTTTTATAGCTTTTTCAGAGGAAAAAAAGGCAGACTAACATTTAATCAAAGCAGAACTAAACTTGGGTGACTCAGCTATTGGGCAGAAGAAAATGGTAATACCTTCTGTGTAGGATTTTCAAGCTGTTAGTACCATATAAGATGGGTTTCTTTTATGGATGGTAAGGGCTTTTATGAGTGCATGGTACAAGTCCTTAAATTTCAGTGTGCATAAATATCTAGGAAGTTTATTAAAATATAAATCCAAGGCTATTCTCCTGGAGATTCTGGTATAGTAGATCTGGGATGAAGCCCAGGACCTCTTGTTTTAACTAGAAGCCCTGGGTGATCGTGACGCAGGATGGCGTCAGACTACACTTTGAGAAACACTACTCTGCTGCCGCTTTGCCCTCCTCAGTTTCTATGTCTTATGACAGGAATTAACAGAGATTAACCAGGGCTACACAGAATTACTGCTGAGTTCTCATCACTGACATCAACCGCACAGGATCAAATGAGACTACATAAGAGAAATTACTTTAAAAGTGTAAATCACCCTATAAATAAAAGCTAATAGCTTATATAAAAATAATATAGCTTATTATTACCACCATCATCAAATAAATTCTCTTCAGTCCTTTCCTTCAAAGGTAAAATTATAATACATGTACAATAATTACACATTATATATAATACATATCATAAATATTTTGTAATAATAAAATATTTTTTTCCCACATTCACATTTTAGCAATGAGAAAACTGAGGCTCAGAGAAATTACCTTGCTTACAGTCACACAGCTACCAAGTGGTGAAGCTAGGATTCAAATCCAGATCTAGGATTTGAAGGTAGGATTCAAATTCCAAAGTGGCTGAAAGCATGCTCTTAGGAGTAACGAACATCCAGGCTAAAGTCTATACTTCCACTTACTAACAGTGTGATCTGGGACCAGTCTTCCAATCTCTCTAGACTCAATTTCGTCATTTGTGAAATGGAACAGTAATAATACCTACACTCATCCATTGAGATAATATACAAAGCCCCTAGTACAGTACCTGGCACATACAGGGTACTCAATAAAGTTAGCAACTATTGTTTTTATCCAGAAGAATGCATGGATGGGGATAAAGCACATGGAAAAGGAAAGTTGGAGATGAAAGACCATATAGAAAAGCAACCCTAGAAAGCCCTGGTGGTTTTTAACTACTTCATATTATAGTTGTAACATATCCCTTCCCTCCTATGAATGTCTAGAAAAGAGACAGTAAGCCTCTGGAGGGCTGAGGGGGTGTGGGACACTCCTTCATAAGGAAACACCATGCAAAGTGCTTTGCTTATTAATGTCTACTTCACCTCTATCCTTATCTATCTTCCCAATTACTGCAGAGTGAGTTTCTTTCTGAAACTTCTGTACCTAGCACTGAGTTCAGCCAAAGTGGGAAGACAATAAATAAATGAATGAAAGAATGGATGGTAGAAAATCAATTTAAAATTATGAAATAGAGTAAATACTTATTCCTTAAGGCTGGGTTTGTCATCCTTGACACTAATGACCTTTGGGGCTGGATAATTCTTTGTTGTTGGGGGATTGTCTTGTATATTATAGGATGTTTAGCAGCATCCCTGGCCTCTGCTCACTAAATGCCAATAGCATCCCCTCCCACAGTGGTGACAATCATAAAAATGTCCCCAGACATTGCCAAATGTCCCTGGAAGGGAAGAAATAGCAAAATGGCCCCCGTTGAGGGCTGCTGCCTTAAGGAAAAGAAAGCAATAAAAAGATCTTTTTTTGTTGCCCAAGACAAGAGTATACAAAGATTCTATTCTTCTGAGAGGTTATTCTGTAGGTTTTGCTTAATAAGGCTACCCAGATCCTTTAGATATACAGAGGATTTAATCTCTAGGAGGTTTTCCAGGCCCTTGAGAAAGGCTTAATTACCATATTCCAGAACTTGTCAAATGCAACAAGGAAGCCTGTACAGACGCCCCGAAGTCCCTTGAAAGTGCGGATGTGAACATTCACCTTCACCCCTTCCCGGATACAGCGATGAAGTTCACCCAGAGGGCTGCCTTCGTGCACTGAAACAAGAGAACGATCAGTACTGCATGGACATCTGTCCCCATTGCCAGAATTAACCGCCAAGAACACCCAATCACATCCAGCAATACAAGGTAACAGGCTGCGGTGACAACCTCACTGTCAAAGCAGGAAGGCTTGATGGACAACAAGGCGAGTACAGTCAACACGCTGGAATGAGACTAGATTTCAACAGAATGTGGATACACCGTATGTATGGATATCATCCAAATATTTTACTACCGATATATCTTTTCTTCTATGATGTCACTGATTCTAAGATGCCCCATGATTTTAAAACTTTTGGGGGCAAAAAAATACCACACTAAATGTACACATCAGCAGCCAGATTCTTCTCGATTCTGTTCCTTAAGGCAACTCATGAATCACATATCCAGTTTGAGCCTTCCAAAGAACCAAAAACCTTGTTCATGGATGAAGGAAACTAACTGTGTAACACATTTCCCCTTAACATGTCCATCCTCTCAGAGAGGATGTCCTCGGGCCCCACCAATCTGAGTACTCCACGCACAGGCTCTCTGGAGTCACTAGTGCCAACGTATGTCGTCTTGACACCAGCAGGGAAAGTGCTGGTTGTTTTCCAGGCCTTGATGGTGTAAACAGCACCCGCTGAGCATCTGACTCCTAGGAGATTGCTAATACGCATCATGTGAAAAGAGCAGTATTAATGATTCACAGGAAGAATACTGGGACTATAAGCTTTTATTATAAGGGATTCCCTCCGCAGAGTTTGGGAGCAGAGGTGGATTTTATTTTTCTTATTCCACGTTAACTTACCTCTCATTATATGCTAGCTATAGAATATAAAACCTCCCAAAAGAAAACTACACATACACACAAACTCATGCATACACAGTCTCAGTCTTTCTTTCCCACGATTGCAAGGCAAAGTTCTATAGACAGCATTTGCCAATGACAGTAAACTAATAAAAAATCTTCCTCTGCTTTGTTTCTAGTGGCATAATAGAGAACAGTCCTGCATGTCAGTTTGGATAACTAAGTTGGTTCCTCTTGGCCACCTTATCCGTCATTCATGGGCTGGCTTATAAGTGATGGCTGTGATAAATTAATAAAGGAAAATACTCTTGGAAGAAAATGATTTAGCACATGAGAAGTAGTTCACGTCAGATTGAAGATTCAGCAATAAGGCACAGTTGGAGTCGAAGTGGCAGAAACTACGGCCCTGGAAAGGAACATGAGAACCTTGGTCTGACCTTCATTATTTACCTCTTCTAGCAATATTTTAAAGTCCTTTGAATCTTTGGTATGTAAGGGTGTGTGTATATATGCAGACATATATTTGTAAATGTGTTGTGTTTATAGGCTGTATTAAATCAAGTATTGTAAACAACTTTCAGGTCATTATAACTAGTTGTGTGACCTTGGTGAGTAACTTTTTCTTTACAAGTCCAAGTTTCCCCATTCATAAAATGAGTTTAGATTAGTTAATTTGTAGATTAATTTCAGGAATAAGGCCGGGCACGGTGGCTCACACCTGTAATCCTAGCACTTTGGGAGGCCAAGGTGGGAGGATTTCTTGAGGTCAGTTCTAGACCAGCCTGAGCAAAAGCAAGACCCCATCTCTACAAAAAGTAGAAAAATTAGCCAGGTGTGGTGGTACAGGCCTGTAGTCCCAGCTACTCGGGAGGCTTTGGCAGGAGGATTGCTTGAACCCAGGAGTTTGAGGTTACAGTGAGCTATGATGACTCCACTGTACTCTAGCCTGGGCAAGAGTGAGACCTCGTATATAAAAAAAAAAAAAAAAAATAGAATAAAAAAATAAAAAAATAAACAATAATTCAGGAAGTCTCTATAATTCATTTTCTTAGAAACTGATCACAGTGCCTGGATTATTCCCTTTGCCTACACATATACACTGCCTCCTGCCCCCCAAACATATGTGTTCACACAAAGAATGGAAAGACCATTCTAATTTGGAAAAACAGGGGCATTACTTCTTCCTCTGCACCCCCAAATCAGAGAGAAGGGGCAAGCATGCATCTTAATCCCTTCTTCTAATTCGGTAATTGGCAAACTTGGGTCTTTCAACTCTCACATCTGTACCTTTCTCTTGATTTGTTTCTTCCAAAGACTTACTAAGGTATAATTCCAGGTGGCATTTTTCTCCTGTGTGATCAAAAATACAACACTAGCACCACCTATCAGGGCAAACTGCCAAGGCAAAAATGAGTTCCCCATTCTGAATCAGAATGCACGTTCGCTTTCCAGCCATCTCTGTGACAAACTCTAAACAGATACGAGCGGGGCTTCTAAAACTTAGTGTGAAAAGAATAGCATATGCCTTCTCTTTGAAGAAAGTTATTCCTCCAAATCCCCTTCTCTGCTGCCATTATTCTTGGGCCACACCCTTCCAAAGACAGCTCCACTCTTCCTTCTCCCTGCCGTGGCCATCACTAAGTTTAGACAATAGATTCTCAATTACTAAAACCTGCCCTTTCCTTTCTCTCTCCACAACACAATCTAGTGCAGAGCCTTATCAGATGACTGGTTTACTGCAGTTTCCTAGCTCCCCTCACTCATATCCACATCATCATCATTATCATTAGGACCCTGTAGTAACTTTAACTTTACATATTTTATTTAATTCTCCTAACAAATAGGTACTATTCTTTTACCTCTGAGAAAATTGAGGCTCAGAAAGATGTAAGTAATTTGCTCAAAGTCATTTATCTAGTAAACACTCAATATAGGCTGGTCATATGCATTCTGACCTGGGGATTTTAATTATGACAGTCTATAAATAATAATAACCACAACAGTGACATTTACCATTCATGGAAAACTTTCCTATGTGCCAGGGAATACTGTTATAAATGCTTTAAATATGTTAACCAATTTAATCCTCACAATGACAGGTAGATACTATTATTAACCTCATTCTATAGATGAAGAAACAGAGGCCCAAAAGAGTTTCACTTGTCTAAAGCAAAACAATTAGAAGATGGAGGAGCCAGTGTTCAAACCTAGGCAGACTCTGTACATTTGTCAAAACTCACTTAAAAAGGGTGAATTTTGCTATCTGTAAATTACATCTTAATGGCCTGATTTTGTTATTATCTTCAACCATGCCTTCCTTAACTTCAAAACCTAAAACTCACCTCTCACAGGAACTCTCTCTTGAATAAATCTAATCCTCACCCATGTTTCTGTTGTTTTCTTGCTTTCTGAAGGTCAACTCTTTGTGATGTCAACCCATCTCCATCAGGTACACCCAACTGTTTCCAGCGCCATGATTAAAATTTTCAGTGCGTGGGGCACATCCTCTAAGATCTTGGTTCCAGGTGAGTATTTAATCACAATCAGTCGACAAAGCTGGTCTCCACGCACTCTGTCATACTAATACAGTAAAGTGCTGCATAGTAAAGCTAAAACCACCCACCACATAGGAATATTTCTTTCCCTTGACAATCTCGGTAGCATAGCAGTAACTGGTAAAATAGAAATAAATGTTATAATCTGAGACTTGGAGTGCCTTTCAAAGACCTTAACAGTGGCAAAATGTACAGACAAAATAAGGTCCCCCAAACTGCTCTCATTTTAGGAACATGCATCCCGTCTTTGTGTTCCTGCTGGGCAAGCAAACTGGGGTAAATCCTAGCTCGAGCAGGGATGCCAGGGCACGGTAAATCATCCAACAAAGGCACCCATAACAGCACACAGCTTTTCAGGATGTTTCTCTCTTAATAAATTTCTAGGAATACAGCAAAATAGGCCCTTGCTTAGCAACACCCCTCCGTCCAAAGCAGTGATTTTTTAAAATGTAACAATTTAATTATCAGGATACAGATGCTCTGAATGGCTAAGTAGGTCATTGTGTTCACAGGGCAGATGTCAGACCTGCTTGCCAGATGACAAAAGATACAACCCTGGGCTGTTTTTATTCCAGTTCTACAAGACCTAACTCACACATTAGAACCTCTGCTGTTTACAGCTTTACTCTAAGGATCTATTAGGAGGCTCCAAGAAACTCCTTTGTGCCATTTACACCTTCCGAACTTAAAATAACCTGTGCATATGGTAATATGAGCCTGACAGACACAGTCCTGCACCCAGCCAGGCAGAGCGGCTGTAAAACAGCGTCTGTGTTTTAGTGGCATTTTGTGCCTGCTACATTCCAGCACTTATGATTTAGTAATGTGAACATATGTGTATAAAGACTTTGCAGCCCTTCTCCTGCTTATTGCACACGAGAAGGAGCTGCCACTTAATGTGCAGGTGTTAGGACATTATGTCCTTTGTGCTGTATGAACAAATCCCCCTAGCTCCATCAGATCATGCTCAAATCCCATTGCCCACTCTCCTTTCCCTAACATTGGCTGTGCTCTCCCCGACAACTCCTGTCTGCCCTCACCCCCCTTCACCTCCATCTGTGGTCTCCAAGACCTGGCATCACCTCTGCAGAGAACTCCCTATGTCCCCCAAACTCTATAACCGTTTCCAGGCCCCAGCACTTTTCCAGATCGCCATCACTTCTGCAGACCCTCTCTGCAGGTTCATCACCTCCGTAGACACTTCCATGGGCCTCATTACCTTTGCAGACCTATCCCACGGCACCTTATTACCGACACAGACTTACCACTCTCCTCTATTGCTCCTGCAGACCCCTCCTTACTCACTGCGACCCTCCCCAGACCCTCATCACCCACATTCCTCAAGCAGATCCATTCCCCACGGTCGCTGATCATTTCTGCAAATCTTCGCCAAGACCCTACCCAGTAAGTGCAGACCTGCGCCAAGCCACCACCACCGGCAAACGCCCCCTCGGCCGCCGGCTTCCGGGCAGCCAGCCGCTCCCTCCTCCCCGCCCCGGCCTGCCGGACTCACGGGGCATTCGCGTGAGCACGTTGCGCGGCGCCTTCCTGCTCCGACCCGGACCCCGCCGGCGCGCTCCGGCGGCCCCGTCCTCTTCCTCTTTGGCCACCATGAGGCGGCGGAGGCGCTGGATGCGCTCGGGGTCTGGGGCGGGGGCGCCCGTGCGCCGGCGGGTCCTGGCCGAGGGCCCGGCAGCGGCCGCGGGGCCCCCAGAGCCTGCGGCCGCGCCTCGAGCCCGCCCGCGCCCGCCGCCCCGGACGCCGGTCCGGAGGAAGCTCTCGTACTCTGCCAGGTTGTTGAAGCAGGGGGCGTTGGGGTAGGGGATGGGAGGCAGGCGGGGCGCGTACAGGGCCAGCAGCGGGTCGAAGCTGTCAGAGCTGACATCCAGCCGCGGGCTGGGCGGGCGCGCGGGGCTCCCGGCGCGAGCCGACCTCGCCCCCCGCTCCCGCTCCTCCATGTTTGAAAGGCCCGCAAGCCGAGGCCGATGGGAAGAAGGAGCGGAGCCACCAGAGGGCGGCACTGCGCAGCCGCGCGGGGGCCGCACTGCGCCAGCGCGGCCGCTGGGGGGCAGCATCCGTCCGCGCTGTGCCCCTGCCCGGGGGGCGTGGCGCGCGTCTCGGCCCAGCCGGGCCGCGCACCGCCTTCGTGCGCAGGTGACAGGTTAACACTGTAGCTGATGCTTCATGGGCTGTAATTCAGCTGTTTCTCTGTATTATCACTTAACTCCCGATTCCCCAGGTGTGGAGCCCAGGATCAGCACTTTAACATCCCCAGGTGTTTCCCTGCTCTCTGACACAGCGGGCCACCTACTCCTAGCTGGAGCTGGCAGGGAGGGCGGGGACAGGGCAAAGAATGTCTCAATTTGCTTCCAAGTTGAATAGTACTGGGGCGGAGGTAGTAGGGGGGTTAGCCTACTTGGCTCAAATTATTTAGCTTCTCTGGGCTTTTATTGTCTCATCTGAAATATAGTAAAAAAAAATGGTACCTACCTCATTGCACTGTCCTAAGGATTAAGAGATGTTGCATATAGAGCACATGATAAATGCATGTTAGCCAAGAATGGTTAAGTGTACAATAGAACTATGAAGGATGGGTGGATCCCAGTTCTCCATTTCCTACACCCTATGCATAAATTAATTTCCACTGAGACTGGAGAGACCTTAGTGTCAAAGAAAATTCATTACATTACTTATTTCCTAAGCACTGCTAAACAACTGGAGGAAACAAGGAGCCAGTTCTTGGAGGACAGGAAGATTCACAAGACTGGATCATACCACTTGTTACTTTACAGCCTCAGTTCAGCAAAATACTATTTGGTTTTGATATTAACATGAGGGTCTATTCTAGACTGAAAGCCCAGATAGTACCTCCTTGTCCAGCATAGCCATTCAGCTACAGACTGCACATTATCACCTTCCTAATTGCCACCTCTCCCAAACAGCCATCAGCTAGTATTAACTCTACACTAGTTGCTTTTGCGTACATCTTAGTTCCCTTAAGATTTGGAAAGGAAGCCCAACAGCATACCATAGAGTACCTTAAAGAGCAAGATGAAAATTAATATACAACTGTGATATATACATTGGAATGAATACATACTATAGTAACAAGCAATGGCTTCTAAATAATAGCATTACAGGTTTAATTATGGCACATCATTAAACCCAGTTTATCACTTTGTTCAAAACCCCTCTCCTCAATAAAAAACTCAAAGCTGAACTGCCAGCAAGTCAACAAATAAGTGCTTGTCCTCTGATGACAAAACTGAGTGATAGCCTTTACAGTGTCACATAATATGCACAGGAAGCACAAAGTTCTTCTGGGTGGTTTTGTCTTGAAAATTTGCACTTTAATGTCTATTTGTCTATAGTTCTGATACAAAATGCTATCAGCTTACCATTAAGTTAAATTTGCCAATCAAGAGCTGCATTATCTTATTGCCTTGCCTCACCTATCACAGTATACTGAGGGCCTCGTTGTCCAAGGTGCTCTATATTGACAACCCTGTGCATCAGAAGCCTTTGGGGTTAAAAATCAGATTGCTGAGTCCCAATTCTTCACCAAGATGGAGGCTGAAATTGGCATTTTTAAACAAGCATTCTAAGTGATATTTTGCATCCAGAAGTCTGTCAACCACTGCTGTGATGAGGGTATGTGTATCCTGGTTTACCCAAAGATATACACAAAATTTGGTTTCATATACTGTATTTGTATAAGAAAAATAAACAAAAAAGTAGACCAAGGGAGTTGACACTTTTTTTTTCTCAGAGATTTTAGCAATTACCAAACAAAAACCGTATCTCCTATTCCCGAAGAGTTGGGAGAACAGGAAGGAAAAAAATGACATCGACAGATGGGGTGTCAATTAGTGAAGGATGAGGCCAGCCGTCGCCCTTTCAAAAATATATTTTCTCCTTGGCTGTAAATTCTGCAATGCAAGGCCAGGCACTGGGACATGGGCTGTCTCTTAATTACTTCTTAATGGAGCCAGATAATCTTTTTCATCTAAAATATGAAACAAGGACAGGAAGAAACGTGAGTTCTCTCACCACCTACTCCCACTACCTCCCCGCTCAGAGGCCAACACCTTGGCAACGAGCAATGACCTCTACTGTCCCTCACCCACCTCCACTGACCCAGCAGCAGGTGGCCTTATTATGACTTTGACACCTGCTACCTGTGACCCCAAGGGCCATGACTCAAATGTCATTGTTCTGATTATATAGAGGCTACCTGAAAATCTTTCCAGGAAGTCCATAGGAAAATGAGTTTTAAAAGTGAAGTATCTACAGGACATGAAGTAAATCGTTCTCCATCCTCATTCATTCTCACGTTTTCTTTCTCTCATGTATCTCACAGTGGCCTTGGAAACTATGTCCCCAGGACGAAGATGATGATGATCATCCTGACAACTCCATCAAATCAATCCACAGAATGTGTACCTGAGGTCATGCCAACCACTACCCATTTGTTCAGCCAAAGTTGGCATCCTGGAGACTGGCACAGAGCTCTGATTTTCCCTGTAATTCCTGAATTCAGAGGCATCATGCAGGCATTAACCCATGTTTATCTTCAGCTCTGCCAAAGATGAATGTAAGTAGATGGGTGGCAAAGGTGAGATTTTTTCAAGGTCACTGGGTTCTCTAGTTAAGAATAGGTGGGTGATAAAGTTTGGGCTCCTGTTTTATCATAGGTGAAAAGAGCTGACAGGTTTTTTATAAGATTTATGTCAGAATCTAAAAATGATTCATTCTGCAAGGCATGAAACAGCTCTTGCTTTATAAAAATAGTACCACGATTTTTAAAAAAATGTACTTCTACCAAAGGAACCATGTTCCAACACTGTTTTAAAAAAAAAAGTGTTCTGCTTAAGCAGAACAAGATACACCGCCCCCATCCATCCCCTCCTTCCCTGTTCCTCTCCCAACTTGAGTCATGCCATTCCTGGCACAGTGTTCTGGGTGGTCGGGATGTTAGGGCCACTGAAGACAAGGAGACCTGGTGGAGGTGGGCTTGGATGGTTAAGCACACCAGAACTAAAAAGCAAAGGGTCAGCTGTCTTCATCTAGGATCTCCGGATGTTCCTTCCAGAAGGCATCCCCAATGATATCGCAATGCAAGGGCACTGGCTTATTCTTGGTCCGGGTCACCGCCACCTTTTTTCCTTCCATTTCTGCTGGCAGCTTAACTTCTTTTGTCATGACTTCATCCACCTACAGGTAAAAGGAAAGTAGTGATAATTGTTAACTCAAGAGGAGGATTGGGAGAAAAGAGGAAGATGTGGGGGAAGTTCACTTTTTTATATACTTCTGACTGCCAGATTTTTTTACATATATACATATTTATGTATCAATATGCATGAAGTTCTTTATAATTAAAAATACTTTTAAAAAGGTTACGTTACTATATTCTGAAAAGAAATCTTAGGAAGAAAGAAGGGATCTGATGTGTTCCCCATTCGCAATCACTATAGAATTAAAGGCATTTCTCTCTTCTCCCACCTGCATGAAGAAGTATCTAAGTTTGTGCCAAAGAACAAATGTGTTTTGAAAATGCTAATAAGGAAGGTAAAATTGCCAGTGGAATGACTAGCTCTCAAAGGTGGGCTTTAGTACCTGAAAACATGCATTTCAGAAAAAAACTACATAGAAGGAAATCAATTTAGAGAAATTATTATGCTCAAGAGTGGGTACAGAGAGAAAATAATGGTAGAATTAAGGATTTAGGTAAATGTACAGACTTATTACAGAATATTAAGGTTAAGTATGCATGTCTGGGGAATCTCATGAAATTTCTGAAAGTAATATACAGATATCACATACAACATCTCTTAGTGCCTCATATTATAGTTGTCATGGGATGGATGGACCACTTAATGGTATTATCCAGTGTGGGAGGAAGTATTTTTTCAATGTTCTGTAAATGGAAAAGTCCTCCTATCTGTACTATATATACCCTTCTGAAAGGGTTTTATTTGCTACAGGGAGAGCTTATGACACAGAAAAATAATATATTCTGTAATTCTACTTACATATAGAAAATTCCAGACCACTACTGACAAAATGAGCACCCAAAATAAGAATCTACAGTATCTCCTTTTGGAAAGGATCTAGTTTATGTTAGTGACTAAAGTCACATCAGCATACAGGGAGCAGGCAGGACAATGCTTGGGATGGGCACAGGCCCTCCTTTTTCCTGACTTCCATTTTGCTTTGAACATAACAACATTACCTTCTGCCATATTAACATAGTCCCTTTCCTATACATTGGCGGCTCATTATTGTAGTTGATGTTGAATTCAGAAAACAAAATCTCATTCTTTTCTGCTGCAAGAGTTCCCTGAGGAAATAAAAAGAGAGATATAAAAAGCTTTGAATGTTTTCTTTCTCCCCTAACATTACCATCCATTTGACCTGCTATCTAAACTTGTACAAACAGATTGAGAAGTGGGAGGATTTTATCAAACATCTTAGAGTCACTAATGAATTTTCATTTTAAGAGCAATTGAAATCTTTAGATGTCTACATTTATAAAATCCTCTTCTGTAGCAAACCCTGGCTTCACAAGTCAAGACTGTGAAGGAGTGGGAGGAACTAATAGTAACTGAATACCTATCATGTACAAGGTACTTTATGTTTCTTACGGGATTATCACAACTATCTCCATTTTAGAGATAAGAAAACTGCAGCTTAGAAAGATTATACAAACTGCTCAAGGTTGAAGGTTGTCCTCATTCTCCTAAGAATCAACATCTGAACTTGGCTCTCCCAAACCTGGATATACCCACAGGTATTCCTATTATTGCTATATATCTTCATCATTAGTATTATAAAAAATGGCAACCATTTACTCAGTAATTACAATGTATCAGGCATTGTATTAATATTAGGAACAATTACAACACATTACCTCATTTCAGAGTTAGTCATTCTACAAATAACACTTTTTTATTACTGTTATCTAATAAAACCAGTATTTATTAAGCACTTACAATGTGTTTCATATTATTCTAGGTGTTTTACATGCATCATGATGTTGAATTCTCACCATAAACCTATGAGGTAGGAGCTACTGTTTTCTATATTTTACCTATAAAGAACTGAGGCAGAGTGGATAAAATTAAACAGAAACATGATTTGAGTATGGTTATTCGCCCTGTAGAGCATGGACTCTTACCACACACAGGGGTCGTAAACCCAAGAAACTACAGTAGGGAGTGACAATGAGGAAAGAGGCTGGTAGGACTGACAAAAAAGAGCACATGCCCCGCCTACACAAGGCAGCCAATACACAGCTCCAGCCACGTGTCAGCACTGGGAATGCAGAGCCAGTGTCGTTACTTCCATTTTCCAGCTGAGGACACGATGGCTCAGGGAGAAGCAGTAGCTCATCCAGATTTACAGAGCAAGCAAGAGCAGAGCTGCTACTATTATGATTTTTTATATCTTTTCGAAACAAAGCTGTAAAGGGAGCTAAAAAAGAATGTAAAGGGAACATTAAAAAAATGTTATGGGAGAACCTACAGCAAACTGTCCTCAGCTAAGTATTGATGTAGTAAGATCTTTATACCTGTAATCTCTCTTGGGCTTGTACTGGTGTTAGTCCAGACTGTTGTATAAGTGTCCAGAAAACTGTATTATAGAGATTATTGATGTGACCTGTGAGGAGAACAAAATAACAATGTTTATATATATATATATAAAATACGTGTGTATGTGTGCATGTATGTATGTGTGTATGTATGTGTGTGTGTGTGTGTGTGTGTATATATATATATATATAAATAAATAAAACCTTTATTCAATATTCACACTTAGAGCCCTGGCACTCTCCTCTTAAAGTAAAGAGATCTCAGAGACATTTAGTGACTTATCTTACACAGGGAACACAGAGAAAAGGGGTAGGCAGAAAAAACTTACTTCCTAACAACAGTTTTATTTGCTCATTTCAGTTATGCTTTACATAAATCTGTTAACTTGTACACTAATCTTAGGAATACTTTCAAAGTTATTTTATTTATATTATTCCAATCTCTCTTCCAGTTCCTCTGGCAAAATCAAAATATACCAAACCAATAAAAGCCTCACAAACATCATCACGGTAACATAAGGCAGGAGTCACAACTCAAATACCTACTGAGCCTGGCATGAACATAAATGTGTAAAGCAGTGGGTGACCCCAGGGAGCAACAGGGAATGGCAGAGACTGGCACCCTGGCTTGTGCAAGTGTGTAGCTTTGTGTGTAAAGACAGCTGCCTCTGCACAGGCTCTGTCCAATACTAAATAGAAACGTACATCCAGTATTAGCACATCTTCTGATTTTTCCAAGAAACTTGGAGATAGGGAGTTTTTACATGAAATCTCCCAATTTTTCAAATATTTTTAACTAATCAAAAAAAATTTTAAATACTGCATTCCATACAAAACACATGTGAGCCAAACCTGTATCAGATCAACACCTTCAATGCATGGAATTGGTGGTTTAACTACATCTGTTTAATTGGTGCCACTTACAGTCTGCTTGCCGCCAGCTGAGGTAGTCCCTTAAGGTCTGATTGCTGGGATACACCACAACTCTTCCATCAAAGCCTGGGGGATACAGAAGAGGCTGGTCCTTAAAGTAATCCCGCCAATAAAACACATAGCTGGAGGCGAACTGGGAGGCCACGTGAGTCATGTACTTACTTACGAATGTAAGGCACATTGGGTGGAGCAAGAAAAGAGAAAACACACCATATTAATTCAACACCATGATAGGGCCTGTGGGTGCAACAGAGAGATTACACAAACTGTTCAGCAAACCAAGAGATAAAATGCATTTGGCTAAGAAAAACTTTTCAATATCTCAGTTACGTATTTTGAACACAGCCTGCCTCGCCTTCCAGTCCTATTAAGTAATTTACCAATACCAAATTTTTCTCTGTAGATGTGATATGAATTTATGGTTCAAGAGTTTTGTTTTGTTTTTAGTCTTGGAAGAAGACTTAAAAACATACCAATTCATTATATGATTTGTTTCCTGTAAAGAGTTTTAAAATGCGGACAAATCAAGTATCAGATTTGTCTATTTTATACTGAGATACTCCTTAATTAAAAGTTTAAATAATATTGCAATGCATTTAGAAACTGTCACTGGCTAAAGCCAACCTATGAATCATTAATATTACATTCTTATGGTCTCTGTTTCGAGTTTTAATGTTCAATGCTAGGTCAGTCTAGAAACTTAGTTGATGGGGTATGAAGGGGAAAGAATTAGATAAAGATGCATATGTAATGTTCAGGTATCAGGTGGAAGTAAAACAGTCTAAACAAGAAATATACATACACTCTGCAGCTGCTAACACTGTAGAGATCATCTGTAGTCTATAAGTCTGCTATTAAGATAAACAGAAAACCAGAGGCTGGTAGGAAATATTCTGAAGAAAGGAACTAGGGTGTGGACTTACCTGGCTCTTCTTTTAAACCAATTGCTTTTCCGCTTGAACACAAAGCTGTATTCATCACTCTGTCCATATGCAATCACAATACCCTCCAGTTCTTCCATTACGGTCTGGGCACATTTGGTCATCAGGTGGAGAGCACGGCTGTCATTAGGTTTTGCAAAGCTGTGCTTCTCAGCAAACCTTCGTAGGAGAAGGAGAAGAGGGAGTAGGGAATGGATGGAAGACAGCTTGTCATTAACAGTACAGATCACGGAGACTGTTCAAAGATAAAGCTACTGTACTAGGACTGTGACCCCAAACACTCCACTAGCCGCAACCTAACCCATTTCCTTAACTCCAGTTCTTGCCCTGACCAACTGATAAAAAGGGACATAATCGCGAAGCCTCGATTCCCCTTTCTGTGAAATGGGGATAAAGAGTATTTACCTCATCGGGTTGTCCTGAAGGTTAGGGAGAAGAAAACAAATGTAATTATGCCCGGCTCCTAGTAAGTGCTCAATAAACGTTAGTTACAATGATCCTTATTAAAAATGCAGCTCTTTTCAAAAATTAAATTCCTATCTTTTAAAAAAATTGATGCATAATAGATGTACATAGTTTCAGAGTAATTCCTTTCTTCTGTTACATTTCTTTCTCCCTTTTTTCTCTTTCTTAAATCCAGTCCATGTGGTCTGTGACTTATAATGAAAAATGGACAATAATGTAAAGTGTTGCCCATAGCAAGATTTACACAGACCTCTGAGCAGTGAGCATGAAACGATAGCTAGCTGCACCGGGGAGTGACTTTTTCCGCCGGCTCCTTGCTAACAGGTCTCTGCTCACTTAATGCGGGCACTACAAGCCGGCTCCTCACCAGAGGAGCACCCCTTCCCCACCCTCCCCACCCCGCAATTTACCCTGACCAGCCCCCGTTCAAGCACAGTGGTAGCCGACACAACACGGTGAAGCTCAGTGCCGCGCACTCATTGGCTGCCGCGTTACCCCGGTAACCGTGGGCCGGGTGAGGGGATTGCGACAGTAGGTGCGGAAGTCCCCGGAAGCGCGGGCGCACCACGCGGCCCCGAGCCGAGCTCGCTCACCGATGGAAATTCCTGCCGTCCAGTCGCACTACCACCCAGCAGTGGGGCAGGCAGGTGTCGTCAGCCTCGAACTCCCTGACATACTCGAATTTGCTTTTGGCCATGGTCGCCACCACCCTTAGGCACCGTCTCAGAATGACGGAAGCTGCAGCCGAGCAGTCGCAAACCTTAATGTTGCAAGCGGCCCACATTCCCCCCCGCGGAAAGGAAGGGACCGGGGAGCCCCGCCCCGGAAGTGTCTCTTCCCCTGCGTGGCCGCTCTAGGCGTAGGGAGGTCTGCATCCGTCTCGCCTCTCCTTGGAGCTCTTACTCCGCGCGGGGAGGACTGGCGGGTTTCCATTCTTCCCTTTGCCCTTCCCACGCTTGCTCTTCTTTCTCCTCCCGTCCTGCTGTACAAATCACTCGCAACGAAGCTTTAAAAAATTCTTTCTGACGAAGTTAGAACGTGTAACTGTAACTTTTTCCTTTTCCAAGTAGCATTTATTAATTCACTGTAGAAAATGTGGAATATACCGAAAATATAATTAAGAAAAGTGACATTTTATATGCCGTTTCCCCCCCGTGAAAGCATTGTGGGTGATTCCTTCCAGTCTCTTTTCTCTTGGTGCATGTGTGTTTACACAGGGAACACACAAAATTGGAATCATTCACCTATACAATTGTTATATTTTTTTCACTCAGCTTGAGTATTTTCCAATGTCATTGATTATTCCAAAGTGTGATTTTTAAAATAGAGTCAATATTCCAACGATGGGCATAATAAATTAACTTACTCAACTTTTACACCATTATATAATCAAAGACCCAGTTTCGATTTCTTGTTGCTGGTGGATAATATTAATAGTAACAACAAATCCCTAATATTGGTGTGCTGCTTTGTGATTTATAAAGCTCTTTCAAATTCATTACCTACTTACATTGTTTTTTCATCCTCAAGAAAAATATTCAAACAATATAAAATGATATGTGGTGACAAATCT
This sequence comes from Varecia variegata, assembly GCA_028533085.1. NCBI lineage: Eukaryota > Metazoa > Chordata > Mammalia > Primates > Lemuridae > Varecia > Varecia variegata. Next base: position 15,541,043 of record CM052447.1, read on the forward strand.
CTCCCTGACTCCTAACTTCATGTGCCTTAGGCAATTATTGTTACCAGTTTCTTGCATATTCATTCAGGATTCATATATCTACACCAGTATGTGTGTATATCTCCACAATAGTACCACAAATGGTAGTCATCACCTTTGATGCTCGCAATAACTTCGGAGGGAAGCATGGGAGGAATTGGTATCTCCACTTGACAAAGGGGATATCTGAGACTCAAAAAAGAAAAGTAATTTATATAAGGTCACATATGTGGCAGAGCCAGGACATAAATCCATGACATCCTCCATCCTTCCTTTCTTCCTGTTGCTTTGAAGTCAGCTTTCTGTAAGTTATCATTCCTCACCTTTTACTTCCACAGCCTCCTCTCTTGATTGACCAGGAGACAATCAAATCCTACCTCCTTTAGGAACCCTACATACATTAGGGTTCATTAGAATTTTTAAAAATTACTTAATATGAACTCACGATTTCTAAAATCAGTTCCGACCTCTGTCCATTGGGTAGAGATGAAATGACACCCCAGAAGCAATAAGCATCCAGATTTTGATTTCTAAATATCATTCCCCATTGAAAGAAACTCCTTGGAGAAAACAGCTGGCTCCACATTGTGGCAGTGAAATTTACAGTGACCTGGGACATCATGTTGTACCAGAAAGGAAGGAAATGCACAGACTAATGAGGACATGTCAAAGAGGTGAGCACTTGAAGGGGTTTCTGCTGGCCAAATTTGAGATAATTTGAGGATCGATAAGAATACACTGAACAAATAAACATCCACAAGTCCATGATACTCAATGAAAAAGGGGGAAAAACTCTGTTGCCTTCCAGGTGTACCATTGGAGATGACTGTTACACTAACTTCTTATTCTGAAAATTGGTTATTCAAGGGAAAGAATTAGGCATTTACCTTGCCTTTTTATGTGGGACTATAGTTCATCCCTATTTAATAAGGGAAAGCTCTTTATAAAAGAATGCTGGCTAGTTTTAAATGCAGAATCACAGACTTAGAAAGTCAGCTTTTTGTAAACATCTGTGAAAGCATTGATTCAAGCAAGGATCACTAATGGATGCTAAAACCAGTACTTATTAGATTTATGGGAAACAGGATATTCCCAAAATGTTATGAAATTGTCCCACAAATTATTTGCTAATTACAAAGAGAAAAATATACAGTTACAAAGGAGAGCTCTGTCACTACCTTAAGCTAGTCATCAAATTCAGTACAACTAATAGTGATATGACCTAAATCTATAGGAACTCCTGATGTGATGCAGCATGACAAAGACTTAACATTACCAGACTTGTACACTTGAAAATGGTTAAGATGGTAAATGTTATAAGTATTTTATCACAATTAAAAATAAATAAAAATCCTGCACACAACACGTATTTATGATCTAACTGGATATTGGCCTCTATTTTTTAAAATTTCTATTACTTAGAAAATCACTTGTCCACTGCAGGCTGACAGAAAGAAAAATAACTGCCTTTGATATGGAAGTCATATTTCAGTTTGTCTTCCCTGACGCTGACTCATTTCATTTGTGCTAAGAGCCACATTATGTAAATGAAATTCAGGGTGGAGGTGGGTAAGAGGAGAGAATGATTTGTCTCTAACATCTCCTTTCCCCTCTGAACTACTTTAATCTAATTTCTGGCTTGGAGTAATGTATATGCTTCCGGGAATGACTGCCTAGTTCTGTCATGGTTTCAAGTCAGATAGGAGCATTAGGACATACCAGGATATAAAAGGGTATGACATTTAGAACTATTATTCTAGAATAAATTTATGATTACAGGGTCTTGAAATTACTACATTTGTTCTGCATTTTTGAGACATAGGTCATTTTAAATTACCTATGGTAATTTACATAGGTCAGAGTGAATGGATTGTGTTTCCAAATAACCATTGATTGGACAGGCACGTTCAGTCAACTGCCCATTCTTTCTCTACTTAGCACAGGTTCCAGAAGTCATGAGGATGTGGTTGATGGAGGGCTTGGAGAAAGACATTAGGAGAACAGAAAGGGAAAATTAGATGTATGTTTCCTAGTCCACTCGACCTTGTTCCTACAAATCTACCCATTCATTGGCTAAGTATTTCTTGATTTCCTACTATGTACCATGTCCAAGGTGATACAACAGCAAACAAGACAGCCAGGGTGCCCGTCCAGTGGAGTTCCGGGTCAGTTCAGGAAGACAGACGTGGAACAGAATTTCACAGTTGTTGGAAGACAGTGTTAAGTGTTGTGAAGCAGGTTGGAGGCTCTGCCCTGATTAGGGGGTTGGGGGGATGGTCCGTGACATTTTCCCCGAGGAAGCAGTATTTAAATTGAGTCCAGATAATGAGGTCAAAAGACAGCTTGCTTCACAGATTCCTGGAATCTTTGAATTTTAATGTCGAATGAACATTTTGCCAAAACATTTCACTTGTATAAGATTTTGGAAGAGTACTCAGAGTAATGTGAGCTTCCATGTCATGGACCAGCCAATTGATAAACACCCACTGAGCACCTTCAATGAATGAGAACAATGACCTAGGTGCTATCTGGGAGGATACAATAAATAATAATACCTTCCAGGTGTTAAGAAACTTAGAGTTTCCAAACCATATTCTCATACATTATCTTTTTCCCCCCTCTCGATGCATCTGCAGGGCAAGTAGGATAATAATTTTCTCCATTTTATAAAAAAGGAAACAAGCTTTTAGGGGACTAGTTAAGTGATTTGCCCAATGTCCCGTAGCTTCCAGGACTAGGATTAGAACCTAGTCCTTTCAACACAAAGTCCAAGGTTCTCTCCACTCTACCACCTTGCCTTTCCATGCTTTTAAGGAATGAAGTAGATAGCTGCTGTCTTTGCCTGCCCAGCATACAGGTTTCTGACTTTGAGTCATGGCACCCCAACTGTCCTTTCCCTATCCTCAGGCCATGTGGTCCTGGGATAAGTCCATCTGACCTTTGCTCCAGGGTGAACACATGGCCAAGACCACTGCTGTGTCTTAGTGAATTAGAAAAAGGCCCCCTCTCCTGGCAGACACAGTCGTCTACCAGGATAAGGCTTGGTATGGCTTTGGCTGGATTTCAGTCCCTGCTTATCCTCTTTTGCAATGACCAACCTGCACAAATATTTGTGGTGGCCTTACTAATGACTGAGACCCGCCAGTCAGGTTCAGGGATCTGTATCTGACTTAAGTCAATAAGGCAGTCTGGCACTTTGCTAGAATAACTAGGAGAAAGAGGCTCTCTCTCCATTAGGATTGTTACATGTTGCCTTCAAGAGGGAAGAGACTGCCCAAGATTTAAGTCTACATAGAGGAAAGAAAATCTGAGATGGTGAAAAAAAAATTGTGATGACATTGAGCACCATGCCTGGAGCCAGCACTACTCCTGGACTCTTACAAGTTCCTGGAGGGCTGGGACTTTGCTTAAGATTTGTCAAAGTTGTATCCCCTGTGCCTAGCACAGTGACTGGCACATGGGAAGCAATTAATAAATATTTGTTGAATGATTGAGCCAATAATTTTCTTTTTGGTATCTGTAACTGTTTTTAGAAGTCTCAATTCATTGGAGGTATAAATAAAAAGTAACCTTAGTTTTTTCCAGTAACTGTCCTCACATGTTCTCCTTTCTTGCTGGTTAGCAATTCCCTTAAAGAACCTTGACCAGATCTCGCAACTTCCCAGTTAGAAAAATGTTCTAGTATTGGTATTCAAGAGTGGTTATGCGCACTGTGCACCCTCAGTGCACGCAACTTTCTCCCTCTCATTCCTATTCTTCTAGCAACTCATAGTGGGTAGGTGGTTGATGTAGCACAACCGGTTCCTGCTTCTTTCAGCAAGGCTTTCTTTTAAGGAGGTAGCTGTCCCCAAACTACTAGTGGCTTATTAGCGTCTCTTTGATCTTAGAAGTGGATTATTTCATATCTTATATTCTCAGCTTTGGGCCTTTGATATAAATTCAGAATAATAGGAAAAATCCCACTCACCATCTTGTTTATCAGGTTTGAGTTGGCTCAAAAGCAATTCATATAGACAGGATGAACTTGAAAGAGAATAGGATGACATTCCAGATAAATTCAGGGGTGTAATACGTGCAAGACGGATTGAGGGATATGTAGAGACCCAAAAAAGATGGAAAGCAAGGGAGGAGGAAAGCCATCAGAGACAACATCAGGCTTAAGGATATTAAGCACAGCTAAGGACTTAGGCCTTGATCTAGCTAATGGTGTTTTAGGAAAATTAATCTGGCTGTGGTGTGAAGGGTAAATGAGGGTGAAAAAAATCCAGCCACAGCTAGGCCAACTGAGAATTTATCTTGATATTTCAGATACGCATTGCTGATTAAAAGGAAAAGCTGGATGAAAAAATAAAAAAATAATTCGATGTCCACAAAATGGTTTGAGGTCCTAAATCACAAAGAGCTTCAATACTTTTTAGAAAAGGCAAGGTATTAAGACATCTTGAAATAATATAAAGATATTATTATTGATAAAGAGGCAGAGTCATGTTCAATGAAGTATAAATTCCACCACATAACTAGGAGTTATTTATAGGGCTGCATATTGAGTAGCCCATAATAATTTGTCCCTGAAGGGGCCATATGTTGGTAGAGAGATTGATACAGGCAGATATTTCAATTTAATTTTTTCCAGTGACTGAGCTGGTTTATTGAATAAAAGAATTTGAAATCTTCATGCCCATCTAAAAATGGAATCTGGAATGTGAACTGACTTTCTATTTGGTTTATAGTGTTACTCATTGTCATGCAATGGAAATTAAACACAGAAGAAAATCCAATAAGTAATTCATGAGTTATTTGCTTAGGAAGAATTATTTCCTAATCTGAGTTCAATGAGATCTTCTCTTTTATTTTAGCAATGGACAAAAAGGGTGCATGACAAATATTACTACTCACGCTTGGTTTTTATTACTCATTCTGGGTACTTGGAGAACAAAAGTGGTTCCTTGGACACTAATACACAGAATTTACCCTCTAAATATTTCTGGCATAGTTTTCCTCTGTTGCATAGTAGTTTCTGAAGAAACATTAAATTGGGAAGAGAATTCAAAGGATTTCAGAGACTGAACTATGTTATATCACTGACACTGCATGTGTCTACACCATTTAAGGAAATCTTTTTTGTCCATGATATTTTGTTTTTAAATATTACCACTTGAAAACACATTCTTAGGCAAAAATCTCAGCAACTCCTACCCTCTTGGATTTCAGTCATCATGGATACAATCCAAAGTTGTCTTCCTTTTGAAGTTACTATATTTGTAAAGTACAATTCTTTAATTATAGAAACTCAGGATGAGTAACTGCAATATAAATCATAACCTAAGTAGAGTTACTTTATCTGTATAAACATAACCAATATGTCTTCATTCTCTAACTATATTTAGGCTTTGTTTTATGCATCTGAAGTTGAACATCATCTTTTCCATTTCCACACTGAATTGTGGTCAGATTTGTCTTTATTTTGCCCATCAACCAGGCTTGACAATCTGGAATCATTGCTGGCTGTTCTCTACTCTTCTCCAATAGTAATGGCTAACACAGTGAGTGCTTATTAGGTACCAAATTCTGTGTTGAGCCCTTTGTATAGAATGTTTAATAGCCTCACAAAGGTTATTTTGAGTATATGCTGTTGTTATCCCCATTTTATAACTGGGAAAACAGTCTTACAGAGATTAAATGACTTACCCAAGGTCACACAGTTAATAAGTGGTAGAGCCAGAACAGGAAGGCAGAAATACTATACAAGAGCTTATGATCTTAACCAACCCTTCCACATTGCCCCCCAATCACATCATCATGTTGATCTATGGATTCATTTATCCATTCATTTGTTCATTGATTCATTCATTCCACAACCACTTCTTAAGCAACTATTTTAAATCAGAGACTGTAGAAGGTGCTAGGAATTGATTAAGACAAGGTCCGTGTCCTAATAGTGCAGGTAGTCAAACATATTCACAGAAAACTAAAGCATGATTTAAGTGTTTTATGAAAGTTATTTTTGTTCCTTTCCCATAAATTGTAATGCTTTTGGCTGCAAATAACTGGAAACTTCACTAAAGAAAGATTAAACACTATGGAAATTTACTTATATCATATAGGTAAGTTTATAGTTTGGCAATTTCAGGACCTCTTCAGTTTTGGACTGTGTTTCAGCAGTTCATCTTTATCCAACCATTGTGCCAATCACCTGCAGATTGTCAAAAATAATCCATTTTTCATCGTAGGTAACAATACGGTGTAGAAATGGTTTGCCTTTATGTCATGACAGCAAAGAAAGGCAAACTTCCAGACGATTTCTCTTCTGATCCTTGTTTATTTCATGCGATACCCATCTATCCAGTTTCTCTACCTTGCCCATTTGTTTCAAATGGTCCAATATTGTTGGAATAGTAACATCAAACCTTGCTGCTAATGCATGCGTAGGTTGAGATGGATTTGCTTCCACTACAGCTTTCAGCTCATCATTCTCCACCTTGGTCTCAGGTCACCCACACGGCTCCTTTTCAAGATCAAAATCACCAGAATGGAACTTCTCAAACCTTCCACATACTGTGCGTTCATTACCCATATCCTTCCCAAACACTTCATTGACATTTCAAGCTGTTTGTGTTGCATTGGTTCCACGATTAAACTCATATTAAAAAGTAACTAATTTTTGACTTATCCATGGTTTCACAAAAATTTCTCTAAAAAAACTCTGAAAGATAATCACAAGCCAAAACGTGTGTTTGAAAGAATGAGGATTTACCTTCACAATTAAAAAAAAAAAGTGTCAAAGTGAAATTTCAGAGATATCAACTGTCAAACTTAGTACTTAAGGAAATTGGACCTTCCATACTTAATAACCTAATATATGCCAGACTCCATGGCTGGCATTGCGGATTCAATGATGAGCAAAACATAAACAGTTCTGCCTTCAAAGACTTTACAGTCAAGTAGGAAGGGGAGTAGAATAATCACTTAAATAAATATATAATTATGAATTGTGGCAAGTGTTTTAAATGAAGCGATGAGTAGATAAAGGAGATTTGACCTGATTTTCAGAGTCAGAGGAAGCTTTTCTGAAGAAGTGCCAGATGATGTGCACTTTGAAAACTGAGCAGGAGGATGTAAGAAAACACAAGGGAAGGAACAGCATTCTGGGCATGATCAAAGGCCCTAGGAAGACAGAACAATGAGGCCAATGTGGCTGCAGCCCAAAGAGCTAGGGTTAGAGTGGTGAGGAATAGTAGTAGGTAGAGCCCAAGGTATTCACGGATTATAGGTTTTGGCAAGAATTTTATACCTTTGTCATGTGGTCAGCAGGGAACCACGGAGATCTAGGAGAACAGGGTGTGACAGTACTAGATTTGTGTTTTTGAAAGATCACTGGCAGCTGGAGTGTAGTAGGATGAAAAGCGTGAAAGGCGGAGAGACTATTTACAGGGCTAAAGCAATACCCAGGAGAAAGTTGATGGAAGCTTGGAAAAGAGTAATGGCAGTGGACACCCAAAGAAGTGGATGAATTTGGTGATTAATAGAAAGTTTAACTAACACAATAAAAGCAAAAAGTCAAAGCCATTTCCGAGGAAGATCAACTAACGAGGTTACTGAGAAGTTGCAAAATTTGCCCCATTCCCCCTTAGCAAAAACCTAAAGCCCCTGGTGATGCTCAGAGCCAATCGTGTATTGCGGCTGCGCAAAGCGCGTGCACAAGGCCCTGTTCCCCAGCTGGAGTGATAGGCTCACAACTTTATACCCGAAAGGTCACTGGCATGGAACCAGGCCGTTTCCAGGGCAACGCCATTGTCGGGGGCTCCGGGCGGGGGAGGGGTAACTAAGGACAACGGCCGGAAGAGAACTCCGGAAGACAGGAAGAGTCAGAGGGGAAAAATGGCCAACACGCGCCACAGCCCCTGCCACCGCGGGTGATTCGAAGGCTCCGCACGAGGCGAGAGCGGAGGGCGGGAGGGGCCGGAGAACGCACCTGTGATTGGCAGGCCGGTCCAGGGACGCTTGTGATTGGGCGAGGCTGAGACGGAGGGCTGCGTTTTGAACCGCGTAGGGTTCTGGGTAGCAAAGGCCTTAGAAGGGTCTTAACCGAAAGGGGGAGGGGGAAGGCCGCCAACAAACGGCTGAGCTCACAATCCCGGCTGGGACACAGGCCGGGGCGTCCCCCTCCCCCCATGGAGAGAGCCAGGCCAGAGCCGCGACCTCAGGCGCGCCAACTGCCACGGGTGACCCCGCCGCGTCCGCTACGTCCCGCTCCGCCCCCGCTGCCGGTCGAAGGCACCTCCTTTCGGGCAGCGACCGTCGAGCCACCTCAGTCGCCGCCCGCCCCGTGCGCGGCCGCCATTGCGACCCTGGCCTCGTCGTGCGGCGACGCCCCGGCGTCGGGCGTACAGCCCGTGGCACGGCGGCTGCTGCAGGTGAAGCCGGAACAGGTATTGTTGCTGCCGCCAGTGCCACCACTGCCTCAGGCCCGGGACGACAGCGCTGTTTCCTCGCCCGCGCAGGCGCGGCTAGTGTCGCTGAGGCCCGAGCTGCTGCTGCTGCCGCCACCGCCCGCATCCGAGGGCGCCCCCTGCAGGCCCGAGTTGTACCCGGTGCAGCCCCGGGAGCTGCACGTTAAGGTCGAGAAACAGGAGCCCGGTCCCGGCTCTGACCCGTCGGGAGTGGGGCCTCGGAGGGCCGTCGAAGCGGGCTCCAGAGTCTCCAGGGCGGCCAACGTGGAAGGCCCAGGGCCGGCCCTCGACAGCCGCCGCGGCGACGCGAAGAAGGGCAAGCTGGAGGCAGAGGAGATCATGAGGGACGCGGGGAAAGGCAGCGAAGGCAAAAGCTTGGCGACTGTCCGAGAAGAAATCATCAAAACGGAGGAGCCCGAGAGATTCCGCGAGGACTGCAGGCTAGGCACGGAGCCCGCGTCCAATGGCCTGGTTCATGGCAGCAAGGAGGTCATCTTGGCCCAGCCGTCCAGCGCCTTTGGGCCACACCAGCAAGACCTCAGGATCCCTTTGACTCTCCACACCGTACCCCCGGGGGCCCGGATCCAATTTCAGGGACCTCCACCTTCAGAGCTGATAAGATTGACCAAGGTCCCCCTGACACCAGTGCCTATTAAAATGCAATCCTTACTGGAGCCTTCTGTAAAAATTGAAACCAAAGATGTCCCACTGACCGTGCTTCCCTCAGACGCAGGTATTAGACAGCAGGGATATCTGGTTTTCAAAACTTCGTCTATGTTGCCCCATAGCTGACATGTCAGCAGTTCAGAAGCCTAAACTAGAAAAATAAAATCATGGAACTGATTCTTTTCAGGGCAAAGTCTGCACAGGTATCACTTCTGATTGACTTGTACATATACCAGTAAAATACACTAACATGTTCAAGATTACCAAACATTTTTTAAAAATCTATATTTTAAGTCCCACTAAATGATGAGATTTAGATATGACTAATTTGTATACACAAAAATAGAAATATTCTTGCAAGACAACACAAAGCCTTAAGTTTATATGCTACAAATAATCAAGATTAAAAATATCGTATTAGAGTAGCTCAATACTTTTACATGTATCAAGAAATAGAAGAAACAATGGTGTTTAATGAAAAAAGTTATAATTAAACGGGAAGGTTTATACCAGTTATAGAGGTCATCTTTAAAAATGCTAGGAGAAAATAATACATGATTAAATGTAACACTTTAATATTTCTTCTAAAAACTAAGGACCTAGAAAATATTGAAAATGAAAATATTGTAGAATAAGTTAGAAAAATTGTTTTAAAAGAAATAACTATAGTTACATCAGTAACAACTACAATATATATGCTAAATGTATGGTTAGCAAATTCTTATTTTAAGATTTAGTTCAGACAGAATACTGCCAATGAATGTCTTGGAAAGTCATACTAATATTTTGTTTCATATTTTCATTAATTTTATTGTTTTTGTTCTTATTTTCTTTACTGACTCATTCTCTCCAGTCTGCCCCCTTGCTTTTATCTTTGGTAGTTTTAGACTTTGTTTTCATTTTCTAAAAGAAGGAAATAGCTTTCTTTATATTACATATTTTTCATCCTTAGCATTTTAAAAAAAAATTTTTAAATCTTTTAGGATTATTAAGTAATCCTAAAAGAAGCAATATAAGAACGTTATAGACAGCTATTTTTGATGACTCATGTAAGCAATGTGAATTTAGCCAGTTCCTTTATTAATTTCATCTGGCTCTGTGACTTTCAAAAAGCCACTTTTATTATTTTTCTCTTATTTTTCTCCCAGGACATGGAACTAGTGTTGATGACTTACCTTGGTAGGAGCTTCACCTTCACAGTGAAATACAACCAATATAGTATCATTAATATAATATTATAAATACTTTTGCTTGGAAGGACACATCATCACCATGTAAATGAGTTCCTTTAAACATTTAGGGAACACTTACCTAGTGCTAGGATTATAGTCATGAATAAATCATAGTTCCTGCCCCCTAATGATAGAATATTTTTAGTAGGAAATAAACTATTAATAAATGTTAATTATTGTTATATTAATAAAGCTCAAAGAAGTAATAAGCCAGCAATTTACTGTGTATTCAACATTATAACTTCCATAATATATTCAATAATATTATTCTGTTTGAGGAAAAGGAGTCATTCTAAACTACAGTTTAGAATGCTGAGTTCAGGGGTTATAAGGAATTCTGGAATATTGGCAGTTCTTTGGCTATCGTGAAGTGTATATTTTCTCCAGATATTTAAAAAATAAGTATAGATGGAGATGCACTTCACTTTAAAATTGTGTGTGTGTGTGGCACATTAATTTAGTCTCTTAATTTTTGTCATGTAGGAATACCAGATACTCCCTTCAGTAAGGACAGAAATGGTCATGTGAAGCGACCCATGAATGCATTTATGGTTTGGGCAAGGATCCACCGGCCAGCACTAGCCAAAGCTAACCCAGCAGCCAACAATGCAGAAATCAGTGTCCAGCTCGGGTTAGAGTGGAACAAACTTAGTGAAGAACAAAAGAAACCCTATTATGATGAAGCACAAAAGATTAAAGAAAAGCACAGAGAGGAATTTCCTGGTAATCAAATGAAATGAACAAAGCCTTTTTTAAATTTCTTTTAAATTTATTTAGATAAAGATTAGGTTAGGTTGAGATGGAAAGACAAAAATGTGTGATTTTTTTTCTAATCTAATATGTGCAATAAAGAAAATAATGACTAATACTATAGTAATGATTGAAATGATATTGGGCATAAGTTTCCTTAAGTAGAACCAAGTAAGGGGATATCTGGTCTCATATTTACCAACTAATAAAAACCAGGGGACATACAGTTTTATTGTGATTTTGATTAAATATATAGAAATAGAAATTTAATGAAGGTAAATCTTCAGAGTTCTAGGCTATAATTTTACATATACTAGAAGTGTTAAAATCATAGCAACAGAAAAAGATATGAATTATACACTTAAAGATAATGAAAATCAAGGATTAACACCATGCTCCATTTTAATATTACACAGTGGTCAGAACATAGTCTTGCCTTCTGATTGATAGATTTATCCCCATTATAATATAGTATAAAATGAGTCTTGTTTCCTCTCCAGCAGTGAAGACATTGAGATTAAGCTTGGGAAAATGCACAGAACTTGGCCGACTTGATTGTGCATGGTGGGGAAAAATTTTTTTTTCTGCAGTATGAGCAGAGAGGTTCTAGGAGGGAAGATCAGAGGCAGCATCTACAGGGAACCAGTGATTCTTCCAGTTAGTTATACAGTGGCTACAATTGCCCTAACTCCACCATTCTGACTTTGGAAGGAAATTGAGTTGTTTGTGGACTTGGAGCTTGCCAAGTCTAGGAGAGTGACTCTTCCTGAACTAGGCATAAAAATAGTGACTGGTCATTAGTGATTATCACATTGTAAGATATAAACAATTGTGCCTTATAGAAAGTGAGGAAACAGGAGGAGATGAATAATGTCTTAGTGGGGCATTGCTTTATAGGTAGAGGAAAGGCTTTGGGATTCAAGTTCAATGGCTTTGATGTTGATTCTACAACAGATTCAGTTATGTGTCATTGGAGGTAAGACATTTGATCTTCCTTTCAGTTATGGGTTAAAACACTGGCCACAAGTTAGGAGCTATATGGATTTGTATGTTAAAATACACAGTGGAGTCATTCACAGAAATAGTATCATAGAGCTGCAAAAGATACTTTAGACCATAACTTATTTTCTAAAAAACTTTGAAGTGCTTTGCATTTTTAGTGTGAAAAGAACTATTTAAAGGTTTAATAGGGTCTATACATTTATATTAAAAGTAGTTTATCTTCTTCTATAGGTTGGGTTTATCAGCCTCGTCCAGGGAAGCGAAAACGCTTTCCTCTAAGTGTTTCCAATGTATTTTCTGGTACCACACAGAATATCATCTCTACAAATCCTACAACAATTTATCCTTATCGCTCACCTACCTACTCTGTGGTAATTCCCAGCCTACAGAACACCATCACTCATCCAGTTGGTGAGTTGGTTTTATTGTAGATTATTATTATTTTTTCATAACTGCATGAAAATTTACCTTTTAAGTTGAAATTTTCTTTCTATTAGACTTAAGAATTTGAAACAATAATATTAAGGTAAAAAATCAAGATGAGAGATAGTGAGGACATTAAATAGGAAAAGGAAGAATTTAGTAGACATCAAAGCAGTTGGTTTGCCAGAGTAGCAAATAATCCATGTCTAAAACCTCAGACCTTTTAAGCAAATCAGGATGAGCCCATAGATTAGACAGATAATGCAGGAAATGACTGAGGTAATTCAATAGGAAATAGGAGTGTCTTTTTACTATCAACATAAAAGAATGCCTTGCTAATGGAGTATGAGGCATCCTGTCCTGGAACTTAGTAATGATACTGATCTGTTAAGACCATTCTCTCACTGCTCTAGAAAAGCAATGGAAGTAATCTATTTTCTACCAAATGTTTGTTTGATTCATTGTATTGTCTCTCTCTAAATTTCTCCTCCATTATCAATTCTTTACGACATTCCTGTTCATCAATTTTGAGAAAAAAAATTGAGAATCTAGTATCTTAAAAACTTGTTATAGAGCTATCCATCATTTTACAAGAACATATGATAACCATTTTTCAGAAGGAGCTTTATGCATTTGTTACTTGTTATCCCTGGTCTTAAACTATTAGAACAAAACTATTTAAAACTACTGTTCTTTCCAATTTCTACCTGCTCAGATCCTTCTGGTAATAAAGCCACCCCAATGAGCTGAGAGGTTTAGATATTTTGCAAATTGACTTCTTAGAATCTTATGCATTTTCAGTATTTTTTATGTATCATTTTAGCAATCAATAGCAATAAAGCCACACTTGAGATGTCTAGGCTAAAGAGAAAGATGTGGAAAGCTGATCCTATGGTCCTGTTCTTTCCCAGCAGTCAGGCACTCTCACCTTTCACTGTTTGAAAAAAAAAAAAAGGAAAAAAAAAAAAAGAACAAATTATAGCACAAATCCCTTGGAGGATCATGGTTTTAATCTCTTATCATCTGAAGATGTTAATTTTTATACCTTCCTGTGTTTTTTTTTTTTTTTTTTTTTTTTTTTTCCGAGACAGAGTCTCACTCTGTTGCCCAGGCTAGAGTGCTGTGGCGTCAGCCTAGCTCACGGCAACCTCAAACTCCTGGTCTCAAGCAATCCTCCTGCCTCAAGCCTCCCGAGTAGCTGGGACTACAGGCATGCGCCACCATGCCCGGCTAATTTTTTTTTCTATATATATTTTTAGTTGTCCATATAATTTCTTTTTATTTTTTAGTAGCAACGAGGTCTCGCTGTTGCTCAGGCTGGTCTCGAACTCCTAACCTTGAGCGATCCTCCCGCCTCGGCCTCCCAGAGTGCTAGGATTACAGGCGTGAGCCACCACTCCCAGCCCTGTTATTTCTTTCAATTAATATTATGTTCTAAATATAAAGTTATGATAATTTTGTTTTTCAAACATGTTTGCTTTGTTCCCATGGAAGAAAGATATCAAGGTAGAGAGGTATGATTTTCTCTTACAGAAACAATTTGCTCTCTTTTTTCTAGCAAGCTTTGTGCATTAATATGATACTGTATAGATTTCACCACCCTTTCAGGTGTAGAAAATACACTCACCAAGCTAGAGTTCTCAAGGTCACCACGTTCAATAGCTGGAAGTTACATTGATTTTCCAAAAATCTCTGGTAGGGGCCATTGGTGTCTACTTTAATATTTTCTCAATTCTACCCTTGAGTTTCTCTACAATTGTTAGGTGAATGCCACCTAAGATCTATTCATATTTGTTTTGTCAATTTGGATTAGAATGTTCTTTGAACTTACCGTTGTACTGTAGTTGATCTAATATTCTTAACCTATCTGCTTTGAAAATTAATTAGGGTTCAGAAATCTTAAGATCTTCTTTAGTATGAAGGGATTTATTGAGTCTCTCTGTTTTCAGTTGCCTTTTATACTGTAATGACTAAATTCCATTGATTATCTTTTTTCTGTTAAAGTATTTAGTGTCAGTTAGTGTTTGGCTGTGAGGCCTCTCAGATGTGGCTCCTTCAGTTTTCCTTTGGAGTGCCTAATTTTTATTTGCATCTGATTTACCACACTTGGGCTGATTTGTGACATTTGGACAAGATTTTGATGGGTTTTCTTTGATTTGGCCAGTGAGCGATAGCAACTTTCCGATTTTGAGGCATATTTATTTTCAATTTTATTTCATTTTACTGTGTATTCTAGTCAACCTGTTTGTTCTAATAATCAGTCATTTGTCCTATACCAAATCTTCCCAGCACATTTTTAACCCATTAAGATATGCAGTCAATCTTTTTGAAATCTGGCAGTGTAATTTGGTATTCTCCCGTTTCAGTGAATATTTCTGAGTAACATTCCAGTGCTACATTTGCATGCCTGCCTACCTGCTGCCTCTACTACCTAATATTTATTAAGTACATATTATGAGCCAACCTCTACTAGGAACAAAATATAAAAATGTTTTTATTGTCTCTGCCATCTAAGAGTTCAGAAGGTACTTGTAGAAATGATAGATACAAATACGACTGCTTTTACTATTTCTTTGATAGAATCTATAGTACCTTTCTTGGCTGGCATTATTTTTATGCCCAGTACGTTATGTTTACTCTGTCTCTCATATTTGATAACATATCCAGGTTTTCTTCTGTTTCTAGTTTCTGAAAGTGCTTATAGGATGATAGTCCATAATTCTCTTTAGATATCTTTGACCACATCTTTGATGCCATTTATACCACTATCCCCATTTTATATTAGTGTTCAAATTCATGTAAAGGCTTTTGGAACTTTTGTAAGAGCTATGTTTATTTTAGCCAGCCTTTAAATGTCACTTTGTACATACATGAATTTTCTGGTTCAATTATTTTGTTGTCCTACATTTTATCTCTCAAGCCTGAAATTGGTTTTCCTTATTATATCTTAATTCAGTTGACATCGTTCACTTTTCTGTAAATTTTCTATAAATTTTTAGTTCAAAAAATATTTACTACTATTTTAACTTTTTGGTAGTAGACATGCCATTTTAGTTTATCCACCTCTTCTTGCTTAAAACAAAACAAAACAAAAACTTCCATGATTCTGATACTGTTATAATCCAAAAAGCTGGTCTTCTTGTTCCTGCCTTGGGTCCATTTCGGCAGAGTGTTATGTCCATAAGAAACTTAAATCTAGCTTAAAAATTCCTTGGAAAGTGATGTAGCTCTTCATTGTAAGTTTTCTTGAGGAGGCAGGGACAGAGTCATCGCATGGTTCAACACACAGTAAATCTTCTTAGGGCTCCTCATTACTGTTGTCTCTGCCCAGAGCCCTACTTTTCTTAGCAATTGCCTAACTATTCTTCCCAATTCTCCACTCCCCATCTGTCTCTCTGTTTCTTGCTCTTTTCCCTTTCCTTTCTCTCTCCCCAGCCACATGCTGGTCTTCCTGTCTTTATTACTTCTATAATGTTTTTTCTTCTAGAAAAATTTGGTCTGTCCTCAGTTTCTGCCATTCCCTGCTCCTTCACTGTTCATCCCAGCCACACAGTAAAAGCCTGGTTGCACCCTTCATCCATTCAGCACGTGTAATGGATTCTTCCTCTTTGGGAGGAGATGGTGAGAGTTATACAGGAATTGTTTAAAACTATTTATAATTTTTTTTCTTTTGTCCTTATCATACTATATTATGGTTCTAAAATTCTGCTCTTTACCTCATGTAATGGTTAGATAATGCTAGCTGCTTTAACAATTCTAAAATATAATGGTTTAAACACAATTAAAGCTTATTTTTTATCCATGTAAAGTCCAAAATGGGTGTTTCTGGTTGGTAGATGGCTCTCTTCCAAAAGGTGATTTATGAATCCAGGCTTCTTCTACTCCATAGCTTTGCTATCTTTTATATGTGGCATCCAAGGCCACTTTACTGGTTGCATGGACCTGCAAAAGAGGAAAGAGCATGGAGGATCATAGGTGTCTTGCATGTATCAGTCTCAGTCGCAGAAGTGATACATATTGCTTCCACTTGTATTTTGTTGGGTAGCCCTTAGCCACATGGCCACTCCTAACTGCAAGGAAGGCTGGGAAATGTAATCTAGCTGTGTGCTAGAAGTAGAGAAAACAGGTGTCTGACTAGTTTCTACCATCCCTTATCTACAGTTTGATACATTAGAACTTTGCTGTTTTCACAAGTCTTCCCTATTCACTGACACTTTATCAGAGGTAACTGGATGTTGCAGACTTTAACCGCCTGTTTAGCAACCTGAATTTTGACATTTAGGACATCTTCATTATACTTCCATATAATTCTCTCTGTCTCTATTTTTTTTGCAAGATAAATATTATAGAAGATCTATGTATCTAATTTTTTTTAAACCTCAGACCAAAACAGTGCCAGGCACATATTAGTTGCTTAATGAATATTTGGTGAATTATATTAATGCATGCTTACCACCCTGTGCCTAAGTGCCACCTCTTCTTTTGTAGGAAAATCTTTGGTAGAAAAGAGTATTTGGTAAAAGATTTGTCCCTTCCTTCTTCAGTAGCTGAATCCTTATCAGTGGTTCGGTGTGGCTCTTGTAATTTATTTTTCCTTTGCCTAGGAAGATTATACTTCTTTACTGAGGACAAAAGAGCTCCTCATACTGGGTATAGGAAAAACAAATCTGCATCAGAGGTAGATTTTTGCAGCAAATGCCTTGAGTACAGTGACAATCTCAGTAATAAAATTTTGACAGATTTTCCTAGTCAGCCTGGCTTCATAGTCATTTAGAGGAGGTTTATAGCTCCTTATGGCAGACCAGTGGTAGAAGTACTATCTGCTATAGGCTCATTTGTTAGTTCATTCTTTCATCCATTCATACTTTTCTTAACTATTTTTATTAACCAGATTCTGTGCTAGATACTGGGATATGAACAGGAATTGAGAGTTCCTGCTCTCAAGCTCCCAATTTGGTGATTGTGGTGGGGGTGGCATACGTGCAAACAATTACAAAGATTTACGCTATTTCATGATAAGTGATAGATTTACAAGATTTTCAGGGAACATGTAGAAGGGAAATTACCTTGTGCTTGATGAATCAGGAAAGGCCAGACGAGGGCCTGTGCCTTACAGGTGGGAGGGATAGTCCATGTAACCTCATCAACTGAGAAGGGACAGCTTTATTTTACACCCCATTCCTCTACTTCACTGGGTCAGAGGCCATCTTGAAACAGAGGGATATGGCCCTTAGTTCCCTACTTCCAGCTTTAGGAGGGCCATTATCTGCCTTATCTGGAGAGATGGAAGGAGAGAGAGATCTTACATGGATAAGGCTGAAAGAAGACCCACATTTCTCTCAGCCTCTGACAGAGACATTTCTAACCACACAGTTTGTTCTTGGACTGCATCTTTCTTTCTTTTTTTTTTGAGACAGGGTCTTGCTCTGTCACCCAGGCTGGAGTGCAGTGGCACAATCATAGCTCACCGCAGCCTTGAACTCCTGGGCTCAAGTGATCCCTCCACCCCAGCCTCCCCATTAGCTGGGACTACACGCATCCACCAGCATGCCTAGCTAATGTTTCTTATTTTTTGTAGAGATGGGGTCTCACTGTGTTGCCTAGGCTGATCTCAAACTCTTGGCCTCAAGTGATCCTCCCTCCTCAGCCTCCCAAAGTGCTGGGATTACAGGCATAAGCCTCTGCACCCAGCCTGCATCTTCTTTATTAACAGACGCCTAACAGAATAGACTGGATCATGACTCTATTGCTACAGCATCTATCTGTATTTCTTCAGGACAGTTTAGTTAAATTTAGGCTAGGTATGTCATTTGGATAGCTCAGTAACTCAATCAGCAGTCCTGTCTTCTTCAGGAATAGAAAGATAAAACCCAAATTGTTTCACCTACCTTTAAAAATTCTGTCCTCTCCGCCATGCCATGCTGCAATAGTACTCCTTCCATATCTGTCACAAATGGTTGGTCTGTGGCAAGTCCTAGTGTCACTTGGAAATTTCCTTCTGTAGTCACATTGAATACAATAGAATGACACAATTTTGTTAGTTGTTTCCTTAAGTTTTTTCTAACTAAAAAATTAAATGTCATTTATAATTTAGTTTAATATAGAGAAGTTTACAAAATAAAAGAAAAATGACCTATACTACTACTCTGGCACCCCTATTAATATTAAATATAAAATTAATATATTTAGATAAGTAGAAAATTCAAATAGTAGGCATTAAATGAAATTCTAGCTTTTCCTACTGCCCTATACCCTCCCTCTCCTAGATGACAGGTCCTTAAAGGTAACTACTGTCAGTAGTTTCATGTTATAGTTTTAGAAACACATATATATGCATACCAGCATTTGTATGCATTCATTCTTTCAAATTATCGATCAATAATTTTATTCATTTATTTATTTATCCAAAATATATTTGTTGAGAGCCTATTCTGTGTCAAGCAGAATGTTGTATGCCCTGGAATACAGCCATGAACAAAACAGAAAAGGTCTCTCTTCTCATGGCACTTACAGTCTAGTTGGGAAATAGAGACAAATAATGTAAATAAATAAGGAAAGAAGATAAATTTAGTTTGTTCAAAATGTTGTAAAGGAAATAGAGTGGTTTGATATGATGATGCTATTAAGTACCGGGGCTAATGAAGGCCTCTGCTTGTACAGTGACTCAATTAATTCTTGACTTATGTTATTTTTATTTCTAAAGGTGAAGCCCCACCTGCCATCCAGTTGCCCACACCTGCAGTCCAGCGCCCAAGCCCCATCACACTTTTCCAGCCCAGCGTCTCCAGTACTGGCCAGGTGGCTGTCCAGGCTCCCAGTCTGCCCCTCCGCCCAGCACTCCCACCCCAGCGTTTTGCTGGGCCTTCCCAAACGGACACTCATCGGCTGCATTCTGGAGCCAGTCACTCTGTGAAGAGACCAACCCCTGTCTCCCTGGAGAGCACCAACAGGATTCCAACCAGTGCAAGTACTGCCCATGCCAGATTTGCAACCTCGACCATCCAGCCTCCCAAGGAGTATTCCAGCGTTTCCACTTGTCCCAGAAGTGCTCCAATCCCCCAGGCTCCTCCCCTTCCACACTCGCATGTCTACCAGCCTCCTCCCCTCGGCCATCCAGCCACTCTGTTTGGGACACCACCGAGATTCTCTTTTCATCACCCTTACTTCCTACCTGGACCTCACTACTTCCCATCAAGGTAAGTGAAAAATTTTTTTCCTTTCTTCTAAAAATACAGCTAATGAATTTTTACCTCTGAAGGCATCAATTTTTTACTGAAAAGGGGTCTTCCTCAATTCTGCTTGGATTCTAATTTAGAGGCTGAACAGGAGCCAAGCAGTTAAGATAATAGATGAAGGGGGGACCAGATCACGACTGGGGGAGCTGGAAAGAGTGCATGCCCTATCTAACTCAACTTTAGGCAACTCTTGCCACATGAGAATATAGGCTCTGATGTTGTCAGATATTATTTTTCATGCAAAGCAACCATAAGGGACCTAAGATCACTTAGTTGCATCCCCTTATCATGTAGAACTGTGCTTCTCAAACTTTAAAGTGTATATAAATCATGTGGTATCTTGTTAAAAATGCAGATTCTGATTTATTAGGTCTGGCGTATAGTAGTATCCTATTCTGGGGGATAGTACACCTGATATTCTGCATTTCTAACAAGCTCCCAACTGATTGCCAATTCTGCTGATTTATGGACCACACTTTGAATAGCAATGGTATAGAGGAGGGCACTTGGTCTAAAGAGAGGTTAAATGACTAGTTTAAAGTTACACACTCTCTTAGCGCCCTTTTTACCAAACCAGAAAATTTCCCATGTAAATTACCAATAAAGGGATTGATTTTCTTAGGGAAATATCTTAGGAAAACAAATTTGTAACTTTTCATTTTGGAGTGATAGAATTTAACTCTTTTGTAAGTATTCTGATAGAGTGGTATTAGCCTCTACTTTTCAATTACTATTAAACGCTTAGACAAAGATGGTTCCTGTTGAGATTGAAATGTTGTATCTAACACCAATCTTCTATTGTTACTTAGAAAGTAAATAAATTACCCACTAGGGCATACCTACTTATCAAAGGAAACAACTTTTTTTCTTTTTTTAAATTTTTTATTGATACATAATAATTGTACATATTCATGGAGTACATGTTATATTTTGATATAAGCATATAAGGTATAAAGATCAAATCAGGGTAATTGGGACATGATTCACCTGAAACATTTACCATTGCTTTATGTTGGCAACATTTGAAAACTTCTAGCTATTTTGAAATATAGTAAATGATTGTTAACTATAGTTGCCCTATTGCACTATTGAACACTAGAACTTTTTCAAAGGAAACAACTTTTGAGGTATATATTGTGTTGCTTCAATTCATAATGGGATTGCTTCCTTTCAAGTCCTAGGATCAAGTGGAACTGGGGGATTAGATCAGGCGAAGGGGAGATTTTGCTACCTAGGGTTTATTTTGTTTTGTTTTTTCCTGTAGACTCTACACTTTTTATCTTTTGCAGCTTTCAGAAATATTTTTAGTTCAAGGGATCAAACTTGAAGAGTCTCCTAAGGCTGGGGGTTGATGATCTCTTCTCACTGCTATCTGTCAGGATCTAGGATTGTATGGGAGTTTTGGAGAATTTTCCTAGCTATAGGAAGAGTATTGAGAATATAGATGGTATTTAATAAATGAGTAGATTTGGGAACACTTAGCCCTACTTAGAACCTTCAGGTCAATAACTAAAATTGTAGAAATTTAATCTGTTACATAATTAATTTTGTAATACAGGAAAGTCTTGGACAGTATTTGCTCACAGGAAAGGAGAAAAAATGTCAAAATGGGCTGTGTTCCACAGTCTTACTCTAGCTGTTATTGGTTTTTTGTTTGTTCTATTTTCTTCTTTTTAGTATTTTGAGAGCTAGGCATTTTTACTTGGAATTCTCACAACAATTTTATGGCTTGAGTATAATACTTCCCTACTTTTTCAGATAAATAAATTGATCATATGTTAAATAACTTCAGCAAGGTTACACAATGGCAGAGCCAATAGTCAAAGCTTTGTGTGATTTTGAATTCTATTTTTTTTTTACTATATCAGTAAGACTTCTTAATATAATGGCTCCTCTTGATTGGCAGCTGTTAGTTGCTAGCAGAGAATCATATGGAAAATATGTACTTTTGAATGGAAAACTCATGTAGTCAAGTGGACTTTGGGGCAGGCAATGCTTCCTTACATATGAAATAGGAAGTCTGTCTTTCTCACTCATGACAAGGTTTCTAGGATTTGGCTGTTAATGTACAAATCATCTGACACCTTAAGGAACATTTTCAAAGGAAGCTCTTGAAAGTACGTTCTTAGAAGACAGAAACTATACCTTTTTCTTTAATACTGCTATTGCTAATTAATAATAATGCTATTGAAAGAACCAGATGAAATGCATAAGTAATATTATACTGACTTTTAATTCTTTTAAGAATGTCAAAGCAGTATGTCAACTATAAACAGTAAGCTATTTTGTTTTCCAAAATAGAAGAGCAGTCTTATAAATTATAATATTTTTCATTTGTTTTTCTGATTTCTACCTGTATGTGTCTGATAATTTTCCCAAGGAAATGGATAATATAATTATTTATGCTTATCTAGATAGTGTATTTCAGTAAAATTTAGCCTGGCTAAATGAGAAAATTGATTCTGAATTTTTCTATTCTTCCAGCTGATAATGGAATCTTGTATAAAGAATATTTCTTTCCTAATCTACTCCATATATATGTTGAATTATCCAACTATTTCAATACCATAATTGTAATGGACATTTGAGGTATATATAAATATTTTGTGTGTGGATATATATATATTTACGTTTATTTATTTTTAAAAATTGTATTTGCCGAACAGTCCATTTTGCCCTGTGTTTGTACAGTAAAAACCAAGTAGTTTAGGTGGCTTAATCAAGGAGTCATTTTATAAAAAGATGGACACTCAGAAGTGCTGATCCCTCTCTCTGAAGGCTAACATCTTATTCCTGCCTTCAGATCTTAACCATCTTCATAATGTGTTTATTGAAACACTGTCTTTCTATGTACTACATTAATTCCCTAGACTAATTCTTCTTTTCTCCCCACCCCTTCTTTTTCCTTCTTCTTGACATATATTTTGACTTTCACATTCCAAGAAGTTATGTGGGATCTTCACTTTCTTGACCACTGAATAAAGAAAAAAGTTTAAAAATCTATTGCAATTAGGGATATAGAAAGGATATGAAAAATAAATGAGGATTTATTAGCTTGAAATATATAGAAAATACACTTAGATATATCTGGTAGGGAAGGTAAGCTCAAAGAATTCCTGGATATGTAGGAATAAATGGCATCTTGTAAAATTTTAGGCAAATGGATCAAAGCTTAAAAGCAATTCTTCTTAACCTTTGGGTCACAGACCCATTTAGGAATTTGAATGAAGTTATGGACTCTTCTCATAATAATGCATATCTATATACATATCCAAACTTTTGCCTAAACTTTTATGGGGAAGGGAAACTTATAGTCCCAAAACATGATAGACTTTAGTTAACATAGAATACCTGCTGCTGCAACTACCAAGAAATGTTGAGTTTAAATATGAACAATTTAATACCTACCTGAATACTCCAGAAAGGAAAATAAATCCCCAGATGCCAAAATGACCAACAAGCTGAAAACTAGTTATGGTGGTCTTGGAGATGGTTTTCAGATTCAGAATTAGTCTCAGTGGTTATAAACTTAGGTTTTAAGCCCAGCATGGTGGCACACGCCTATAGTACCAGCTACTCTGGAGCCTGAGGCAGAGTTTGAAACCAGCCTGGGCAGCAAATCAAGACACTGTCTCTCTAAAAACAAACAACAAAATGCCTGAACTTGGGTTTTAATACCTGTGTAAGGAGAAGAGATATGAGGTCTTGGCCATGCTCAAGGTGGAGAGTGAAACTAAAACCTCTCCATAAAGCCGGGACCCTGAAAGGGGTTTTTAACCTTGTTAAAGGGACAGAAAATCTTTGTCACTGACCCAGGTAAAACACAAAGAGAAACTTGTTGTTACCCAGGGCTCTATGTGATTTCCATTAGAAATCAAAATTCCAAGGTGAATTACACACTAGTTCAGAATCTAAAATCACACTATCCACTTGATGCAGACATTTCCAAGCTGAGAAATTAGCATACAACATTAATTACCTGGGGAACCTGGTCTAGAGGAACACTTCTATCATCCAGGAGGCCACTTAGGATTTCCAAAGTGGGGGTAGGGAGGAATGGTCATTAAAGCTTTAAAAAATAACATAAAATGAGGAAATGATTAAGAACAAGAGTCTGTAGATGCTACAAATGAGGATTAACATCCCAAGAATTTGAGGTAATTGAAAATCAGGAAGAGACTAAAAATCAGTATTTCAAATAATTAAAGAGGACTTCTGTTCCAGACAAAAGGCAGTAATAGGGACTAGATTCACCTCTCATCTGAAACAATCAGAAAACCAGACAATATATATGAAAATATGATTTTCAAGACGCTGGACGTCAGGCAATGAAGGACAGAGACCCCTGAGCGATGGGAAGCTAATGAGGTGAGCCCTACAATTCTCAGCGTACCGGCCTGGAAACCACTGTGCAGGAAGGAGAAATACAAGAATACCCTGGTGGAATTTCTGAGTTGAGACAGAGCTGAAAGTCCAGTGAGACCAAATTTGCTAGACTTCTCAGGATAAGATTATCAGAGAGAAGAGAGCTGTACACAGATGGAACTCCAGATACTGATGTAGGGTCTCTCTTGAGTATTCAGTGAAGTACTGATTACTGCATGTTTTTGAGGAAACTACCCAAAGCTGGTGAAAGAACCACCTGAAAGGATTAGTGAAAACAGTGCCTGGCACTCACACAGTGCTGGGAATAGTCCCACCAACCAGATTGGAAAACGTTTCATGGAGTATTGAGTCCTCAAAAGGGTCTTGCTTCAATTCAGATAGCCCTAGACCAAATGTTGCTATGGTCTCATCTAAGAATTCTTAAAAGCAAGACCTAAAAGGATCAAACTGTTTTCAAGTAACTGCATCCCAGAACAAAACTCTATGAATATAAATAGAATCAAATGTTTAAAAAGATAAGTGAGAAGAAGTTCCATTTCTGGCATGACAGCTTGAGGAGCTCCACGGACCCACTCTCTAGCAAACAAGTGTAACTGGTGAAAACTATTTTATAAAACCTACCATTAAAGTCTCTGGAAATTGTCTTAAAGGGCATATAGCAAATGAAGAAACATTTATGCAAGAAGATGTCCTAAAACTTAAGAACAGCGGGAGTCTTTGACACTTGAGCCATTGTACACTTCACCCTCTACTCCCACCACCAGTTCAGCTTGATGGAAACCCCCTTCTGAGAGGTATGCCCAAGGAGACAGGGCTCTCTCCCCTTAGCTCCTTACCAAGGGATATAGTATCTCAGAGGGAGGGGCAGCATTTCTCATCCCCTTCAGATTAAGAGATTAAGTTGATGGTGAGTATGACCAAGAGGTTGCAGATCCTTTTTTTTGCAACTGGCCCCTGCTCACAGGATAGAAGCTCATCCCCAAGGATCAGAGGCAGAGAATTCTGAGACCCCAATCACCTTTGTCCCAGGTCACTTGTAGGACATTCTATGCAGAGAGAGGCAAGCTGAGAAGACTGGAGGTTTTGCCAAGGAAGAGAATTCTTTCCAAAGGAATTTGACTTTATTTGAAACAGAGTGTGGAGAAGTTCAAGCCTAAAGGTTCTCTCAAAAACCATAGAGATTTTGGTGGTTAGCAAATTAAAGGAGGCTGGTGGCTCCTCTTAATTAAGAGCAACATGGTAACCGTAGGCCAGCTAATTCACCAGAGAAACCAGGGAAACAGCTAAGAATAGCCACTCAGGGTCAGAACAAATCTCAAAGACCTCAAAGAAACCCAGTCTTGCCTGAAATTGTTAATAATTGGATCAGGCTGTGAAGCAGTTTGTGCCCCAGGACATTGTTGAAAGTAATAGAGCAATTACGTGGCAATTAGTGGAGCCTAACAGTTTGGTGTGATACTAAATGATGGAGATGGCTTAAACAGGCAGATCAGATGAAAAGGTAGTCAGAGAGAGCCCTGCTAAAACCAATGTCTTCCCACAATGACTATTTATGTCCAAGTCTGTGCCCTTTAAGGAGTGACACTCAAGATTTCACACTACAGGGGGGATACATTTCATTAAAATAGTCTAGCCTAGTCACTGAACAAACAAGTAAACAACAACAAAGGCAAGCCCTAGAGAGGGAGAGAATCATTATTCAGAGTTGCCATAATATATTATCCAAAATGTCCAGTTTTCAACAAAAAAATTATGAGACATGCAAAGAAACAGAGAAGTATGATTCATACACAGGAAAACAAAAGGGAGAGGCAACAAAAACTGCTTGTGAAAGGGCCCAGTTGTTGGATTTGACAAAGACTTCAAAACTTTTAAAAATATTGTCAAACAACTAAAGGAAATCATGCTTAACAAAGTAAAGGAAGTTATAATGATGAACGTTTCATCAAATACAGAGTATTAATAAAGTAATAGAAATTATAAAAAGAACCAAATAGAAATTCTGGAGTTGAACTGAACAATAACCAAAATGAAAAATTCACTAGAGGGGCTCAGCAATAGAATTCAACTGGTAGAAGAAAATATCAGCAAGCTTGAAGATAGATTGATAGGTTTTATGCAATCTTGTTGAGCCTAAGAAATACTGATTTATGGAAATGCCCCCTATATTTTTAGAGACAGAAATGATTTCAGAAGTTTTGCAAGGCTTTGCCCTGAAGGAAAATGTGAACGTGTTAGTTCGCATATCAAAAGCTGCCTCGCCTCAGGAGGGCCGCCTCAATGGTCAGTAGCAGCTGCATTCTAAGGTGAGACTGCAGCGTGTGGTTCTCACCTGCTTTGAATGACAAAGCAGGTTTTGCATGGAGCCATGGGATGGGAGCTGATCAATAAAGACATGCCACCGGAGATGGCCCAAGACGGACCCATGTGGTTAAAGTAATTAGCATAAGGGACAGCTCTTGCTTGACTTCTGCAAATTCTAAAATTTTATTTTAGTTCACAAAAGGTATCCAAGTGGTAAAGGAACAAATTAAAAAATCTCTACTTGCAGATGACATAATCTTCCGTGTAGAAGATCCTAAGGAATCCACAAAAAAAGCTATTATAAATAGTAAACAAATTCAGCAAGTTTACAGGATACAAGACCAATATACAAAAATCAATTGCATTTCTATTTAGTAGCAAACAGAAAATGAAATTGAGAAAGTAATTCCATTTATAATAGCATCAAAAAGATTTTTAAAACCTTAGGAATAAATTTAACAAAAGAAGTGCAAAACTGACACTCTGAAAACTACAAAATTCTGTTGAGGTAGGACGTCACTGAGAGTGGCGGAATAGGAAGTTCCAAGAATCTTTCCGTCCACTGTAAGAACAATTAAGCTGGCAAAACCTGTCAGAATCAACTTTTTTGGAACTCTGGAATTTAATAAAAAACTTAGAACATATGGGGGAGGTGCTTAATGAAGAATGAATCTGCTAAATTGTGGTGAGAGTTCTGCAGTTTTGTTTACCTGCCTACCATCCCCCCTTTCTCAGTTTGGCAATGGCCAAGGGGACAGTGGCCCATGTCCCTAGTGTGGCTTGTTGCTGCTACAGGAGGCAACACAGACCTTGTTCTCGAAGCATTGTGTTGTGCATTTTGACCTGTCTTGGCTTTGTGAGGAACTGGCTCGGGGGCTTACCTGTGTTTCACCCACCTCAGAACTCTCTTGGGGCTGGAGTGGTTTCCCACGGGTGTTTGTGGAAATTACTTAAAGGCATGCACTACCCTCAGCTGCACTACCCTCAGCTGCTCACGGTAAGAGACAACAGACAGGGCAAGCAGCAGACAGACATAAAAGCTTAGAAGAGACTGGGGAAGGAGATACATGGGGGAATGGGGCTTTGAAATGCTCCCACGTATACTGGGGAATCCAGGAGGCCGCACACATGCCCAGTGATAGATGTATGCTCGGACAACACCTGAGAAGACCCTGTGCTTTCACCTCTGACTGTGTAAGCAGGAAGTGAAGGCTAAGGCAGAACTGCAAATAGCCTGGCTACACACTGAAAGAGTGCCCCAGCTCAGAGCCAGTCTGCAAAGACCAGGAGAGAATATTTTTGTTTTGTTTTTGTCTCTAGGTGTTTAGGGAAATCTCTGTCAAACCACTAGCTGACTACTAAGCTAATGGAACAGAAATTTCAGTGACCACACATGACAAAAAAATACAATCTTTACAGAAATAGTTTGGAAAAGTCACTAATCAAATAAATAACTATGACCCAAAACAGGCAGCAACAGCAAACCCTGGGTAAGGGGAAGAATTTGATTTCTAGAGACATCACATTATAATATTCAAAATGTCCAATTTTCAACAAAAAATACAAGTTATGCAAAGAAACAAGAATGTATGGCATTCACAAGAAAAAAATTAATAGTAACTATCACTGAGGAAGCTGAGACACTGGACTCACTAGACAAAGAGTTTAAATCAACTATTTATGCTCAAAGAGCTAAAGGAAACCATGGACAAAGAACTAAAGGGGTTGGGTGCCATGGCTTACACCTGTAATCCCAGCACTTTGGGAGGCTGAGGTGGGAGGATCACTTGAGCCCAGGAGTTTGAGACCAGTCTGGACAACACAGCAAGATCCTGTCTCAAAAAAAGAGCATGAAATGAAACACCCGACTTATGAGTTTTGGTAAGTGTGGTCATTATGTTTATGTCATCTGTCACTAGATGGAGTCCATGAGCCCAGGGAACTCTTGGTTGGACTTTTCCATAGCTCTGTGCCTTTGAAAAGGAGAATAATACTTAAAAAAAAAAAAAAAAAAAAAATTGACAAGTAGGTTTGAGTAGCAGATTTTTGAGGTCTAGTCTTTTTAAAAGTTTTATTACTATAATTTTTTTTTTTTTAGAGACAAGGTCTCACTAGGTTGCCCAGGCTGGCCTTGAATTCCTGGGCTTAAGTCATCCTCCTGCCTGAGCCTCCCAGGTAGCTGGGACTACAGGTGCAAACCACTGCACCCTGCAAATGGCAGAATTTTGGATTTGCCTTTTAAACAAAATCATCAGTTTGTGAAACTGCAATAAGTCTTTTCAATTCTTTACATTCCTGCACTCCAAAAATAATTTTAAAACCACATTTTAATATCAGTCCTAAATCTTTCTGGTAGTAAGAGTGTTTTTAATTTACTTTATTATTGAATGTCAATTAAAAAGTTGTTGTCCTCTGTTCCAGAGCCCCAATATTCAGAAACTCTTGATTTCAATCCAGTTATACATTTTCTCCCCATTAGCTTCCTTTCAAATACCAGTAAAAACAGTTGTTGCATTATTTACTAAGTGTCAATTCTTAGCATAGCACAGCACATACCTGCATTTCCAAAACCTTACATGATATGAGGCATCATGAGAGAAAGGCTGGGATAAGCAATTTTCTTCATCAAGCTTGTCAAAAGGTAAGAAGCCTGAGGCTAATAGGTAACAGTGCTGGTGAGGATTCCAGTCACAAGCTTCCTTTGCTTTTGATCTTGGGTGGAGACTGGGCAGTGGGAAAAGAGCAGATGAATACGTGAAGTGCTTGCAGAAAGGATCTTGGGACTTTACAGGCCTCAAAGAGGATGGAGTTAACTTGCTCAGTTAGTCTGTATGCAAGGCAATATGTGGACAAGGTATGAGCTAATTCCTTTCTTGTGTCTTTCTACCACAGCACATGCCCTTATAGTCGGCCTCCCTTTGGCTATGGAAATTTTCCAAGTTCAATGCCAGAATGCCTTGGTTATTATGAGGACAGGTACCAAAAACATGAAGCTATGTTTTCAGCTTTAAACAGAGACTATCCTTTTAGAGATTACCCAGACGAACGCACACACAGCGAAGATTCTCGGAGTTGTGAGAGCATGGACGGGACCTCTTACTATAATAGCCACGGCCACAGTGGGGAGGAGTACTTAAACCCCATGCCTCCGCTGGACATCGGAGCCTTGGAGAACGTCTTCACAGCCCCAACGTCAACTCCCTCTAGCATCCAGCAAGTCAACGTCACTGACAGTGATGAGGAGGAAGAAGAAAAAGTGCTCAGGAATTTATAATTTTAAAACAAATATGCACAGAAAATAAACATTTCTTAAAATATATTCTGGGTCAGTTGGTGTGAGAAAAAAAGCCTAGTACGCTTTGCTGAGAGTTTTCAGCCATGATTTGAAGAGTCAAAACCAAATGTAATTTGTCTTCATAAAGTTTTGGTTAGAGTCCTGATGTTTTATCGCAGGAATATTTAAGATATGAGGTAGTTTATTTTAATGGCTGAGATTGGCATCAACATGTATTATCATTACTTTATCTTGGAACGTGCAAAATACTGAAGGCTCACAATTGTATGTGAGGGGAAAGGGAGTATATATCTGGCATAAGTGTGATTTGTATTTTATCTCAGGATATGTTTATTTATTTTCCTTAAATGATTCTTTGGTGTTTATGAAATACTTATGAATGTTGTCAGTTTTTATGTAACATTTTGAAAATATTTTGATAACATTTAGCAGTACTGGGACTTGGTTACTCAATTTAATTGACACTAACAACCAATTATAAGTTGCAAATGTGTTTTAATGGCACCTGTAATGGCACCTGGTAATTCCTTCGGCTAAATTTAGTCATTTCTGTTCCTAAACATTTTTATCATCACTTTAGAATATTTTTTTCCATTTGGTATGCATTTGTTCTATTTTTGTTATAATTAAATAAACATAGATAAAATTGTTCTTGTTGGATGTTTTCTGTTTGGGAGATAGAAATAAGCAAAATGAGTATTGTTAATGGAAGGTTGTTTTCCATTACACATACAGATATTTATTTTTACCTAATAGCCTCCAGAATTGTGCAGATCCTATTAGCTTGCGTGAGACTTAAAAATGTATCAACAAAGATGTACATGAATTCTAATGCCATTTCCAAACTCTTTACGCATGTGTGCATGTGCCTTACGGACACCACAAAATGGTAGAGCTCTTCCAGATTTGGTCAAACGGCTGTCTTGAAAACCATGGAATCTGCATGTGGAATTTATTGAATTCACAATGAACGAATATCCCTACTTGTGATGTAACTGCTTGGTGAGTGCCCACTTACAGATAGAGAAGAACTTTTTAGAACAGTATCAGGACCACCAGAGTTAGTTGGGATCATGGTAAAAGAAAGATCTACAAGGCACAAAATGAATGGATAATGAGAAATAGCCACAAACCCCAATACACTTTTTCCTCAATGATCTGTATCATTTATGCAAATTGAGATCTTTTTATTTAAAACTGTGTGGAAATTGTGTATGGAAATCTGTTCTAAGCTTCCAACTTCTTCCTTTACTAAACCTGTATTTGTTTCTTAAAGGTTGTTAATGTAATACATTTCATCATCCCTGTGCTTATTGTACGTAACATTTCCTCTCCCAATAAAAATTTGGTTTTCATATTTTATATTCCTTATTACTATACACAATGCCATTTTGATGTCGTTAAAGAGAAAAACTTAAATTTCTTGGTGATAGTAAATACTATTTTACTTCACATCTGAACTAAAGAAACATTTGGTTGTCTGCACATTTATCATGAAGGAGGAATGTATACAACAATTTGACCCATTTTATGTCATCTCATTTTAATAGCACCTTTGTGACTAAACTGGGTTTTGATCATAGGCCTTATTCTTACAGACAAATTGGTTGGGGGGAACCCCTGGGTTAAAGCAGTGGGATGATTATCAAGCATAGTTAAGTGTTTTCTATCTGTCTTCAGGGTATCCCTATATCTCTGATTCCTTCCCCAGTCTTGTCTTTGAATGGCTAAAACTGGGCAATTCTTTTAGTCTTCTTCCTCTTCTTCCTCAGGGCTGGCATAGGAAGCCAGGAGTTTAGATTGTTTACAGATCCACAGCACAGCACAATTTGGGCTGGAAAATATGGGTATCTCTTATTTAGAAAAGTACCCAATTGCAGATAAACATGCCTAACTACAAATGCCCACATCTGCTCATTTATAACTCTTCAAACCACTGATGAGATCTACAGACTAAAAAAGCTCTGCCCCGTTGTCAGTAATTCATGTCCTTCTCCAAGCTGTCAAAGTGAAATTCTCCAAGTTCAAAACCGCAAGTATTTTCTAATAGGTCTCATCGCCTTGTTTATTCTTATTATAAATTGCAGGTAATGACATTTGTTATAAGAATAGTCTCAAAGTGTGTTGGAATGTCAATATGTTTGAAGTGTCACTCAAACTCTTCTGTGCTTTGGAGAAAGCTACTCTAGTACTCTAGCTATTTGCGAATAAAAACTAGTTTCACCACAAATAGACTGAAATAGATTTAGTCCCAACTTTCGAGGAGCTTAATTATCAAATTTAGAAAGACAAGAG
This sequence comes from Varecia variegata, assembly GCA_028533085.1. NCBI lineage: Eukaryota > Metazoa > Chordata > Mammalia > Primates > Lemuridae > Varecia > Varecia variegata. The sequence goes on from CM052447.1 coordinate 15,573,099, forward strand.
CAGTGTTTCCCCGCACGTGTGTGTTAGAACCCAAGCCTTTTAGATATTCTGACAAAATTTGACCAAATAAGTTTGGGAAACACATGCCACGTCTCCCCACCTTGGAGAGTGTCCATGTCCATCATCAATGCAATGTCTAAAAGTCTTACAGTAAAGAAACACGTTAAACTTTGTTTATCTCAGAGCTTCCCAATCTAATTTAGCGTGAGATCCTCCTTTTTTGTTTTGACATAATGTCTACTAACATCTCACAGGATACACTTTGGAAATGCTAATACAATTATAGCTGGTGGCTTTGGTGTTGACTTCACATATGGTTTTCTGCATCGGGCACCTTAAATCCTTTACTGAAAGAAAGCAGTGGCTGAATAAACTGTTTTCTGCATTAAGCATCTCAAAAGATTGAAGAGCAGAAACTTAAAATTTCTGTAAAGTACCACTGGCTATTACACTGGCTTTTTGATGAAAGTTGATATTGCACCCAAGAATTCAAGTAGGCAAATGTGCTAAATACACACACAAGTATATTTTTCACCATGTCATACAGCTGTTGGTAGGATTATTCCTGAGCCAAAAGTATGAGCTGCTTTTCAAAGTTGTAGTTTGGAACTGATTTTGAAATAAATTGGGGATTCTATGAACTACTTGCAATATTTTAAAGTAGTATAATTTTGATGTGGGCAGATTAATTCTGAAAATTTTTTGTTGTACATTTTGGAACAGATTCTGCTGAGGCTCAATGTTTTTTAGCTTTCTGAATCACTTAATAATAACTTTTTAGGATTTAAGAGAAATTCCAAAGGCATCACCATGAAAATACTTAGCTAAAAACAAGTGTAGAAGGAGTTACCTTTTATTTAATTCTACTTGATGGAAAATTCCAACTCCTCTTGGCAGATTTATCCTTTATCTCTATGTTCTGCTTTCTGACTGCCTGATCCAACATTACATCTCTTCTTTGTGATGAGTTTCACATGTATAAAGCTTAGTAAAATTTTCTCTAAGTAATGAATGTTTGTAGTAAAAGGGGGGAAATAGGAGAGGGTTGCTTTGCTATACCCTTAGATCTCCGGCTCCTTCTCTGAAACCACCTGAGGGAAATGTTTTATTTGTAAAAATAATGAACAGCATCTTAACATGTATTCTTTTTCATAGGAAGATCTTTAGAAAGCCAACTTTTTGCCTGTGTTCCCTGGGTCTTTGTGGAGGCTGAGAACCCCTCCAGGAGAAAGTCTTCTCTTTTAAGCTGTATGTAATTACACAGGTTATAGTCACCAGAAATGTGTAGAGTGACCAACTGTCCTGCTCCTCGTTTGCCTAGGACTGAGAGGCAGGGGGTTCCTGGACATTGGAATTTTAGTGCTAAAATCAGGAAACTCCTGGCAAGCTGGGATAAGTTGGTCACCCTAATGAATAAAATGAATATTGAATTATCCAGAAGGCTGACTTAGACAGATTGTGCTATCCAGATGCAAAGTTTGAAATTCCTGTGCCTTACTCTTTTTTTTTTCTTTCTCTTTTTTCCACATTTCACTGGTGAGGACTATGCCTTACTCTCGAAAGCAGATTAGAGCTGAACTTGTATCAGACTACTACGAAGACACGAGGTAAGATGCAGGGAGTGGGGGGACTCTAAGAGAAGCGGAGACGTGTGACTGTTAAAAGGGGTGCTTTTATCAGACAGCTTCACATTTACTTGAAATGTGAAGAAAGAAAAAGAAAAGAAAAATAAAAAAAACTGTACCTTTTGGTGACATTTCACTTTACAAACCAGGGAGAGAATGCATTTTTGTTAACACAGAGTTTTGTTTTAAACTTTCTTACCGTTTTCCCAACCATGAGAGAGGAATATGGCCTAGAGTCATTAGTGCAACACAAAGCTGGGCTGCTTTGGCACAGCTAAGGTCCCAGCTCTATTTTTAGGTATATCTGAGACACCATCTAGGGCAGTGTTTTTCAAATGTGGTCAATGCACCACTTCCAACAAAATGACCCCGGGTGCTTGTTAAAAATGCAGCCATTCCTCAGACATATACAATCAGAACCTCTTGGGCTGGAGCCTGGGAATATACATTTCGATAAGCTCCTCAGGTGATTCTTATGCACAGCTACCACTGACACCATGTACTGGGTTCGGTTTTGTTTTGTTTTTGACACCATGTAACGTTTGCAAGACTTATTTTCAGTTTTTAGTTGTTATAAAAACAATGTAACCATATTACAGTGAATTTTCAAGAGGAGGAAAAAAGGCTTTAATCCATCCACTGATTTTTATTTTTTGATGTTCTTTCTAATATTTGTCCATATACACATACATTTTTCACGTGATTATAATCCCAACACATACACAATTTTGCATTTTCTCAGTATTTTATCATGAGCTGTTCATCATACTCTGCCTTCATAAATGATCACATTTCGTTTGTATAACATTGCTTCAGGCAGATATGCCATCATTCATCATATGAAAGGGCCGGGATTGTAGTTTCTTCCAAATTGGTTTCAGTAATTTGTCCTAGTAAATTTCAGTGATGAGATCTCAGGGTGACCTCTCTTACTGACAGACCCAAAGGAGGAGTTTTCTCTAAGCAGCCATTATTCCAGCAACATGAAGGATTTTGATGTCAGAATTGTGCTGTGGTCATTTTAGATCTGTGCACTAAATAGCTAGGGCGGTGGACGCGTCCCAGGAGGACTCGGGATCACAATATGAAGGGTGCAGAATGGAGCTTGTGGGTCGAAGAGTGCTGCGTGGTGTCCCTCCCTGCCAGTGGGGGGCAGCATGCACACTAGTTCTCCTCTCTGGACAGTCCTTGCTTTGTGATTTCCCCTGCCTAATGGCTATGCATACTTCAGGTCTCAGCGTAGAGATATCTGCCAGTTGTCTCTCAATGGCTGCTCTCCTTTTCTTTTTTGGTAATAGAACCCTAAATTTTTAGCTACATACATGGCCATTCTACATAAAGACTTTGTGTCATCTCTTGAAGCAAGGTGTGGCCGAGTACCTAAGTTTTGGAAGATAACCTATCAATGGACATTTCATGTGCAACTTCAAGAAAATGTCCTTAAAGGGAGAGGTTATGTTCTTCTTTGCCCCTTTGTCCTTCCTACTGGCAGGAATGTGGAAGAGATGGCTGGAATCTGAGCAAGCATTTTGGACCACACAGGCTTTATGCTGAAGAAGGTAGAAAAACAAGAAAGGAGCACCATACTGGTTTACTTTCCTCAAGACTTTTATATAGGAGAAAAATAAATCTCTATCTAGCTTAATCCACTATGGTTTTGTGTTCTCTGTCACATGCAGCTGAACTAAATTCTAACTAATCCAGAACTCTTGCCCTCCAGAAAGTGTCCTGAAACCCTCAAAGACTAAGTTAATTGTTCCTGCTTTATGTTCCCACAGCACCTGTTTATAACTCCTGCTAGATTCTAAACTCCTTGGGGGCCAACCAGGACCAATGTCTTCTCCTAGAAACTAGAAAAATAAATATATGTTGGCCAACAAAAGAATAGATGCAGCCCTGCATTCTGAACCTCACTGACTAATGGAATTCACAGCCTGGCTGACAAGCAGTGCTTCTCATGTCTGATTGCCCATATGAATTACCAGGAAACTTAAAAAATAAAAATAAAAAAAAGCAACACCCTGGACTTCTAAAATTTGAATATTTAAGGATAGGACCTGGGAGTCTATATCTTTTAAAGACTTCCTGGGTGATTTTGAAAAAGGCTTTTGGAGGTATAGGACAGCATCAGGATTTTCCTCTAGCTAGCATCCCATTTTCCTTTCCTCTCTCTTCTCTATGTCACTTTAAGAGTCAATGTTTCAATGTCTTTCCAAGTTCAAGCTTGAGGCAATTGCTGAACTCTTGTTGAGAGTGGTTCCCAACTCAGATAAAAGGGTGGAGAGAGATTGAACAGGGGGAGGTTCAGCAACCCTCACAGGAGGGTTTTTACACTAATAAAAATATAAGCATACAAAGAATTTCATTTTTTCAAAGCACTCATTATCATCTATAATTATCTTGTTTGTTTCCTTATTTACTTTTTCCCCACCAACCCCCACTGCTAGAAACTGCAAGAGAATAGGGACATTATATTTCTTACTTGATGCATTAGCCCCAACACTTATCACTGTGCCTACAGTGTGTTGCACACTCAATAAGTACTTGTTGAATTAATTAATAGAAGCTACACTTTATTGATCACCTACTATGTGCCACTGTATCTGATCGTTTATGTGATTATCTCACTCAGTCTTCATAACAAGCTTGTAAATTAAGTGTTACAATCTTTACTTAACCAATGAAAAAACTGAAGATTCTAAGAGCTGAAGTGACTTATCCAAGGACACCCAGAAAATGCTGGAAGAGTTAAGAACTGAACTCAAGTCTGTGTGCCTTCAAACTCAGCCCTCTTTCTGCTCCACCCTGTCGTCCTTGCTGACAAACTCCTTATTCCTTGCTGGAATACGATCCACCTCAGATCCACTGCAACTCTCAGATTAAGTTCTTTCTTCCACAGATATGGACACCCCGACTGGATCCTGAGCTAGGTTAGAATGGAAGAAAACACAAAAAACATCTGCAAAATTGAAGGAGGCACCAACACATCCCTAACTTTTTCACTACCTGCCGGAGCACAATGGAGGGACTGAGCTACATTTTCCCTCTACTTGTGAGAACCACCTCCCACCCCTACTTGTTCCTTTGGGGGATCCTTTAGTTCTGGTGTGGCTGGTCACAACAGTGCCCGGAGTCACTGTGACTGGTGCAGGGTTGGGTGACCCACCCAGCAGGCCAGTCAGAGCCTTCACAAAAATCTGTACAAGGATCTTTCTAAGCGGACAGACTGGAGAAACTTTGCTTTCTTCATGGGAAATGACTCTGTAAGAATGTGAGTTTGGAGCTGGCCATGGCCATGCTCCCTCTGGTTTGGGTAAAGCCCATCTTTGGTAGGAGCAAAGGATTCCAACACAGAAGCAGAGATAGGAAGACAGAGAGAGAATCCTGACACTGTTGGAGTCTTTGGCTCCATTCACCCAGGGCTTGTCTTCACACCTACACTGGTTCCTGAGCCAGTTAGCTAGTTCGAGGATTTTTTTGTTGTGGTGGGTTTTTATTTTTTGCAAATTAGTGTGGAAAAACACAGGACCTATAAAAAGTCCCCTCACGTGGTGTCAGGAGCCAGCCACCATCCTGAATCCCCGTGAATGCTTTCCACGCTGCAGTGTTTCCCCCACAGTGAGGCTGCATAGCACAGTGTTTAAGAATATCTACCAGCTTTGGGATCAGGCACATCTGAGAAAGACTGCTGGCTCCACCATTTTTGGGGCCATGTGACATTGAGCTAGCGACGTCACCCCTCTGAACCTCAGTTTTCTTTTCTGTACAATAAGAATAATACTAATAATTGTACACACCTCATAGGATTGCTGTGGAGGATTAATGATTTGCACACAGTGTTGGGTGCATACAAATACAAACGTGTTTGCCATTATTATTATTATCATTATTAATAGCAGCAGTTGTGCCCAAGTGTTTCCTTCTTGGGTTATTAGCAACAGCTCAATACATCTCCTCTTTGCTCTATTTTATATGTCTCTGGGACAGCCATTTGGAATCCTCCAAGCTGCTAGAACAAGGCCAACCTTGAAAACATGATTGGGCGGGAAATAAGCGTCCAGCCCCAGTGTTTAGCTTCTCTCTCTCCTGGAGATGTGATGGAACAGTTGTTAGGAGGCTACTGGCCACTACCACCTCCTCACGTTTGTACAAAGCCTTTCAGACCACTTTGCTTTCTCCTTTGAGCTTCATGAAAAACACAAGTGAAAGGTGAAGAAACTGAGGCCCAGCCAGGAGCAATTGACTCATCCAACATCAAACAGCTCCTCTTTGACAGAACAGCAGAACCCAGGTGTGCCAGAGAAGAGCGCGGTAACCCCACCTGGCTCCAGCCTGGGGGTGTGTCACACGCTCACGTGATGGCGCCAGCCCAGCGTGCTGATGAATCCAGAATCACATCTCACTTGCAAAGCGTCTTACTGAGAAGGCAACAGGTCCAAGCAGGGACTTCTGGGTAGCCGGGTAGAAGCGACTTGAGCACGGGCCCTGTGCTCCCGATGCCCGAGTCTTGGGCAGGACCACACCTTGCAACACACGGGCAGAGGTTGGAGGAGACCCTGAAGTAGATAAAGACGCTGAATATGAACAAAGATGATAAGGGAGGGGACCGATTCAAGACACTGAATTCTGCTGCCCTGAGAGGAACCCCGGAGTCAGCCTTTGGAATACTCTGGCCTTGTTTAGCGCATCAAGCCTGGCTGTAGCAAAAGCCCAGGGATCCACTCACTCCATCAGAAACAAGTCTGAACAAGCTGGGCACTGTCCATCCGATGCCCAGGCGTTCCGACGGCTCAGCCCTGGCCACCAGCCAAGTGTAAATCGAGAGCTCCGAGTCATCCATCATGCTTTAGCCACGCGTGAGGTTAATGCCCTGTCTTTTAAAAGCACACAAAGGGCCTTTTGAGTAGGAAAGTCCCTCCAAATCCTGCTGAAACACACAGCCCACATTTGGATCATCTTTCTGAGAAGCGTCTTGGTTTGGAAGGCACAGCTGTCGCTGAGATCTCTGAATACAGCCTGCTGTTCTCCGTGGAAGCTACGGTAGATTAGTGTGGCTAAGGAGAGATGCAGTAACGCCCTCCAGACTGCCCCTTCCTCCAAATAGCCAAGCCACTGAGAGCCAGAGGCTGGTTTTTGCCAGAGAATCTGTATTTGCCTGCCAGTGGGCCAAGCTGAGTGTTGGTTTGACCTTAACACATGACTTTAGGACTGTCATCACCCCTCTGTGGGCCTTTCCACTGAGTCAAGTCAGGAATGGGCTCCAGTTCACGCTGGAAAGTCCACTAAGGAAGGTGCACTTAGCACTTCTGCTTTCTGGGAGGCTAATGATTGAAAGTGGCCTTCTGCAAAACAACCCCTAGAAGAGAATACCATGAAACATGAGACGTGGACCAAGGACAAAGCCAGGATTAGGTTTACGCCTGAAACAGCTGTGGCTTTTGAATTGTTTCAGGTTGAAGAGGTTGAAACAACAGCTGCAGGTTTATTCCTTGTCCTTGGGATGGGAGTTCATGAGTGCACGTACAATTGAGACACAACTGTCATGGCCATTTTCTCCTTCAGTAAATCTCCAGTTAAGTCTTGGGTCCCTCGAAGTGAGATTAGTGATCTCGTGCAACCTAACCAGAAAATGAACGCATGGAGTTAGCTACCCCCAACCACCATAACTTTCCAAATTCAGATTAATATTTTTGGTTAAAGATACCCCAGACTCACAGAGTTGTATGAGATCTTTAAGTTACCTAGTCTACATAGACATACGGGAACTGCACGGCCCTTCCGTGTTATTGCTTATTCTCATGTCCATGCAGGCACTGTTAGCCACAGAGTTGTCACCTCCTATCAGACATTCCTTGTCATCACAGAGGTGGTCCAGGCAGTCCCTAGCAATGCTACAGAGTTAGCACTCAAGGTAAAAGTCATTGGCCATCCCCCACCTAGCCCAACCCTTGCATTTTACATATGGAAAGCTGAGGGCCAGAGATGGGAAGAACTTGGTCAAAGTCACACGGTGAATCAACGCATTTGTGGGAAGCTGGATAAAGGGCCTAGAACTCTTATAAATGTCAAGTAAAGACCAAATTACAGCTTACTCTACCTATCGTGCTGTATTTGTTCTCTCTTTCTGTTTTCTAGGTTGATTAAATTCTTTGTTTTTTCTAATTTTTTGTTTTTTTCCTTGTATAAAAGCAATACTTCTCTATAGGAATACAAATAAATGATTCTGATTCAAGCAACAGAGAAAGAAAGAAAAAGAAACACAAATGAAAGAAACCAGAAAGCCCACTCAAAAGCTCCACCTACACACAAAACCATTGTTAAGCCAAGGCCTATAGACCTTTTCTATATGTGGGTATAGATATCTATAGATCTGTATTTTTCTATGGAAATAATTTAAGCTTCCTTCTTAGAGTTTCTAGTTATGACAAATCCTTAATAAAAACACTATTTCTGGGAAAGCGGGGATGGAATGAAGAGAGGTTGGTTAATGGGTACAAACACAAAGTTAGACAGAAGGAGTAAGTTCCAGTGTTCGATAGCACTGTGGGGTGACTGTAGTTAACAATAATTTACTGTATATTTCAAAACAGCTAGAAGAGAAGATTTGAAATGCTCCCAACATAAAGAAATGATAAATGTTTGAAGTGATGGATATCTAATTAGTTTGATTTGATCTCTACACATTGTGTGAATGTACCAAAATATCACACGTACCCCCAAAACATGTACAATGATTATGTATCAAAAAACACCGTATCAGGTCATATCCTCAAAGTGGACCCACACTGTATATATTGTTTTGTGACCTGCTTTGTAGAAATGTTCGCAAATTATAATGTTTAAATATGCATTTAACTTCTGTTTTTGGACATTTAGACTGTTGCCAAATATTTGCTACTCTAAGTAATACCCAGGCTAAATCTTTGCTCACAAACTTAATTGTTTTCTTAGGAACATTTCTAGAGGGAATCTGGGTCAAAGGGAAAACACATTTTAAGGACTTTTGACACATATTGACAAATTGCTCCTCAATAAAGCTCAAAGCAAGGGGCCAGCAGTGTATGAAAAATGAAAGTACATTATTTTTAACAGCTTCTCCAATGCAAGGTATCATCGTTTCTGTTATTCTCTCATTCTCTTGTCTGTATGCTTTGTGTAGCAAGATAGAGTTTAGGATTCTCAAGGGCTAGGAGGTACAACTGAATACATAACAACAACAACAATAACAACAACAACAATAATGAATTAACATTTGCTGAAAATTTGCTAAGTAGCAGACATCAGCCATTAGCTCACAGGGTTCACAGCCTATTTTGTAGAGGAAGCTAAGCAGGGATGAGCAACCTACCTGATGCCACAAAAGGGCAGAGATCAGATAAGTCTTATAAAAACCTGCACGCTAACCCCTTTGCTAGGCCGTCTCCACATGATCAGTGAAAATAAATATTCATACACAGGCTGAGTTACCAATTTTTTTTTTTTTTGTCTGGTAGAACAGACATGAGGAACTCAGGAGGAAGCAGCCATAAAAATGGGCTAAAAATGCAATCTGAGTTCTCCCAGTCAGTCCTGACTCGAATAGTCCCAAAGGATTTCAGCAATGTTAAGCTGGGTTTGAGCGTTTGACCTTAGGTAGTATTTTTATTAAGGATTTCTTATGACTGAGAACTCTAAGAAGGAAGCTGGAATGATTCTGTATAAAAATACAGCCATCTAAGATTATCAGTGGCATTTCCTTTTTATAGTGTTTGGTGCTAATAATAGCCCCAAACTCCTCAACCCAACTTTCCAGTTTTTTAAAAGAACAGTACTGCTGAGAATGTCTTACCGCTGTGACTGGCAGGGTTTATTCCACGCGGTGTTTCCCGTGGCTTCCATGAAGGAGAAGGGGAAGGGACTCAGAGTGGACAGTTACTTGCTGTCTCTGTGCTGTGAGACTGGAATCCCAAGGCAGTGGGCAGGGACGAGGAGAGAGGCCATGAGGTTTTTGATAGAAGCTCAGAACCAAGAGAGATTATCTGTCCTGTGCCCCAGGCCCTTTTTCCATATTGTCACCCTTTCTGCAGCCCTGATCCTGCCAGGCCAACACTCTGTTTCCAACAGGGGATCCAAGAAGCGATTGGCCAACCTCTAAGGGCATGCGTGAAAGGTCTTGGCAAAGCTGAGAGCGATTTTTACAAAAGAATCTCTTCCTCGAAGGTATCCTGTTCTTTCTTACTTCCATGTTTCTGCCACAGCATATCTGCCTAGCCACGCAGGTCTTCTTCCTGCCACAGTGCCTGTGGAACAATTCACCATGTTTCAAGGCGCCTTTTTTTTTCCTTTTTTTTTTGAGACAGGGTCTTGCTCTGTCACCCTGGCTGGAATGCAAGTGTAGTGGTGTCATCAGAGCTCACAGCAGCCTCAAACTCCTGGGCTCAAGCGATCCTCCTGCCTCAGCCTCCCAAAAACCTGGGACTACAGGTGGGCACCACCACGCCCAGCTAATTTTATCTATTTTTAGTAGAGATGGGGTTTCGCTGTTGCTCAGGCTGGTCTCAAACTCCTGACCTCAAGGGATCCTCCTGCCTCAGCCTCCCAGAGTGCTAGGATGACAGGTGTGAGCCACCGCACCCAGCCTCAAGGCTCTTTGTTAAAAAATTATTTTTTGAGATATAATTGACATACATAATATGAATCCATTTTATGTGTACATATAACTTGATAAATTTTGACAAACGTACTCACCTGCCACAATCAAGATTTAGAACATTTCCAACCCCTCAGAAAACTCCCTCCTGTCCCCTCCAGCCAGTCCCCTCCCCCACTAATCTACTTTCTGTCGGTACAGCTTGGTTTTGCCTCTTCTATTAATAGCAGTTCATATATGTTGAATGGTAGAGCTGTTTCTGGCATCCTTCACTCAGCATGAAAGAAGGCGTCATCAGTGTTGTCGCATATTTTAACAGCTCTTTTTTACTGCTTAGTAATATCCTGTTGTGTGGCTGTACCACAATCTGGGTAGCCATTTGAGTTATTGCCAATTTTCAATTGCTGTGAATATCGTTGCTACGTTCATTCATGCACAAATCTTTTTCTGGGAGTATGTATTACTTTCTCTTGGGAAAATACTTAGGAGTTGAATTGCTGGGTCATAGGGTGTGTGATAATAAACTGCTAAACTGTTTTCCAGAGTCGAATGTTATTCTAAGTGGTGTAAACTGGTATCTCATTAGAGGTTTTACTTTGCATTTCGCTGATCACTAATCACGTTGAACATCTTTTCATGTACTTGCTGGCCATTCATATATCATCAATTTGAAAAGTCTGTTCAAATAGTCTGTGCATTTTTTAAATTATTGAGTTGCATTCTTTTCATTGAATTTTAAGAGTTCTTTATATATTCTGGGTACAAATCATTAACCTGATATTTGCAATATCAGATATTAGTCTGAGAGTTCTAGACTGTGGCTTGTCTTTTCAGTTTCTTAATTGTATCTTTCAAAGTGCAAATTTTTTTTTTATTTTGATGAAGTCTAATGTATCAATTTTTTTTTCTCTTATGGTTTATGCTTTTGTGTCCTGTCCATGAAATTTTTTTCTACCTCAAAGTTGTGAACATTTTCTCCTATGCTTTCTTCTAGAAGTTTTGTAGTTTTGCCTTTTACTTCAAGTTAATTTTTGTGTATGATGTGAGTTAAAAGTCAAAATTCATTTTTTCTTTTTCTTTTTTTTTGAGACAGGATCTCCCTCTGTTGCCTGGGCTAGAGTACAGTGGCGTCATCATAGCTCACTGCAACCTCCAACGCCTGGGCTCAAGTGATCCTCCTGCCTCAGCCTCCCGAGTACCTGGGACTACAGGTACATGCCACTACACCCGGCTATTAATATTTTTTTGTAGAGATGGGGTCTTGCTGTGTTGCTCAGGCTGGTCTCAAACTTCTGGCCTCAAGTTATCCTCCCTCCTCAGCCTCCCAAAATGCTAGGAATACAGGTGTGAGCCACTGTGTCTAGCCACCCCCCCATCCTTTTTAAATATGGATATCCAGTTTTTCCAGTACTATTTGAACAGGTCATTCTTTTTCTATTGACTTACCTTGGCATTTCTGTTGAATATCAGCTGAACATGTATGGTTTATTTCTGGTTCTGCTACTCACTGGCTTTGTGACCTTGGATAAACACTTAGCATCTCTGAGGCTCCATTTCTTTATCTGTAAAATGGGATCATAGTACCCATAATTCCAGGGTGCTTTTTTTTTTTTTTTCAAAGAATAAATATGTGCCAAAGCTTTGCCACTGTTCTTGGCATAATAGGTCTTCCATACTGTGGACTGTTACAGTCTCAGTCCTGGTCTGAATGCTAACATCAATTGTATTTACAAAGCCATTTTCCAATTACAAGGCACTTTCAACTATATCATTTGGAATCATCTGTCCTGGTCTTCCATCTCAGGCTAAAAGACACCTGAGAGAAAGAATTGCAAGATAGTTGTCCTTGCACTTGATCTGTACTCAGCGGGTGTTGGAGGTGAAGCTGTGATTTCCTTGAAGGGCAAAGGCTGTGTCTCATTCTTCCCTGCGTTCTCTCCCAGTACCTAGATCGTGCCTGGCTGCACATGCTAAGTGTTCAGTGGTAGTGTGCTTTCATTTAGCGGGCCAAGAATTTATCTTAGTTCTTCTTAAAATGAGTCATCTTTCCAGTCTTTTCTCTCTTCTATCTTCCCCTCTGGAGAGATCTCATTGGTTCCCAACCAGCATCAATGATCAGCCTGTGACACTCATATCCACACTCTCTGCCCAGCTGGCTTCCATCCTCCCTCTGTTTCCAACACCCTCACACACAGTATGTCTAAAACCACACTCAGCAGCAATATCTGAATCAAAGCTCTTTTGGTTGCAAGCACAGAAACTCACTGAAATTAACTCAATTAAAAAGCAGTATTTTTTGAAAAGCTCCTGGGGGATCTTACACAAATGAAGGGTGGGAGTGTAGCTGGGGCTTGCAGGAGAGCTTGCTCAGTGCTTGAGTGACCAAGGAGAGCTTCAGAGAATAATGGCATTTGAAATGAAGTCTGTCTGTATTTGAAAAGGTGAACATGGCAGGTAAGGTCTTTTCCACTGGATGGAACAGCTTGTATAAAGACAAGCAGATAGGAACGTGGAAATTATTCTCAAATACTGCTTGGTACTGTGGTTATTTGAGAAGGCAGCTCATCTTCTTAACTGGATTCTGGATATGAACTTGATCTTATATTTCTTCATATTGCATTATAACAAAACAATAAAGATCATTACTATTATCGTCATCATCACCATCATCACCATGACCACTGTTCCTCGCACACTTGTGATGTGCCAAGTACAGTGCTAAATTCTTTTCCATATTTTTTCTAATCCTCAAGAGCACCTTTGAAATTTTACAGCTGAGGAATTTGAGGATCAGGGAGGTGTGCTCCTTAATGTGAGTGATTACTCAAAAGGCACAGGGATCCAACTGGAGTCTAACCCAACCCTGCCTGGTCCCAAAGTCCCTTGATCTTGACTCTGCTTGTTTGTTGAATGAAAAAGGCTCCATGTGATTGGTATTGGAAATCACTCCACAGTCATCTGTAACTATTAAACTAAAAGTGCAATCCTGAACTAAAGATATTTAATGATGACTTCGTCTACCACGAAGGTTTCCAGCTCCTTGAGAAAGACAGAAAATCATTATTTCTTCTGACAAGCGCTTTGTCAAATGAGGTCTTCATCCTTAAGCCTTGAGGGAATATTGACATTGGGAGGAAGTCATTGCTTAGCCCTAGTTAGTATTGCTAATCTTTCGGCAAATTGCTCCTTTTTAAGTTATTTCTTTGGCTTGGCTTTTTACTTAGAGAACTTTGGTTACAGGGAACGCAGGGGAAGAGCTTTGCAACTGATACTGATCAATAAGCTTCAAGAGGTGGGAAGGAAATGATGGGCGTAAGTGGTCCTTGGAGACCCTCCCTGAGCCAAATGTGCTTTCAAGATATCTGTAGCAGTGGCTTTTCTTCTCTGTGTGTGTCTGTGTGTCTGTGCCTTTTACTATTCCTAGTTTTAAACCCATGTCTTTATTCAGAGGAAAAGACTACCTTGTGCATTTGTTGCACTCGCTTTGAGATGCAATTCTTCGGGTCATCAAAGAAAACCCTCTGACCTCCAGTTTCTGAATCACGGTTCCCCATAAGCTATTGAAATCACTCACGGTCTGTAAAAGAGGATGTGGGGTTATGGAAGGGGACCTTGGCCCAGGAAGTAGCATGAATCATTGAAATGCAGTGCATGGTGCTGGCACTAAATCCCCTCTACCCCTCCTCCTCTGCCCTCCAGACCACCTCCCACTGTCTGCTCTGGCCATTTGTCTAACATACAGACTCCAAAATACGGGTCTGAGTTGGTTGCTAACCAACAGTTGTTTGCATCTGTATGACTCTTCGCAGCCTGCAAGCATTTTGAATCATTTCTCGGTATCAGCATCTGTTCATTCAGGAAATAGGCACTTAGTAAGAACAGCAATATTATGGTCCCGCCACGGGACAAGCATAGTGCCAGACATTGAGGCTATGGTGATAACCAAGAGTCTTGCAGTCCTGGTCACTGTCATGATGGAGTTGGCAGTCTAAGGCAGTGGTTTTGGTTTTGGTTTTATTTTTAACACAGTGAAATTCTGTGAAATTCTGTTGACTTGTCATGTAAAATACATTTCTTACTAAAAGAATCATGGTTAAAACATTTGAAACTCACCAGTTTAGTGAAGCCTACTGTCAAAGGCCCTCAAATCCATCCTCCACCCTCCTCCCAGCCACTGTGCCGCCATGACGTCTAGTGGAGGAGACAGCACTATCATTACCATTCTTGCTGGTAAAGGTAATTGTCAGGCACTGTACTTTGCTGGGGAAGCAAAGGTGATCAAACACACCCGTCCTTGCCTTCATGCCTCTGGGTTTCCCCCACTGCCCTTGGGATAAAGGCTCAACACGTTCACCTGACATGAAAGCCACTTGCAGAACTGTTCTCTGTCCACGTCTCTGGCTTCCTTCCCCATTGCTAACACTCTCCCTTCCGCCCAGGTGCCCTCCTGACCCCCGCTTCCTGGAAACATCTCCTCATCTTTGAACACTTAGCGTAAGTATCACTTCCTCTGTGCCTTTGCCCTGCTCCTCCTCCAGGAAAAACTACCTGCTTCTTGCTTGGTCTCTCACCATTGCCTTTCTCATCCCTCTTCTTTTTCTGGTCGCGGTACCCTTTTCTTACTCCCTGCCCTCCCCCTTGCCACCTGGTGCTGACGACAGGGCTTATAGTGTGGGCTTATGATCCTAGACTAGGAACCCGCATTCTGTAGGCTGTAATTGACCCAAGGATGACATATGACTCAAGCAAGGCCAATCATAGTCCACGAGTCCATATCTTCCTTCGGTGTTAAGACGGTTTGAGTTGTGTCTCTAAAGGATCCTGAATACACAATGTCTAACTTTATTGTACTCTTATTTGTCTACAGCCTGTCTCCTTCTGCCACACTTTAAATTCCTTCAATATCGGGACTGCTCTTTGATTTAAAAAACATGTGTGTATGATTTGTGTGTGTATAAAAGTAATATGTTCTCTCTGTAGGAAATTTGTTGGGAATTTCTCTGCAGGAAATTTTTAAAACACACAAAAAAGTTGTTAAACACTTGTAATCCTCTCTCTCCCAAAGACGTTTTTAATAGTCTTTTTGCAATGCAAATACACACAATACTCACATTTTACACAGTTAGGGTATAATTGAACATATGGTTTTACAACTCATTTTTTCACTTAATAATCTATTGTGAAAACTTTCCCATGTTATTGGATATCCTCCACATAGCCATGTATTATTCTGTCATGTGGCTAAAATGTGTCATAATCTATTTATCAAAACTGTATTAGAAATTTATGTGGTTTCTGGCCATGGATGGTGGCTTACGCCTATAATCCTAGCACTCTGGGAAGCCGAGGTGGGAGGATCGCTTGAGGTCAGGAGTTTGAGACCAGCCTCAGCAAGAGCGAGAACCCGTCTTTACTTAAAATAGAAAATATTAGCCGGGTGTGGTGGCACACACCTGTAGTCCCAGCTACTCGGGAGGCTGAGGCAGGAAGATCACTTGAGCCCAGGAGTTTGAGGTTTCTGTGAGCTAGGCTGACACCACAGCACTCTAGCCTGAGCGACAGAGCAAGACTCTGTCTAAGAAAAAAAAAAGAAATAAGAAAAGAAAAGGAAAGAAAAGAAAAAGAAATTCAGGTAGTTTCTACTTATCACTATATGAAAATGCTTGGCACTGCAAAGAATTATCTTTTCACTGAATGATGCTGGATCAATGAGATATCTATATGGTTAGCATATTAGTAACCTATTGCTGTATAACAATATTACCACAAACTTGCACCTGAACACAACATGCACTTATTAACTTCCAGTTTCTGTAGACAGTGTCTGGGCCTGGCTCAACTGTACCCTCTGCCTCAGGGTCTCACAGAGCTGCAATCACGGCGCTGGCCAGGGTTGCAGTCTCATCTGAGGCTGGACTAGGGAAGGATATGCTTCAAACCCAGGTGGTTATTGGCAGAATTCAACTCCTTTCAGACTGCCAAGCAGAGGGCCTCACTTTTTTGCTGGCTAATGGCTCGAGGCTGCCCTCACCTCCTTGCCACATGGCCCTCTCCATGGAGTAACACACAACAAGGCAGCCTCCTTCTTAAAAGCCAACGAGGGAGGGAGGGAATCCTCCCAAGTTAGGTATCATAATCTTGTGTAAAATAATCATGTGCTGTGCACACTGTCTTGTCACCTTTGCTGTACTCTATCGGTCAGAAGCAAGTCAGAGGTCCCGCCACTCTCAAAAGAGGAGGCCCACAGAAGAACATAAACACCAGAGTGGGAATCACAGGGACCACCCTGGAGTCTGTCTGTCTCAGCAAGGTTCCCAAACTTTCTCCATACATGGTACCTTTAGTGTTTGTTTCAGCAATTTTTTTCATGGCACCCCAAGGTCAAAAGAAATACCGAACACTTCTGCTTATTAAGTAGTTAGATCCAAACAACTTAGTAAATATTTATATGCTAACAACTTAGTAACTGTTTGAAAAAATAATACACATACATTGAAAGAAAAAAATAATGTTATTTTATTTTTAAACAACCACAGTATTTGCTAATGGATTTGTGCGCCCATTGGACACTGCACAGCTTCTCAGGCCTTAGAATCAGATCAAACACCATCATCCTCACTTTTTATCACAGCAACCTCGAAAAACCCAGCTTCGCAAAAATATGATGTCACTGAAGGAAATGTAGTATGATTTAATGTTGCAACTCTCAGCTGTTTCAAGCTAACAGTTATGTGGTGTCCAACAGATGTCACTGCACTTCCCACAAAAAGGTGACATATTCCATGGCAGTGCCACTGTGAGTTCAGTGTGGCACCCAAGGGTAACTTGGTACACCATTTGGGAACCATGGTCATATGGAAAAAAATTATCTTGATCTCTACCTCACACCATAAATAAACATAAATTTCAGATAGGTTGTAGGTCTAAATGTAAAATGAAAACAGTAAAGCTTTTTGAGGAAAACATTTTTCTGATCCTGGGGTAGGAAACAATTTAGAAAGTCTCTGTGATTCCCACCCTGGTGTTTATGTCCTTCTGTGATCCTCTTAAGTGTGGTAGGACCTCTGACTTGCTTCTAACCAATAGAGTAAATAGGACTCAAGACGTTCTAACCATAAAAAAGATAAATTCTACTATATTAATATTAAGAATTTCTTTTTATCAAAAGAGAGTAAAAAGGCACCCTGTAAAGTAGAAAAAGATATTTTCATACATATGTCTGACCAAAGACTTGTAGTCAGGATGTTTAAAGAACTCCTACAAACCAATAAGAAGGAAAAGCAGATTACCCATTAGAAAAATGGGAAATAGACTTGAACAGTCTGCTCAGAAAAGAGGATGTCCAACAGCCGGTAAAGAGATGATGAGGTTTTCATTTACCATTTCATTAATCATCAGGGAAATGAAAATGGAAACCACAAGTCAAAAACAGCACATGCCAACCAGATGGCTCAAAATTTAAAAAATGGAAAAACCAAGGGTTACCAACCACATCAAGAAACTAGAACTCTCTTAAAAAGTTGGTGAGGTTATAAATTGGTACAACCATTTTCTTAAACTGTTTAGCAATATCTTCTAAAACTGATTGTATACTGTGATCCAGCAATATCACTCCTGGTTATATACCCAAGAGAAATGCAGATATATGCTAGCCAGAGGAATGGTCACAACAACACTGATTATAATAATCTCAATCTGGAAATGACCCAATTGTCTACAAATAGTGGAATAGCTAAATAAATTGTGGTACTTTCTAATAATGGAATACTCTATGGAATGAATGATCTATAACTACATAAACAATATAGTAAAATCTCACAAACGCAACATTAGCCAAAAGAAGCCAGGACCTTCCCACTTCCCCTTCCTCAAAATTACATGCTGTGTGATTCCATTTATATAAAATAAAAAGAGGCCAAATTAATTTATACTCTTAGAAGTCAGGCTAGTACTTACCCTTGATTGGAGGGGGATTTGTGACTAGGAGGGAACAAAAGGGGACTTCCAGAGTGCAGGCCATGCTCTCTTTCTTGATCTGAGTACCAATAACACGGGTGTGTTCAGGTTGCAAAAATAGTTGAACTGTATACTAGGACATGTGCACTTGTAGTATATATGTTATACTTCAGTGAGAGTTGAAAAAATAGACAATGCTGCCATTAACATTCTTGTAGCTATGTCTTTGCAGACATCCCTGTTTTTTTCTTTTGACTCAATTCCTAGAGGTAGAATTGCTGAATCAACGGCTTGAACGTTTTTAGAGCTTTTAACACATCTAGCCAACTTGTCTGGGACTGCTTCTATTTATCTTTGTCTCCTTGTGCCTAGCATTGTGACACTGCCTACTAGATGTTTCCTGAATGGATGAATAAACCAAGGCCTTCTTTCAGGTCTGGAATGAATGAAGGCCTTTCAGGCCTAAGAGCAGTTGCTGTCTTCTCTTCCCCCTGTTCTTCCTATGCTGACTCTCACTCAAAAGACAACTCAATGAGAGTCTAAAGTAGTCTTCCTTTCTTAATCTCTCTTTAAGCACCTATTGTGTACAAGTCCCAGTGTGTAATTATTATGTTTTGTGTATCTGTGTAATTGCTGGGTTGCTTATTGTCATCCTTCTTGCTGGACTCTTAAGAACCATGCAGATAGGAACGACACATCCATTGTTGAAATCCCAGCACCTAGCACAGTGCCTAGGCTGGAGGAGGCCTTTGCATTCGTGAGACATTTTTGGGTGTAAGTGACAGACCTCTATCTCAGACTAGCCTAAGCAAAAAAGAAAATCCTTCATGTAGTTGAGAAGTTGAAGGAGCAGGTTGACTTCAGGCATGGATGGATCCACAGGTTCAAATAATATCACTAGGATCCTGTCTCTCTTTTTCTCTCTCTCTTGCCACAGTTTGACTTATTTTTAGACAGGTTCTTTCCTGACATGGCAGCAAGAAGACTGCTCATAGCCCCAAACTTACATTGTTTACCATCTCAGAGGAATAGGAAGCAACTTCTTGATGGTGCTGTCAAGAGTCTCAGGGAGGATGCTTATTGGTCCAGCATAGGGCCACTTACCCATCACTAAGCCAAGTACAGTGGATAGAGGGACATAGTTGTACACCCAGGCCCTTGTTCCTTGGCTGTCCCTGAGTGTTGGATGGCTGGTAGAGGCAGGTCCACCCCATCCACACCACGAGAGCAAATGTGAACAGGTGAAAGGCCACCAGGAGCTTGGGTATTTGCCTAACCCTCGCTCCAGCTTCCCACTTAACCAGCTGCAGGGACTTAACTCTCTCCCTGGGTGGGTGCAGCCATTAACCTAAAACCAGCCAGCTGAGACTTACAAGTAATTGAGCTATTTTCCAGCTAAGTGGGACCAGCTGAAATTAAGTGCTTTCTGGAACCTTGATTACCATTTTTAATTGGGAAGTATATTGTTGGGTTTTTCCTGAATGCCTTTGCCCTCTGCAATTTATTTGGTGTTTAGGTGAAAGTCTGTCCTTTGTAACAAACACAAGTGTGGAGTTTGTATATAACGTTTTCCTCCTTCCCAATCCTTATCGTAAAATGGGTCTGTTTATACAGTTTTCGTGATCTGTCTAAAGATCACACCCCCACTCTTCCTGTTTTATCTGTTTCCTTCTTCTGCTTCAACCAGATCGATTCAAAGTAGACGGGGGTAAGTGAAAAACGGGAATGTCCACATTGGTATGCAGGGGTATGTCAGATACATAAACTCATTGGCAGTCTTAGTATTCACTACCTTACACACTCACCACTTTAGATTTCTAATTTGGCTCTCTTCTCAGGGGCTGTCCATGACCTTGAGGAAGTCGATTTCCTCTTTCTGGACCTTAGCAGCTCTGGCTATAAAATGAAATAATTAACTTATCTGCAGAACGAGATGGTTTCTGAAGTGCCCCCTCGATCTCTGATGCTGGAATGACCTTTTCCTCTCCTTAGCAATCTGGTGATGAGAGGGTCCCTTCTAAGGGTGGATTCCAAACTTTGGGGTGGCTGCAAGACAGCTACATGATATGTGGATTCCAATTCAAAATGAAAATGTGGGACCCCCTTCTCCAAAAATTATTAAGAATTTCCAGATGGCAATACCAGAGCACTAAAACAAGTGTGGGGCTCTTCTGACAGTGGGGCCCCATGCAGTTGCCCAGGTGGCACTTCTGGGAAGCCAGCCCAGGGTGCCTAAGCTGATCAGATAGGACTCAGGGACAGGCACTCACCATCTGTGCTCCTGCCCCTCCTCCAGGCTCTGCATTTTGCTTCCACTATCTTGCAGGGATAGCAAAATCAAATGCCTACAGAATAAATGATACAGGCTAGGGGCGGTGGTGACTGTGACAAAATGGAGAACAATGTTCCCCCTAAAAGGAGCAGCTAATATTGAGCTGCAGCCATTTGTCACCATGGGAGAATTTAGGCTTACTATTGCCTAACCTTCTAATTTTTCAAGAGAAGCCAGAATCAGGATTTGGGGGGGAAAAAGTCTGATACTTGAATGTTGTCAACTGTTAAGAAAAATTATCCAAAACTTGGAAATGAGACAAAAAGATGACTGCAATTCCTTTCAGTGGCATCCAAGAGCAGCGGTTCTCAAAGTGTGCTCCCTGATCAATTGCACCTGCATCACCTGAGAACGAATCATGAGTGTCTGTCTCAAACCTGCTGAGTCAGAAATTCCAGGGTCAAATGAAGATCAGTACTCTGTGCTGTCATGAGCCCTCCAGGTAATTCTGATTTAAGCTTAAATTTGAGAATCACTGCCCTTAAACACTGTCTTTTCTGTTCAGAGCATTGTGTTATTCCAGGGGAAGCCAGGATTGTTTGACCTACTGTTTACTATTTATTATTAATTAAGGTCCTGATATTTTCTAACTCTAAAGTTTGGATGTTAACTTGTAGAAAAATCAGTGAAATGCCAGTGGTTTTTTATTTTTGTCCAACAGAGCTGTAAATGATTTGTGTCTGGTAGAAAAGATAACCCTGAAGAATATGGTTTTATTGCCCTATAGGTCATTAACTAGTTTGAGATCTCACTTAATCTTATTTTGGAATTCCTTGTTTCCAGTTGTTCTTGTCCTCTTCTTGCTAGTTCTCCAATTAATTAATTAAATAAAATCTGACAAATGCTCACTATGTATTTTTTTTTTCTTTTGAGACAGGGTCTTGCTCTGTCGCCCAGGCTAGAGTGCAGTGGTGTCATCATAGCTCACTACAACTTCCAACTCCTGGGCTCAAGCAATGCTCCTGCCTCAGCGCCCTGAGTATCTGGGACTACAGGCATGCATACCATGCCTGCCTAGTTTTTTAATTTTTTTTAGAGATGGGGTCTCGTTCTTGTTCAGGCTGGTCTCAAACTCCTGGCCTGAAGTGATCCTCTCCCTTGGCCTCCCAGAGTGCTAGGATTACAGGTGTGAGCCACCATGCCCAGCCTCACTATGTATTTTTATGGTAACTGTATCCTTAACATTTTGAAAATTATTTTTTTACACAACTACAATTCAAATTATTTGTAAAACACTGTGTTGGCCAATTTTGGCTCACAGCTCACTAGCTCATGACCTCTAACCTATATTAACCATACAGAAAATCATTTGCTCCTATTCTTTTTTTTTTTTTTTTTTTGAGACAGAGTCCCGCTTTGTTGCCCAGGCTAGAGTGAGTGCCGTGGTGTCAGCCTAGCTCACAGCAACCTCAAACTCCTGGGCTTAAGTGATCCTACTGCCTCAGCCTCCCGAGTAGCTGGGACTACAGGCATGCACCACTATGCCCGGCCTCCCAGAGTGCTAGGATTACAGGCGTGAGCCACCGCGCCCGGCCCATTTGCTCCTATTCTTAACTTTACCTCTCACTACCTCCGTCTGGTCACATGGGGCTATTTGCCTGTCCCCAAACACTGAATGCTTCCTACCTCTGTGCCTTTGTTCATGTGAACTTTCCTCTTTCAAGGCTCAACTTAAAACTCCCTTCTTCATGAAGCCTTCTGCAATCCTTGTTTATACTCAATCTCCTTTTCCTGGGTTTCCTCAACCCTTAGCTTCCATTCCAGGAAAATGCTTGTTTTCTCTTGCCATATATAAAATCAAGTTTTATCGACTGCCTCCTATCTGTGCTTTCAAATTTTAATTTGCACGAAAATCACCCTGGTATTTTTGGATCTTGTTAAAATGAAGTTTTTGACGCAGGAGGTCTGGGTTGGGGCCTGAAATTCTGCATGTCTTGTGTGTGTGTGTGTGTTTGTAGAGACAGGGTCTCGCTATGTTGCCCAGGTTGGCCTCAAACTCCTGGCCTCAAGTGATCCTCCCGCCTTAGCCTCTCAAAGTGCTGGAACTACAGGCGTGAGCCACCATGCCCAGCCTCTGCATTTCTGACAGGTTATGCTGATGCTGTGGGTCTGTGGACCACGTTTTGGCTAAGGAGGCTCTAGAAGGCAGAGGCTCCTACCTACGCACCTCGGTTTCCAAGGCGAGTCAGAGTGCTTTGCAAATAGCTGAATGAAAAAGTCTTAGACCCAGAAGTCTCTCAGGTGTGGCTATAAATGCAAAATGTTGCTGCTTTGAGATGTGTATCCCCATTTCACCCTGATGGGGTAAAACACCCACACTAGGGTTCTACCTTTCTTCTCCTTTTTCCTCTGGGATTGTGTCCTGGCTGTGTGACCTGGGGGAAGTTGTTCACCCCCTAGAATGCCAATTTCCTCTTCTAACATGTGATCACCAACACCCAGCTCACATGGGTTTTTGAAGGGATCGAATAAAATAATTCAGTGCAATGTCTCTGGAAAAGGTTGGTGTAATCTCTGAATCCCACCAGGGCTTTATTAGGAAAGAGGAAAAAAACACCTGGCAGAGGGTGGCTGGTAGTTGCGGAAGGGAAACAGCTGCAGGAAGCTGGCTCCTAGGGTACATTTTGCATGATTATTTCTGTAAAAATATTTGACGTCCGGTTTCCAGTCCTGCATGTAAGGAGCTTAGAAGTCACCTCTCTGTCCAAACAAGTAGAAAAGCTTAACAAACTGAAAAATCAGCAACTTTTCATAGACCTAAATATAAAATGAAAAGATATCAAATTCCTACAACATAACATAGAACAAACCTAGATAACCTTGAGTATGGCAATGACTTTCTAGATACAACATCAAAGGCATGATCCATGCAAGAAACAGTTGATGAGCTGGACTTTATTAAAATTAGAAACTTCTGCTCTGTGAATGACAATGTCTAGAGAATGGGGAGACAAGCCACAAACTAGAAGAAAATATTTGCAAAAGATATATCTCATAAAGGACTGTTATCCAAAATATATAAAGAATTATTAAAACTCAACAATAAAAAAATTACCAACCCAATAAAAATTGGGCAAAAGACCTGCACAGACATCTCACCAAGGAAGACACACAGATAGAAAATAAGTGTATGAAAAAATGTTCAACATCATATGTCATTAGGGAATTGTAAATTAAAACAGCAAGATATCACTACACACTTATTAAGATGGCCAAAATCAAAACACTGACAACACCACATGCTGGGGAGAATGTGGAGCAACAGGAACTCTCATTCACTGGGGTGGAAATGCAAAATGGTACAGCCACTTTGAAAGACAGTTTGGCAGTTTCTTGTAAAGCTATAAATACTCTTACCACAGGATTTAGCAATTATGCTCCTTAGTGTTTACCCAAATGAATTGAAAACTTATGTTCACACAAGAACCTGCACACAAATGTTTATAGCAGATTTATTCATAATTGTAAAAAACTTGGAAGCAACCAAGATGGCCTTTAGTGGGTGACTGGACAGATAAACTGCAGTACATCTAGACAATGGAATACAGAAATGAGCTACCAAGCCATGAAAGGATGTGGAGGAACCTTAAATGCCTATTACTGAATGAGAGAAACTGTCTGAAAAGGCTATGTGCTCTATAATTCCAACTGTATGCATTCTGGAAAAGGCAAAACTATGGAGACAGTAAAAAAGATTAGTATTAAATAGTTGCCAAGGGTTGGGAGTGGGGAAAAAGGGTTGAATAGACAAAGCACAGAGGAATTTTAGGGCAGCAAAACCATCCTGTTTGTCAGCATGATGGCAGAAACATGACATACATGTACAAGATCAAGAGTAAACCCTAGCATAAACTATGCATTTGGGGTGATGATGTGTCAACATAGTTCATCAACTGAAACAACTGTAATAAATGTAGTGGGAGATACAGATAGTGACAGGGAGGATTGTGTGTACCTGGGACAGGGAATATATGGGAACTCTCTGTACTGTCTTCTCAATTTTGCTGTGGACCTAAAACTGCTATAAAAATCAAGTTCATTAGGTTGAATCATATGATATCACCAATGTTTAACCATTTCTGACCTATAAAATCAATTCCATACAGTTTGACCTAAGATCTCCTCATGGGATTGTTATGGGTATCAACTGAGATGATACTGGCACTGTGCTTGATACCAGTCAAGGTGCTCAATACCTGGTAGTGATTATTATTATTATGCACAACCTCGGGGACAGTACCTGATATTGAGAAATCAAAGGACCCAAGTCACATGTCAATAATCTTGATCCCTTTCTAATTAATAAGGATGATAGTAAAAAGAAAAGAAAAGAAAAGAAACTTGATCCCTGTTTATATTTGGTCATTTAATTTATTGTCACTTCCTACCACCTTCTTTCTTTTACCTCACCTCCCCCTACAGTAATTGTTATGGTGGCGACCTTGTCTTAGACTCTCTGTAGATTCTAGCAGATGCCAGGCACACAACAGGTGCTCAATAGGTGCTTGCTGAATGAGTGATTTCAAGAGCTTTGTGAGTTTGCCAGGGTTTGGGAAGATTTGCTTCTCCTGGGGATTATTAAAAACAAAAACAAACAAACAAAAAACAGAAATAAAGACTAAAGTTTTTAACATAACCAAAAAACTTAAGTAAAATCTTCTATTTAGGCTTTAATTTCTTCCATCAAAATGTATCCAGGCCAGGCGCGGTGGCTCATGCCTGTAATCCTAGCACTCTGGGAGGCCGAGGCGGGTGGATCGATTGAGGTCAGGAGTTCGAGACCAGCCTGAGCAAGAGCAAGACCCTGTCTCTACTAAAAATAGAAAGAAATTAGCTG